>CM042436.1:35867842-35982842 GCA_023631565.1 Gymnocephalus cernua | reverse complement strand
AGTTTTTTCAAAAATAACACAAATCCAACATATTATTAGCAATTATAAATCCCCACTGCTTACTGGCCTATAGGTAAGATAGTCACTAAGGCCGTCCACATACACAGTTCATCCTGAGGATTCACTGTGCCACATGTGATTAACATTAAAACATGATTTATAAAATCTAATAAAAAGAACAAAGAACGGCACTGAAGTCATTCTAAAAAAAAGTTTAAAGTTGAAACTACCAACCACCGTTGCTCTGCCTGGTTGTAGCGCTATCCTATTGGTGCAGAGGGAGTTTGACAGACAACCGTTTATCCCGCCCCTCGGATTGAGCCCAGCCAATGGGGAGTTCCCAGACCCAACATCTGGATGTGGGTCTGGCCCAACATCTGGATGTGGGTCTGGCTTGTCAGGCTGGAGAATGTGTTGATTATTGTGCACTTGCCACTGAAACAGAAACCTCTTCCTATTTAAATCTGCACACATTTTGATGCTAAGCTTCCCGTTTCTTTCACCAGTGACTGCTGATTGTTTCTTTTCTCATTCAACAGTCCCCAATCAGGCTTTTGTGGCAGCGGAATTCACACTTTGTAGCTTTGCACAGAACTTGATTTCCTAAACAAAATCGAAAAAGAAGAAGGAAAAACAAAAAGGACACATACAATCCACAATTAGTGACAAAATTAAACCCAATCTTTCAAACTGATAAAGTGACAGTAAAGCAGCAGGCGAGGGCATTACGAGTTGAAACGAGGCCATCGTCAGCAGTCGACAGCCTGCCATAGATTACTGCTGTCACTGTTATTATCGCTCACTGCAATTTCATTGCACATTGCCATATGTTTCAGGCAATATTTTCATCACTCATTTCCAAATAATGACAATCAGTCTGTTGAGTTGAAAGCAGGCATTAGTACATTTGTTGCTTGAGAGGGATCTCACTGCACAGGAAAGAAATTATACTTGATATAGAGCTGCAGTTAAATCACTCACTAAAAACACTCAAGAGCAACAATTAAATTAGACAATAAATAAATAAAAGCAGCATGCAAATGATGCATACATGCAAATGTGGTTGAATGAAGGAATTTTAAGCGTTTCCAACAAGGGCATTTTTTTAATCGTCTCTGGCCCATGAATCCCAGGAGCATGTCTTGTGTTTTTATGCAGATTCATTTCTAAACATTTAAGATTATTAAAATCCCACATGTGGAGGACTGGGAAGCCTTGCTTTTTGCTTTTATCTTGTGTATTTTGTGTCTTGATCAGGAAACAAAGGTCTTGACCCTTTAGATCCCATAACACGTGCACTTTTTTTTGCATCAGGTACGTGTAGCTTGATCATCTCCGCTACTTTTCAATAGTATTAGTTTGAAATAATCTTCAATTAAAGACACACAACGCTGTGAGCAGGGTTTGAACCTGCGAGGGGAGACCCCATTGGATTTCAAGTCCAACGCCTTAACCACTCGGCCATCACAGCTGCTCTGAGCTCTTTTTTACAGTGTGTTCAGGGGACAGGCAGATAGCAGATAGTGAGGAGATGTTTTTTTACAGTGTGTTCAGGGGACAGGCAGCTAGCAGATAGTGAGATGTTTTTTACAGTGTGTTCAGGGGACAGGCAGCTAGCAGATAGTGAGGAGATGTTTTTTACAGTGTGTTCAGGGGACAGGCAGCTAGCAGATAGCGAGGAGATGTTTTTTACAGTGTGTTCAGGGGACAGGCAGCTAGCAGATAGTGAGATGTTTTTTACAGTGTGTTCAGGGGACAGGCAGCTAGCAGATAGTGAGGAGATGTTTTTTACAGTGTGTTCAGGGGACAGGCAGCTAGCAGATAGTGAGGAGATGTTTTTTACAGTGTGTTCAGGGGACAGGCAGCTAGCAGATAGTGAGGAGATGTTTTTTACAGTGTGTTCAGGGGACAGGCAGCTAGCAGATAGTGAAGAGATGTTTTTTTACAGTGTGTTCAGGGGACAGGCAGCTAGCAGATAGTGAGGAGATGTTTTTGACAGTGTGTTCAGGGGACAGGCAGCTAGCAGATAGTGAGGAGGTAAGGTAAGATAGTCACTAAGGCCGTCCACATACACAGTATGAGAATTCACTGTGCCACATGTGATTAACATTAAAACATGATTTATAAAATCATGCCAACAATTTTTAGGCTATTTTAAAAGTTTAGTATTCTATGCAACAACAAAATCATCTCTTCTCTTTCACAACTGTATCATATAGCATTGCATGATCAAATATCGTAACTAAAGCATAAAGATTGTCACGTGGAATGCAGAGATGTTGAAGCATACTTCACACTACCCAGGGACGTGTGAATCTGACGAATGGCTCATTTGTTCATCTGACACTACTACCGTGGCCTCTGCCTTGGGTCTCTGGGACCATGGCCGGTATTCAATGGTATTTGTGTACTAGCGCGGCCGCGGTCTTCGGGTCTCTGGCCAGTATTCAATTGTATTTCTCTACTACCGCTGCCTTTGGGTCCCTGGGACCCTGGCCAGTATTCAATTGTATTTCTCTACTACCGCTGCCTTTGGGTCCCTGGGACCTTGGGCAGTATTACGATTGTATTTCTCTACTACTGCTGGGTATCTGGGACTCCAACCAGGATTTAGTGGTAGTTCACTACTAGAGAATACAGAAAGAGACTACAGAAATAAGATAACGGTTTGCATACGCTGTGAGCAGGGTTTGAACCTACGAGGGGAAACCCCATTGGATTTCGAGTCCAACGCCTTAACCACTCGGCCATCACAGCTGTAAATCAGGATTATTTTTTACAGTTCAGAACCCAGGAGGCACGACAGCCTTAACTACAGTGCATACCAACAACGGACAAGAAGGATCCCATTTCACAAGTAAAGTTGACACCTTTAGATGATCAGACAAAACTTTTGTTCATAGCAAACTGATGCCTTTTGGTCAGGTCTGACTGACTGATTGGGAGTCCCAGGCATTTAACCTCTGATGGATCGTTCACACCTTGAGTGGCTTTGGGGTGGTTAGTCCAACTGGCTGTCAAGTGATAAGGTGTGAATGGGTCTTAAATTACATGGGTGTGTCCAACTTATTTTCAAAGAAACAAATGACCAAAGATTGACCAGTCAGAGAAACACCCTGTTAGGGCTCTGCAATGGAAACAGCAGAGTTTGATTGGATCTTTGGTGTCAACCTATTGGAACCATGCTTTCTGAAACAAAGCATCTAGGTATATTCAATGTCTGCTATTGTCATTAAAGTAAGAACTCACTGTGAACCTGCGAAGGGAAACCCCATTGGATTGCAAATCCAACGCCTTAACCACTCGGCCATCACAGTTGGAACGCAGCTTCTTGTTTAACACTGCAGAACCGCCGAGCCCTGACATACTTTATTTCAATGCATTCTAACAAAGGACAACAAGGAGATCATCTCACAAGAAATATTGACGCCTTTAGATGATTTGACAAGAACTTTGTGGATAGCATACTAATGCCCTTGATCGGGAAGGATCCATGTTTAAGTGTATCAACTGCTGACTCGTGGAGAGTCCCAGGTATTTAACCACTGAAGGATCATTCGCAACTTGAGGGTCATTGAGCTTAAATGTGGGTCATTAGTCCCACTACCAATACCATTGTTACAGTAACATTGTTACTGTAACAATGGTATTTCTCTACTACTGCGGCCTCTGCCTTTGGGTCTCTGGGACCCTGGGCGGTATTCCATTGTATTTCACTGCTACCGTGGCCTGCGGGTATCTGCGACCCGTCCTGTATTCCATTGTGTTTCACTACTGCCGCGGCCTTCGGGTCCCAGAGACCCTGGCCGGTAGTCCATTGTATTTCATTACTACCGTGGCCTTCGGGTCCCAGAGACCCTGGGCGGTATTCCATTGTGTTTCACTGCTACCGTGGCCTTCGGCCTTTGGGTCTCTGGGACCCTGGGCGGTATTTGAGTGTATTTCACTGCTACCGCAGCCTTCGGGTCTTTGCGACCCGTCCTGTATCCCATTGTGTTTCACTACTACCGTGGCCTTTGGGTCCCAGAGACCCTGGGCAGTATTCTATTGTGTTTCACTACTACCGCAGCCTCTGCCTTCGGGTCTCTGGGACCCTGTGTGGTATTTCATTGTATTTCACTGCTACTGCGGCCTTTGGGTCTCTGCGACCCGTCCTGTATTCCATTGTATTTCACTGCTACCTCGGCCTCTGCCTTTGGGTCTCTGGGACCCTGGGCAGTATTCCATTGTATTTCACTGCTACCGCTGACGTGGCCCTTGGGTCTCTGGGACCCGGGGCGGTAGTCAGTGGTATTTCACTACTAGTGTGGCCTCTGCCTTTGGGTCTCTGGGACCCTGGCCAGTATTCCATTGTGTTTCACTACTACCGTGGCCTCGGCCTTTGGGTCTCTGGGACCCTGGGCGGTATTCGCCGGTAGAAATAGACTACAGAAATAAGATAATGGTTTGCATACGCTGTGAGCAGGGTTTGAACCTGCGCGGGGAAACCCCATTGGATTTCGAGTCCAACGCCTTAACCTCTCGGCCATCACAGCTGCAAAACAAGATGATTTTTTTACGGTTCAGAACCCAGGAGGCACGACAGCCTTAACTACAGTGCATACCAACTACGGACAAGAAGGATCCCATCTCACAAGTACAGTTGACACCTGTAGATGATCAGACAAAACTGAAAAAAGATTTCAAGTCCAACGCCTTAACCACTCGGCCTTCACAGCCTCCTCCCCGCCGTCATCGTCGTCGTCGTCGCAGCCCTCCTCGCTGTCGTCGTCACTGTCTTCTCCTTTGTTGTGGTTGTCGGCGTCTGTCTGGGTCCTCTTCTGACGTACACCCGTCGGATTCGCATTCGTGGGGGGTGTCTTTTTCTTGTTCTTGTTCTTCTTCTTCCTCTTCCTCTAACTCTTCCTCTTCCTCCTCTTCGGGCACATTGCGTGCCCCGATGCAGCTTCAGATCTAGAGTCAAACAACGGGCCATGCTGGCGTCGCAATCGGCTGCTGAACCAAGTGCAGACAAATTGCAAAAAAGGTCCAAAAGCAGAACCAAAGAGGAAAAACAAAGACAACAGTGTACAGTGTATTTGTGTGTGTCTGTGTGTGTGTGTGTGTGTGTGTGTGTGTGTGTGTGTGTGTGTGTGTGTGTGTGTGTGTGTGTGTGTGTGTGTGTGTGTGTGTGTGTGTGTGTATAATAATAAAAGTGTTTAGTAGGACGAGGTCAAACCTTGGGTCTGTTTCCTTTCCCCTTTCCCTTACCCCTTTTGTTTTACTTCTACCAGCCGGGCCAGGGTCCCCGAGACCCGAAGGCCGAGGCCGCGGTAGTAGAGAAATACGACCGCATACTGCCCAGGGTCCAAGCGACCTGAAGGCGGTGGGAGTAGAGAAATACAATGGAATACTGCCCAGGCTCTCAGAGACCCAAAGGCAGAGGCCACGGTAGTAGTGAAACACAATTGTATTTCTCTACTACCGCTGCCTTTGGGTCCCTGGAACCCTGGCCAGTATTCAATTGTATTTCTCTACTACCACTGCCTTTGGGTCCCTGGGACCATGGGCAGTATTCGATTGTATTTCTCTACTACCGCGGCCGCGGCCTCTGGATTTCTGGGACCCCGACCGGGATTTAGTGGTAGTTCACTACTAGAGTGGCCGTTGGGTCTTTCAGAGCCTGGGAAGTATTCCATTGTATTTCTCTACCACCGCGGCCTTTGGATCCCTGGGACCCTGGGCAGTATTCCATTGTTGGTCACTGCTACCGCAGCCTTCGGGTCTCTGGGACCCTGGACGCTATTCAATGGTATTGCACTACTACCGTGGCCTCTGCCTTTGTGTCTCTGGGACCCTGTGAAGTATTCAATGGTGTTTCGCTACTACCGTGCCCTTCAGGTCCCAGAGACCCATCCTGTGTTCCATTGTGTTTCACTACTACCGTGGCCTCTGCCTTTGGGTCTCTGAGAGCCTGGGCAGTATTCCATTGTATTTCTCTACTCCCACGGCCTTCGGGTCGCTTGGACCCTGGGCAGTATGCGGTCGTATTTCTCTACTGCCGCGGCCTTCGGGTCCCAGAGACCCTGATATAGAGCTGCAGTTAAATCAAAAACACTCAAGAGCAACAATTAAATTAGACAATAAATAAATAAAAGCAGCATGCAAATGGTGCATACATGCAAATGTGGTTGAATGAAACAATTTTAAGCGTTTCCAACAAGGGCATTTTTTTAATCGTCTCTGGCCCATGAATCCACAAATGTCTTGTGTTTTTATGCAGATTCATTTCTAAACATTTAAGATTATTAAAATCCCAAATCTGGAGGACTGGGAAGCCTTGCTTTTTGCTCTTATCTAGTGTATTTTGTGTCTTGATCAGGAAAAAAAGGGCTTGACCCTTTAGATCCCATAACAAGTGCACTTTTTTTGCATCAGGTACGTGTAGCTTGAAGTAGGCTACTTTTCAATAGTACTAGTTTGAAATAATCTTCAATTAAAGACAACCAACGCTGTGAGCAGGGTTTGAACCTGCGAGGGGAGACCCCATTGGATTTCAAGTCCAACGCCTTAACCACTCGGCCATCACAGCTGTTCTGAGCTCTGCTGGATGACAAGAAACACAACATGCTGCCATTCCACCACAATCACTCTGCGGCCTTCGGGTCCCAGAGACCCTGGCCGGTAGTCCATTGTGTTTCACTGCTACCGTGGCCTTCGGCCTTTTGGTCTCTGGGACCCTGGGCGGTATTTGAGTGTATTTCACTGCTACCGTGGCCTCTGCCTCGGCCGGTATTCAATGGTATTTGTGTACTACCGTGGCCTCTGCCTTTGGGTCTCTGGGACCCTGGCCAGTATTCAATGGTATTTCTGTACTACTGTGGCCGTGGTCTTCGGGTCTCTGGGACCCGTCCTGTAGTCAATGGTATTTCTCCACTACCGCGGCCTTCGGGTCTCTGGGACCCTGGCCAGTATTTGATTGTATTTCTCTACCACCGCGGCCGTGGCCTCCGGGTATCTGGGACCCCAACCAGGATTTAGTGGTAGTTCACTACTAGAGTATACAGAAAGATAATGGTTTGCATTCCATTGGTTTGCGAGGGGAAACCCCATTGGATTTCGAGTCCAACGCCTTAACCACTCGGCCATCACAGCTGCAAATCAAGATGATTTTTTACAGTTCAGAACAGAGGAGGCACGACAGCCTTAACTACAGTGCATACCAACAACGGACAAGAAGGATCCCATTTCACAAGTACAGTTGACAACTTTAGATGATCAGACAAAACTCTTGTTCATAGCAAACTGATGCCTGTTGGTCAGGTCTGACTGACTGATTGGGAGTCCCAGGCATTTAACCTCTGATGGATCGTTCACACCTTGAGTGGCTTTGGGGTGTTTAGTCCAACTGGCTGTCAAGTGATAAGGTGTGAATGGGTCTTAAATTACCTGGGTGTGTCCAACTTATTTTCAAAGAAACAAATGACCAAAGATTGACCAGTCAGAGAAACACCCTGTTAGGGCTCTGCAATGGAAACAGCAGAGTTTCGTTGGGTCAATGGAATACTTCCCAGGCTCTGAAAGACCCAACGGCCACTCTAGTAGTGAACTACCACTAAATCCCGGTCGGGGTCCCAGAGACCCAGAGGCCGCGGCCGCAGTAGTAGAGAAATACAATCGAATAGTACCCAGGGTCCCAGGGACCCAAAGGCAGCGGTAGTAGAGAAATACAATTGAATACTGGCCAGGGTCCCAGAGACCCGAAGACCGTGGCCGCAGTAGTACAGAAATACCATTGAATACTGGCCAGGGTCCCAGAGACCCAAAGGCAGAGGCCACAATAGTAGTGAAATACCACTGACTACTGCCCCGGTTCCCAGAGACCCAAAGACCACGGCCGCGGTAGTACACAAATACCATTGAATACCGGCTAGGGTCCCAGAGACCCAAAGGCAGAAGCCGCGGTAGTAGTAAAACACAATGGAATACAGGACGGGTCGCAGAGACCCGAAGGCCGCGGTAGCAGTGAAATACAATCAAATACCGGCCAGGGTCCCAGAGACCCAAAGGCCACGGTAGCAGTGAAACACAATGGAATACCGCCCAAGGTCTCTGGGACCCAAAGGCCGCAGCAGTAGTGAAACACAATGGAATACAGGACGGTTCGCAGAGACCCGAAGGCCGCGGTAGCAGTGAAATACAATCGAACACCGGCCAAGGTCCCACAGACCCGACGGCCGAAGGCCACGGTAGCAGTGAAACACAATGTAATACTGTCCAGGGTCTCTGGGACCCAAAGGCCGAGGCCACGGTAGTAGTGAAACACAATGGAATACAGGACGGGTCGCAGAGACCCGAAGGCCGTGGCAGTAGTGAAACACAATGGAATACAAGACGGGTCGCAGAGACCCGAAGGCCGCGGTAGCAGTGAAATACAATCGAGCACCGGCCAGGGTCCCATAGACCCGAAGGCCGAAGGCCACGGTAGCAGTGAAACACAATGGAATACTGCCCAGGGTCTCTGGGACCCAAAGTCCAAGGCCACGGTAGTAGTGAAATACGATGGAATACCGGCCAGGGTCTCTGGGACCCGAAGGCCGCAGCAGTAGTGAAACACAATGGAACACAGGACGGGTCGCAGAGACCTGAAGGCCGCGGTAGCAGTCCCACAGGCCCGAGTGAAATACAATGGAATTCCGCCCAGGGTCCCAGAGACCCAAAAGCAGAGGCCGCGGTAGTAGAGAAATACCATTGGATACTGGCCAGGGTCCCAGGGACCCGAAGGCCGAGACCACGGTAGCAGTGAAATACAATGCAAATAGTAAAATAAACTGAATGGGTCCCCGTGACCCGATGGACAACACTGAAGGATCATTCGCACCTTGAGGGTCTTTGAGCTTAAATGTGGGTTATTAGTCCCACTACAGTAACAATGTTGTCCAGAATCCCGTAGGCCTGACATACCTTTATACAGTGCATATCAACAAAGGAAAACATCTCAAAGGTGCTATTGATGCCTTCAGATGATCTAACAGGAATGTCGTTAGTTTACCTGGCAGTAATGTGAGGTATGAAATCAACAGGAATGACTTTGTTGCAGTTCAAATTCGCTGTGAGCAGGGTTTGAACAATTACTTTGTTTCAGTTCAAATTCGCTGTGAGCAGGGTTTGAACCCTTGTTCGTAGTTGTAGTTTTTTCAGTTGTTTTGTGACAGGGTGTGAGTGGGTGCAGCAACAACAGAAATGACATTGTCACAGTTTTTGAACTCGCTGTGAGCAGGGTTTGAACCTGCGCGGGGAAACCCCATTGGATTTCGAGTCCAACGCCTTAACCTCTCGGCCATCACAGCTGCAAATCAGGATGATTTTTTATAGTTCAGAACCCAGGAGGCACGACAGCCTTAACTACAGTGCATACCAACAACGGACAAGAAGGATCCCATTTCACAAGTACAGTTGACAACTTTAGATGATCAGACAAAACTTTTGTTCATAGCAAACTGATGCCTTTTGGTCAGGTCTGACTGACTGATTGGGAGTCCCAGGCATTTAACCTCTGATGGATCGCTCACACCTTGAGTGGCTTTAAGGTTTAATTTGAGTGGTTAGTCCAACTGGCTGTCAAGTGATAAGGTGTGAATGGCTCTTAAATTGTCTGGGTGTGTCCAACTTATTTTCAAAGAAACAAACACAGATTGACTGACTTTGATATCAACCTACTGAAACCCTGCTTTCTGAAACAAATCATCTTGGAAGATTCAATGTCTACAGAACTAATGTCATTATAGTAAGAACACACATGAGCAGGGTGTGAAACTGCACAAGGATACCCCATTGGATTTCAAGTCCAACGCCTTAACCACTCGGCCTTCACAGCCTCCTCCCATTGCCTCCTACCATTGAATACCGGCTAGGGTCCCAGAGACCCAAAGACAGAAGCCGCGGTAGTAGTAAAACACAATGGAATACAGGACGGGTCGCAGAGACCCGAAGGCCGCGGTAGCAGTGAAATACAATCAAATACCGGCCAGGGTCCCAGAGACCCAAAGGCCACGGTAGCAGTGAAACACAATGGAATACCGCCCAAGGTCTCTGGGACCCAAAGGCCGCAGCAGTAGTGAAACACAATGGAATACAGGACGGTTCGCAGAGACCCGAAGGCCGCGGTAGCAGTGAAATACAATTGAACTCCGGCCAAGGTCCCACAGACCCGACGGCCGAAGGCCACGGTAGCAGTGAAACACAATGTAATACTGTCCAGGGTCTCTGGGACCCAAAGGCCGAGGCCACGGTAGTAGTGAAACACAATGGAATACAGGACGGGTCGCAGAGACCCGAAGGCCGTGGCAGTAGTGAAACACAATGGAATACAAGACGAGTCGCAGAGACCCGAAGGCCGCGGTAGCAGTGAAATACAATCGAGCACCGGCCAGGGTCCCACAGACCCGAAGGCCGAAGGCCACGGTAGCAGCGAAACACAATGGAATACTGCCCAGGGTCTCTGGGACCCAAAGTCCAAGGCCACGGTAGTAGTGAAATACGATGGAATACCGGCCAGGGTCTCTGGGACCCGAAGGCCGCAGCAGTAGTGAAACACAATGGAACACAGGACGGGTCGCAGAGACCTGAAGGCCGCGGTAGCAGTCCCACAGGCCCGAGTGAAATACAATGGAATTCCGCCCAGGGTCCCAGAGACCCAAAGGCAGAGGCCGCGGTAGTAGAGAAATACCATTGGATACTGGCCAGGGTCCCAGGGACCCGAAGGCCGAGACCACGGTAGCAGTGAAATACAATGCAAATAGTAAAATAAACTGAATGGGTCCCCGTGACCCGATGGACAACACTGAAGGATCATTCGCACCTTGAGGGTCTTTGAGCTTAAATGTGGGTTATTAGTCCCACTACAGTAACAATGTTGTCCAGAATCCCGTAGGCCTGACATACTTTTATACAGTGCATATCAACAAAGGAAAACATCTCAAAGGTGCTATTGATGCCTTCAGATGATCTAACAGGAATGTCGTTAGTTTACCTGGCAGTAATGTGAGGTATGAAATCAACAGGAATGACTTTGTTGCAGTTCAAATTCGCTGTGAGCAGGGTTTTAACAATTACTTTGTTTCAGTTCAAATTCGCTGTGAGCAGGGTTTGAACCCTTGTTCGTAGTTGTAGTTTTTTCAGTTGTTTTGTGACAGGGTGTGAGTGGGTGCAGCAACAACAGAAATGACATTGTCACAGTTTTTGAACTCGCTGTGAGCAGGGTTTGAACCTGCGCGGGGAAACCCCATTGGATTTCGAGTCCAACGCCTTAACCTCTCGGCCATCACAGCTGCAAATCAGGATGATTGTTTATAGTTCAGAACCCAGGAGGCACGACAGCCTTAACTACAGTGCATACCAACAACGGACAAGAAGGATCCCATTTCACAAGTACAGTTGACAACTTTAGATGATCAGACAAAACTTTTGTTCATAGCAAACTGATGCCTTTTGGTCAGGTCTGACTGACTGATTGGGAGTCCCAGGCATTTAACCTCTGATGGATCGCTCACACCTTGAGTGGCTTTAAGGTTTAATTCGGGTGGTTAGTCCAACTGGCTGTCAAGTGATAAGGTGTGAATGGCTCTTAAATTGTCTGGGTGTGTCCAACTTATTTTCAAAGAAACAAACAAAGATTGACTGACTTTGATATCAACCTACTGAAACCCTGCTTTCTGAAACAAATCATCTTGGAAGATTCAATGTCTACAGAACTAATGTCATTATAGTAAGAACACACATGAGCAGGGTGTGAAACTGCACAGGGATACCCCATTGGATTTCAAGTCCAACGCCTTAACCACTCGGCCTTCACAGCCTCCTCCCCGCCGTCATCGTCGTCGTCGTCGCAGCCCTCCTCGCTGTCGTCGTCACTGTCTTCTCCTTTGCCGTGGTTGTCGGCGTCTGTCTGGGTCCTCTTCTGACGTACGCCCGCCGGATTCGCATTCGTGGTGGGTGTCTTTTTCTTGTTCTTGTTCTTGTTCTTGTTCTTCTTCTTCCTCTTCCTCTAACTCTTCCTCTTCCTCCTCTTCGGGCACATTGCGTGTCGCGATGGCACGACCCCGATGCAGCTTCAGATCTAGAGTCAAACGACGGGCCATGCTGGCGTCGCAATCGGCTGCTGAACCAAGTGCAGACAAATTGCAAAAAAGGTCCAAAAGCAGAACCAAAGAGGAAAAACAAATAGACAACAGTGTACAGTGTATTTGTGTGTGTGTGTGTGTGTGTGTGTCTGTGTTTGTGTGTGTGTATAATAATAAAAGTGTTTAGTAGGACGAGGTCAAACCTTGGGTCTGTTTCCTTCCCCCTTTCCCTTCCCCCTTTTGTTTTACTTCTACCAGCCGGGCCAGGGTCCCCGAGACCCGAAGGCCGAGGCCGCGGTAGTAGAGAAATACGACCGCATACTGCCCAGGGTCCAAGCGACCTGAAGGCCGTGGGAGTAGAGAAATACAATGGAATACTGCCCAGGCTCTCAGAAACCCAAAGGCAGAGGCCACAGTTGACACCTTTAGATGATCAGACAAAACTTTTGTTCATAGCAAACTGATGCCTTTTGGTCAGGTCTGACTGAGCTCTGCTGGATGACAAGAAACACAACATGCTGCCATTCCACCACAATCACCCAGGGTCCAAGCGACCTGAAGGCCGTGGGAGTAGAGAAATACAATGGAATACTGCCCAGGCTCTCAGAAACCCAAAGGCAGAGGCCACAGTTGACACCTTTAGATGATCAGACAAAACTTTTGTTCATAGCAAACTGATGCCTTTTGGTCAGGTCTGACTGAGCTCTGCTGGATGACAAGAAACACAACATGCTGCCATTTCACCACAATCACATCTTCTCATGTCAATGTTTAGGAGATGTTTTTTTACAGTGTGTTCAGGGGACAGGCAGCTAGCAGATAGTGAGGAGATGTTGTTTACAGTGTGTTCAGGGGACAGGCAGCTAGCAGATAGTGAGGAGATGTTTTTTACAGTGTGTTCAGGGGACAGGCAGCTAGCAGATAGTGAGGAGATGTTTTTTTACAGTGTGTTCAGGGGACAGGCAGCTAGCAGATAGTGTGAGATGTTTTTTATAGTATGTTCAGGGGAGAGGCAGCTAGCAGATAGTGAGGAGATGTTTTTTTACAATGTGTTCAGGGGACAGGCAGCTAGCAGTTTCACTACTACCGTGGCCTCTGCCTTTGGGTCTCTGGGACCATGGCCGGTATTCAATGGTATTTGTGTACTACCGCGGCCGCGGTCTTCGGGTCTCTGGCCAGTATTCAATTGTATTTCTCTACTACCGCTGCCTTTGGGTCCCTGGGACCCTGGCCAGTATTCAATTGTATTTCTCTACTACCGCTGCCTTTGGGTCCCTGGGACCTTGGGCAGTATTCGATTGTCTTTCTCTACTAGTAGTGTGAGATGTTTTTTATAGTATGTTCAGGGGACAGGCAGCTAGCAGATAGTGAGGAGATGTTTTTTTACAATGTGTTCAGGGGACAGGCAGCTAGCAGTTTCACTACTGCCGTGGCCTCTGCCTTTGGGTCTCTGGGACCATGGCCGGTATTCAATGGTATTTGTGTACTACCGCGGCCGCGGTCTTCGGGTCTCTGGCCAGTATTCAATTGTATTTCTCTACTACCGCTGCCTTTGGGTCCCTGGAACCCTGGCCAGTATTCAATTGTATTTCTCTACTACCACTGCCTTTGGGTCCCTGGGACCATGGGCAGTATTCGATTGTATTTCTCTACTACCGCGGCCGCGGCCTCTGGGTCTCTGGGACCCCGACCGGGATTTAGTGGTAGTTCACTACTAGAGTGGCCGTTGGGTCTTTCAGAGCCTGGGAAGTATTCCATTGTATTTCTCTACCACCGCGGCCTTTGGATCCCTGGGACCCTGGGCAGTATTCCATTGTTGGTCACTGCTACCGCAGCCTTCGGGTCTCTGGGACCCTGGACGCTATTCAATGGTATTGCACTACTACCGTGGCCTCTGCCTTTGTGTCTCTGGGACCCTGTGAAGTATTCAATGGTGTTTCGCTACTACCGTGCCCTTCAGGTCCCAGAGACCCATCCTGTGTTCCATTGTGTTTCACTACTACCGTGGCCTCTGCCTTTGGGTCTCTGAGAGCCTGGGCAGTATTCCATTGTATTTCTCTACTCCCACGGCCTTCGGGTCGCTTGGACCCTGGGCAGTATGCGGTCGTATTTCTCTACTGCCGCGGCCTTCGGGTCCCAGAGACCCTGATATAGAGCTGCAGTTAAATCAAAAACACTCAAGAGCAACAATTAAATTAGACAATAAATAAATAAAAGCAGCATGCAAATGGTGCATACATGCAAATGTGGTTGAATGAAACAATTTTAAGCGTTTCCAACAAGGGCATTTTTTTAATCGTCTCTGGCCCATGAATCCACAAATGTCTTGTGTTTTTATGCAGATTCATTTCTAAACATTTAAGATTATTAAAATCCCAAATCTGGAGGACTGGGAAGCCTTGCTTTTTGCTCTTATCTAGTGTATTTTGTGTCTTGATCAGGAAAAAAAGGGCTTGACCCTTTAGATCCCATAACAAGTGCACTTTTTTTGCATCAGGTACGTGTAGCTTGAAGTAGGCTACTTTTCAATAGTACTAGTTTGAAATAATCTTCAATTAAAGACAACCAACGCTGTGAGCAGGGTTTGAACCTGCGAGGGGAGACCCCATTGGATTTCAAGTCCAACGCCTTAACCACTCGGCCATCACAGCTGTTCTGAGCTCTGCTGGATGACAAGAAACACAACATGCTGCCATTCCACCACAATCACTCTGCGGCCTTCGGGTCCCAGAGACCCTGGCCGGTAGTCCATTGTGTTTCACTGCTACCGTGGCCTTCGGCCTTTTGGTCTCTGGGACCCTGGGCGGTATTTGAGTGTATTTCACTGCTACCGTGGCCTCTGCCTCGGCCGGTATTCAATGGTATTTGTGTACTACCGTGGCCTCTGCCTTTGGGTCTCTGGGACCCTGGCCAGTATTCAATGGTATTTCTGTACTACTGTGGCCGTGGTCTTCGGGTCTCTGGGACCCGTCCTGTAGTCAATGGTATTTCTCCACTACCGCGGCCTTCGGGTCTCTGGGACCCTGGCCAGTATTTGATTGTATTTCTCTACCACCGCGGCCGTGGCCTCCGGGTATCTGGGACCCCAACCAGGATTTAGTGGTAGTTCACTACTAGAGTATACAGAAAGATAATGGTTTGCATTCCATTGGTTTGCGAGGGGAAACCCCATTGGATTTCGAGTCCAACGCCTTAACCACTCGGCCATCACAGCTGCAAATCAAGATGATTTTTTACAGTTCAGAACAGAGGAGGCACGACAGCCTTAACTACAGTGCATACCAACAACGGACAAGAAGGATCCCATTTCACAAGTACAGTTGACAACTTTAGATGATCAGACAAAACTCTTGTTCATAGCAAACTGATGCCTGTTGGTCAGGTCTGACTGACTGATTGGGAGTCCCAGGCATTTAACCTCTGATGGATCGTTCACACCTTGAGTGGCTTTGGGGTGTTTAGTCCAACTGGCTGTCAAGTGATAAGGTGTGAATGGGTCTTAAATTACCTGGGTGTGTCCAACTTATTTTCAAAGAAACAAATGACCAAAGATTGACCAGTCAGAGAAACACCCTGTTAGGGCTCTGCAATGGAAACAGCAGAGTTTCGTTGGGTCAATGGAATACTTCCCAGGCTCTGAAAGACCCAACGGCCACTCTAGTAGTGAACTACCACTAAATCCCGGTCGGGGTCCCAGAGACCCAGAGGCCGCGGCCGCAGTAGTAGAGAAATACAATCGAATAGTACCCAGGGTCCCAGGGACCCAAAGGCAGCGGTAGTAGAGAAATACAATTGAATACTGGCCAGGGTCCCAGAGACCCGAAGACCGTGGCCGCAGTAGTACAGAAATACCATTGAATACTGGCCAGGGTCCCAGAGACCCAAAGGCAGAGGCCACAATAGTAGTGAAATACCACTGACTACTGCCCCGGTTCCCAGAGACCCAAAGACCACGGCCGCGGTAGTACACAAATACCATTGAATACCGGCTAGGGTCCCAGAGACCCAAAGGCAGAAGCCGCGGTAGTAGTAAAACACAATGGAATACAGGACGGGTCGCAGAGACCCGAAGGCCGCGGTAGCAGTGAAATACAATCAAATACCGGCCAGGGTCCCAGAGACCCAAAGGCCACGGTAGCAGTGAAACACAATGGAATACCGCCCAAGGTCTCTGGGACCCAAAGGCCGCAGCAGTAGTGAAACACAATGGAATACAGGACGGTTCGCAGAGACCCGAAGGCCGCGGTAGCAGTGAAATACAATCGAACACCGGCCAAGGTCCCACAGACCCGACGGCCGAAGGCCACGGTAGCAGTGAAACACAATGTAATACTGTCCAGGGTCTCTGGGACCCAAAGGCCGAGGCCACGGTAGTAGTGAAACACAATGGAATACAGGACGGGTCGCAGAGACCCGAAGGCCGTGGCAGTAGTGAAACACAATGGAATACAAGACGGGTCGCAGAGACCCGAAGGCCGCGGTAGCAGTGAAATACAATCGAGCACCGGCCAGGGTCCCATAGACCCGAAGGCCGAAGGCCACGGTAGCAGTGAAACACAATGGAATACTGCCCAGGGTCTCTGGGACCCAAAGTCCAAGGCCACGGTAGTAGTGAAATACGATGGAATACCGGCCAGGGTCTCTGGGACCCGAAGGCCGCAGCAGTAGTGAAACACAATGGAACACAGGACGGGTCGCAGAGACCTGAAGGCCGCGGTAGCAGTCCCACAGGCCCGAGTGAAATACAATGGAATTCCGCCCAGGGTCCCAGAGACCCAAAAGCAGAGGCCGCGGTAGTAGAGAAATACCATTGGATACTGGCCAGGGTCCCAGGGACCCGAAGGCCGAGACCACGGTAGCAGTGAAATACAATGCAAATAGTAAAATAAACTGAATGGGTCCCCGTGACCCGATGGACAACACTGAAGGATCATTCGCACCTTGAGGGTCTTTGAGCTTAAATGTGGGTTATTAGTCCCACTACAGTAACAATGTTGTCCAGAATCCCGTAGGCCTGACATACCTTTATACAGTGCATATCAACAAAGGAAAACATCTCAAAGGTGCTATTGATGCCTTCAGATGATCTAACAGGAATGTCGTTAGTTTACCTGGCAGTAATGTGAGGTATGAAATCAACAGGAATGACTTTGTTGCAGTTCAAATTCGCTGTGAGCAGGGTTTGAACAATTACTTTGTTTCAGTTCAAATTCGCTGTGAGCAGGGTTTGAACCCTTGTTCGTAGTTGTAGTTTTTTCAGTTGTTTTGTGACAGGGTGTGAGTGGGTGCAGCAACAACAGAAATGACATTGTCACAGTTTTTGAACTCGCTGTGAGCAGGGTTTGAACCTGCGCGGGGAAACCCCATTGGATTTCGAGTCCAACGCCTTAACCTCTCGGCCATCACAGCTGCAAATCAGGATGATTTTTTATAGTTCAGAACCCAGGAGGCACGACAGCCTTAACTACAGTGCATACCAACAACGGACAAGAAGGATCCCATTTCACAAGTACAGTTGACAACTTTAGATGATCAGACAAAACTTTTGTTCATAGCAAACTGATGCCTTTTGGTCAGGTCTGACTGACTGATTGGGAGTCCCAGGCATTTAACCTCTGATGGATCGCTCACACCTTGAGTGGCTTTAAGGTTTAATTTGAGTGGTTAGTCCAACTGGCTGTCAAGTGATAAGGTGTGAATGGCTCTTAAATTGTCTGGGTGTGTCCAACTTATTTTCAAAGAAACAAACACAGATTGACTGACTTTGATATCAACCTACTGAAACCCTGCTTTCTGAAACAAATCATCTTGGAAGATTCAATGTCTACAGAACTAATGTCATTATAGTAAGAACACACATGAGCAGGGTGTGAAACTGCACAAGGATACCCCATTGGATTTCAAGTCCAACGCCTTAACCACTCGGCCTTCACAGCCTCCTCCCATTGCCTCCTACCATTGAATACCGGCTAGGGTCCCAGAGACCCAAAGACAGAAGCCGCGGTAGTAGTAAAACACAATGGAATACAGGACGGGTCGCAGAGACCCGAAGGCCGCGGTAGCAGTGAAATACAATCAAATACCGGCCAGGGTCCCAGAGACCCAAAGGCCACGGTAGCAGTGAAACACAATGGAATACCGCCCAAGGTCTCTGGGACCCAAAGGCCGCAGCAGTAGTGAAACACAATGGAATACAGGACGGTTCGCAGAGACCCGAAGGCCGCGGTAGCAGTGAAATACAATTGAACTCCGGCCAAGGTCCCACAGACCCGACGGCCGAAGGCCACGGTAGCAGTGAAACACAATGTAATACTGTCCAGGGTCTCTGGGACCCAAAGGCCGAGGCCACGGTAGTAGTGAAACACAATGGAATACAGGACGGGTCGCAGAGACCCGAAGGCCGTGGCAGTAGTGAAACACAATGGAATACAAGACGAGTCGCAGAGACCCGAAGGCCGCGGTAGCAGTGAAATACAATCGAGCACCGGCCAGGGTCCCACAGACCCGAAGGCCGAAGGCCACGGTAGCAGCGAAACACAATGGAATACTGCCCAGGGTCTCTGGGACCCAAAGTCCAAGGCCACGGTAGTAGTGAAATACGATGGAATACCGGCCAGGGTCTCTGGGACCCGAAGGCCGCAGCAGTAGTGAAACACAATGGAACACAGGACGGGTCGCAGAGACCTGAAGGCCGCGGTAGCAGTCCCACAGGCCCGAGTGAAATACAATGGAATTCCGCCCAGGGTCCCAGAGACCCAAAGGCAGAGGCCGCGGTAGTAGAGAAATACCATTGGATACTGGCCAGGGTCCCAGGGACCCGAAGGCCGAGACCACGGTAGCAGTGAAATACAATGCAAATAGTAAAATAAACTGAATGGGTCCCCGTGACCCGATGGACAACACTGAAGGATCATTCGCACCTTGAGGGTCTTTGAGCTTAAATGTGGGTTATTAGTCCCACTACAGTAACAATGTTGTCCAGAATCCCGTAGGCCTGACATACTTTTATACAGTGCATATCAACAAAGGAAAACATCTCAAAGGTGCTATTGATGCCTTCAGATGATCTAACAGGAATGTCGTTAGTTTACCTGGCAGTAATGTGAGGTATGAAATCAACAGGAATGACTTTGTTGCAGTTCAAATTCGCTGTGAGCAGGGTTTTAACAATTACTTTGTTTCAGTTCAAATTCGCTGTGAGCAGGGTTTGAACCCTTGTTCGTAGTTGTAGTTTTTTCAGTTGTTTTGTGACAGGGTGTGAGTGGGTGCAGCAACAACAGAAATGACATTGTCACAGTTTTTGAACTCGCTGTGAGCAGGGTTTGAACCTGCGCGGGGAAACCCCATTGGATTTCGAGTCCAACGCCTTAACCTCTCGGCCATCACAGCTGCAAATCAGGATGATTGTTTATAGTTCAGAACCCAGGAGGCACGACAGCCTTAACTACAGTGCATACCAACAACGGACAAGAAGGATCCCATTTCACAAGTACAGTTGACAACTTTAGATGATCAGACAAAACTTTTGTTCATAGCAAACTGATGCCTTTTGGTCAGGTCTGACTGACTGATTGGGAGTCCCAGGCATTTAACCTCTGATGGATCGCTCACACCTTGAGTGGCTTTAAGGTTTAATTCGGGTGGTTAGTCCAACTGGCTGTCAAGTGATAAGGTGTGAATGGCTCTTAAATTGTCTGGGTGTGTCCAACTTATTTTCAAAGAAACAAACAAAGATTGACTGACTTTGATATCAACCTACTGAAACCCTGCTTTCTGAAACAAATCATCTTGGAAGATTCAATGTCTACAGAACTAATGTCATTATAGTAAGAACACACATGAGCAGGGTGTGAAACTGCACAGGGATACCCCATTGGATTTCAAGTCCAACGCCTTAACCACTCGGCCTTCACAGCCTCCTCCCCGCCGTCATCGTCGTCGTCGTCGCAGCCCTCCTCGCTGTCGTCGTCACTGTCTTCTCCTTTGCCGTGGTTGTCGGCGTCTGTCTGGGTCCTCTTCTGACGTACGCCCGCCGGATTCGCATTCGTGGTGGGTGTCTTTTTCTTGTTCTTGTTCTTGTTCTTGTTCTTCTTCTTCCTCTTCCTCTAACTCTTCCTCTTCCTCCTCTTCGGGCACATTGCGTGTCGCGATGGCACGACCCCGATGCAGCTTCAGATCTAGAGTCAAACGACGGGCCATGCTGGCGTCGCAATCGGCTGCTGAACCAAGTGCAGACAAATTGCAAAAAAGGTCCAAAAGCAGAACCAAAGAGGAAAAACAAATAGACAACAGTGTACAGTGTATTTGTGTGTGTGTGTGTGTGTGTGTGTCTGTGTTTGTGTGTGTGTATAATAATAAAAGTGTTTAGTAGGACGAGGTCAAACCTTGGGTCTGTTTCCTTCCCCCTTTCCCTTCCCCCTTTTGTTTTACTTCTACCAGCCGGGCCAGGGTCCCCGAGACCCGAAGGCCGAGGCCGCGGTAGTAGAGAAATACGACCGCATACTGCCCAGGGTCCAAGCGACCTGAAGGCCGTGGGAGTAGAGAAATACAATGGAATACTGCCCAGGCTCTCAGAAACCCAAAGGCAGAGGCCACAGTTGACACCTTTAGATGATCAGACAAAACTTTTGTTCATAGCAAACTGATGCCTTTTGGTCAGGTCTGACTGAGCTCTGCTGGATGACAAGAAACACAACATGCTGCCATTCCACCACAATCACCCAGGGTCCAAGCGACCTGAAGGCCGTGGGAGTAGAGAAATACAATGGAATACTGCCCAGGCTCTCAGAAACCCAAAGGCAGAGGCCACAGTTGACACCTTTAGATGATCAGACAAAACTTTTGTTCATAGCAAACTGATGCCTTTTGGTCAGGTCTGACTGAGCTCTGCTGGATGACAAGAAACACAACATGCTGCCATTTCACCACAATCACATCTTCTCATGTCAATGTTTAGGAGATGTTTTTTTACAGTGTGTTCAGGGGACAGGCAGCTAGCAGATAGTGAGGAGATGTTGTTTACAGTGTGTTCAGGGGACAGGCAGCTAGCAGATAGTGAGGAGATGTTTTTTACAGTGTGTTCAGGGGACAGGCAGCTAGCAGATAGTGAGGAGATGTTTTTTTACAGTGTGTTCAGGGGACAGGCAGCTAGCAGATAGTGTGAGATGTTTTTTATAGTATGTTCAGGGGAGAGGCAGCTAGCAGATAGTGAGGAGATGTTTTTTTACAATGTGTTCAGGGGACAGGCAGCTAGCAGTTTCACTACTACCGTGGCCTCTGCCTTTGGGTCTCTGGGACCATGGCCGGTATTCAATGGTATTTGTGTACTACCGCGGCCGCGGTCTTCGGGTCTCTGGCCAGTATTCAATTGTATTTCTCTACTACCGCTGCCTTTGGGTCCCTGGGACCCTGGCCAGTATTCAATTGTATTTCTCTACTACCGCTGCCTTTGGGTCCCTGGGACCTTGGGCAGTATTCGATTGTCTTTCTCTACTAGTAGTGTGAGATGTTTTTTATAGTATGTTCAGGGGACAGGCAGCTAGCAGATAGTGAGGAGATGTTTTTTTACAATGTGTTCAGGGGACAGGCAGCTAGCAGTTTCACTACTGCCGTGGCCTCTGCCTTTGGGTCTCTGGGACCATGGCCGGTATTCAATGGTATTTGTGTACTACCGCGGCCGCGGTCTTCGGGTCTCTGGCCAGTATTCAATTGTATTTCTCTACTACCGCTGCCTTTGGGTCCCTGGAACCCTGGCCAGTATTCAATTGTATTTCTCTACTACCACTGCCTTTGGGTCCCTGGGACCATGGGCAGTATTCGATTGTATTTCTCTACTACCGCGGCCGCGGCCTCTGGGTCTCTGGGACCCCGACCGGGATTTAGTGGTAGTTCACTACTAGAGTGGCCGTTGGGTCTTTCAGAGCCTGGGAAGTATTCCATTGTATTTCTCTACCACCGCGGCCTTTGGATCCCTGGGACCCTGGGCAGTATTCCATTGTTGGTCACTGCTACCGCAGCCTTCGGGTCTCTGGGACCCTGGACGCTATTCAATGGTATTGCACTACTACCGTGGCCTCTGCCTTTGTGTCTCTGGGACCCTGTGAAGTATTCAATGGTGTTTCGCTACTACCGTGCCCTTCAGGTCCCAGAGACCCATCCTGTGTTCCATTGTGTTTCACTACTACCGTGGCCTCTGCCTTTGGGTCTCTGAGAGCCTGGGCAGTATTCCATTGTATTTCTCTACTCCCACGGCCTTCGGGTCGCTTGGACCCTGGGCAGTATGCGGTCGTATTTCTCTACTGCCGCGGCCTTCGGGTCCCAGAGACCCTGATATAGAGCTGCAGTTAAATCAAAAACACTCAAGAGCAACAATTAAATTAGACAATAAATAAATAAAAGCAGCATGCAAATGGTGCATACATGCAAATGTGGTTGAATGAAACAATTTTAAGCGTTTCCAACAAGGGCATTTTTTTAATCGTCTCTGGCCCATGAATGACTTGTGTTTTTATGCAGATTCATTTCTAAACATTTAAGATTATTAAAATCCCAAATCTGGAGGACTGGGAAGCCTTGCTTTTTGCTCTTATCTCGTGTATTTTGTGTCTTGATCAGGAAAAAAAAAGGGCTTGACCCTTTAGATCCCATAACAAGTGCACTTTTTTTGCATCAGGTATGTGTAGCTTGAAGTAGGCTACTTTTCAATAGTACTAGTTTGAAATAATCTTCAATTAAAGACACACAACGCTGTCAGCAGGGTTTGAACCTGCGAGGGGAGACCCCATTGGATTTCAAGTCCAGCGACTTAACCACTCGGCCATCACAGCTGTTCTGAGCTCTGCTGGATGACAAGAAACACAACATGCTGCCATTCCACCACAATCACATTGCGGCCTTCGGGTCCCAGAGACCCTGGCCGGTAGTCCATTGTGTTTCACTGCTACCGTGGCCTTCGGCCTTTTGGTCTCTGGGACCCTGGGCGGTAATTGAGTGTATTTCACTGCTACCGTGGCCTCTGCCTCGGCCGGTATTCAATGGTATTTGTGTACTACCGTGGCCTCTGCCTTTGGGTCTCTGGGAATCTGGCCAGTATTCAATGGTATTTCTGTACTACTGTGGCCGTGGTCTTCGGGTCTCTGAGACCCGTCCTGTAGTCAATGGTATTTCTCCACTACCGCGGCCTTCGGGTCTCTGGGACCCTGGCCAGTATTTGATTGTATTTCTCTACCACCGCGGCCGTGGCCTCCGGGTATCTGGGACCCCAACCAGGATTTAGTGGTAGTTCACTACTAGAGTATACAGAAAGAGACTACAGAAATAAGATAATGGTTTGCATTCCATTGGTTTGCGAGGGGAAACGCCATTGGTTTGCGAGGGGAAACGCCATTGGTTTGCGAGGGGAAACCCCATTGGATTTCGAGTCCAACGCCTTAACCACTCGGCCATCACAGCTGCAAATCAAGATGATTTTTTACAGTTCAGAACCCAGGAGAAACGACAGCCTTAACTACAGTGCATACCAACAACGGACAAGAAGGATCCCATTTCACAAGTACAGTTGACAACTTTAGATGATCAGACAAAACTCTTGTTCATAGCAAACTGATGCCTTTTGGTCAGGTCTGACTGACTGATTGGGAGTCCCAGGCATTTAACCTCTGATGGATCGTTCACACCTTGAGTGGCTTTGGGGTGGTTAGTCCAACTGGCTGTCAAGTGATAAGGTGTGAATGGGTCTTAAATTGCCTGGGTGTGTCCAACTTATTTCAAAGAAACAGTGGGTCTCTGACCAAAGATTGACCAGTCAGAGAAACACCCTGTTAGGGCTCTGCAATGGAAACAGCAGTTTCGTTGGGTCAATGGAATACTTCCCAGGCTCTGAAAGACCCGACGGCCACTCTAGTAGTGAACTACCACTAAATCCCGGTCGGGGTCCCAGAGACCCAGAGGCCGCGGTTGCGGTAGTAGAGAAATACAATCGAATAGTACCCAGGGTCCCAGGGACCCAAAGGCAGCGGTAGTAGAGAAATACAATTGAATAATTGTAGTTGTTTCAGCTGTTTTGTGACAAAGGCAGCGGTAGTAGAGAAATACAATTGAATAATTGTAGTTGTTTCAGCTGTTTTGTGACAGCATTAACAGAAATGGGGTGGTTAGTCCAACTGGCTGTCAAGTGATAAGGTGTGAATGGGTCTTAAATTGCCTGGGTGTGTCCAACTTATTTTCAAAGAAACAAATGACCAAAGATTGACCAGTCAGAGAAACACCCTGTTAGGGCTCTGCAATGGAAACAGCAGAGTTTTGTTGGGTCTTTGGTGTCAACCTACTGGAACCATGCTTTCTGAAACAAATAATCTTGGTAGATTCAATGTCTACAGAACTGTCATTATAGTAATACAAGTGTTTAGTAGGACGAGGTCAAACCTTGGGTCTGTTTCCTTTCCCCTTTCCCTTACCCCTTTTGTTTTACTTCTACCAGCCGGGCCAGGGTCCCCGAGACCCAAAGGCAGAGGCCGCGGTAGTAGAGAAATACGACCGCATACTGCCCAGGGTCCAAGGGACCCGAAGGCCGTGGGAGTAGAGAAATACAATGGAATACTGCCCAGGCTCTCAGAGACCCAAAGGCAGAGGCCACGGTAGTAGTAAAACACAATGGAATACAGGACGGGTCGCAGAGACCCGAAGGCCGCGGTAGCAGTGAAATACAATCAAATACCGCCCAGGGTCCCAGAGACCCAAAGGCCACGGTAGCAGTGAAACACAATGGAATACCGCCCAAGGTCTCTGGGACCCAAAGGCCGCGGCAGTAGTGAAACACAATGGAATACAGGACGGTTCGCAGAGACCCGAAGGCCGCGGTAGCAGTGAAATACAATCGAACACCGGCCAAGGTCACACAGACCCGACGGCCGAAGGCCACGGTAGCAGTGAAACACAATGTAATACTGTCCAGGGTCTCTGGGACCCAAAGGCCGAGGCCGCGGTAGTAGTAAAACACAATGGAATACAGGACGGGTCGCAGAGACCCGAAGGCCGCGGTAGCAGTGAAATACAATCAAATACCGCCCAGGGTCCCAGAGACCCAAAGGCCACGGTAGCAGTGAAACACAATGGAATACCGCCCAAGGTCTCTGGGACCCAAAGGCCGCGGCAGTAGTGAAACACAATGGAATACAGGACGGTTCGCATAGACCCGAAGGCCGCGGTAGCAGTGAAATACAATCGAGCACCGGCCAGGGTCCCACAGACCCGAAGGCCGAAGGCCACGGTAGCAGTGAAACACAATGGAATACTGCCCAGGGTCTCTGGGACCCAAGGTCCAAGGCCGCGGTAGCAGTGAAATACAATCGAGCACCGGCCAGGGTCCCACAGACCCGAAGGCCACGGTAGCAGTGAAACACAATGGAATACTGCCCAGGGTCTCTGGGACCCAAAGTCCAAGGCCACGGTAGTAGTGAAATACGATGGAATACCGGCCAGGGTCTCTGGGACCCGAAGGCTGCAGCAGTAGTGAAACACAATGGAACACAGGACGGGTCGCAGAGACCTGAAGGCCGCGGTAGCAGTCCCACAGGCCCGAGTGAAATACAATGGAATTCGGCCCAGGGTCCCAGAGACCCAAAGGCAGAGGCCGCGGTAGTAGAGAAATACCATTGGATACTGGCCAGGGATACTGGCCAGGGATACTGGCCAGGGTCCCAGGGACCCTTAGGGAGTTAAGGGACTTAACTACAGCGCATACCAACAACGGACAAGAAGGATCCCATCTCACAAGTACAGTTGACATCTTTAGATGATCAGACAAAACTTTTGTTCATAGCAAACTGATGCCTTTTGGTCAGGTCTGACTGACTGATTGGGAGTCCCAGGCATTTAACCTCTGATGGATCGTTCACACCTTGAGTGGCTTTGAGGTTTAATTTGGGTGGTTAGTCCAACTGGCTGTCAAGTGATAAGGTGTGAATGGCTCTTAAATTGCCTGGGTGTGTCCAACTTATTTTAAAAGAAATAAACAAGCAAAGATTGATTTGCTCGGTTAGGGTAGTCCATCGAAGTCTTATTATGGGAAATCCCTGTTTTCTAAGGCAATATCTATAAGATAAAACACCTTACAGTTTTCAAAGCAACAAGTAATAAAGGAATCTAATTCAATGAGAAAATAATAAACCAAACATCTAGTACTATATTACAATAATAACTGCTGATACCAATGCTGTTGATAGAGAAATTATTCTAAAAAGTTTCCATATTTCTTTGCCCTTGAGGAAAGAAGATTAATTACGCTTAGCAAATGAGATTATCCACAGCTGTCAAACCACACACACACACACACACACACACACACTGGACAGTGAGTGGGTGCTTCTCGCTTCCCCCCTGCCATGCCTAATTTCATTATTCTATTAAATAAGGTTCATTAACAGCGGCTGGATGGAGAAACTTCAATTCTAAGGTTTGACAAATAAGCACCTTGGAATATGAAGTAATCTTCCTGTTCTCATTTCTGCTCGGATCTTTTGTCTCTATTCTCTCTTATCCAGTACATCACAGTCTTTTGATTCCAAGTGATTGTTCTGCCAAGTATTAATCAGCATTTTTGCTATCAGTTATACCTTACTAGATTTACAACATGAGGGGAAAGATAAAAGAGTAAGTAAAGTAAAAGAAATTGGAGGTTTAAGCTGAAATAACGTGAGCTTCTTCATTGTGTGCTTCAAGAAGAAAACTGTAATGGCTGAGTGGTTAAGATATTCAGATTCACAATACTATTAGTATCACTTAGTTAACACTTGAGTTGCAACTGATGCTTATTATTACTATTAAAAATAATCCCCAAGGGGAAATTCATTTTTACAGTCAATTCCATCCATGTAAATTAAATAAATGAATACATAACGACAACAATGTAAACGTCAACATGCCAATGACAAAGTGCACAGATCAACGGGTTGTGTTTAATAGCCTGATAGCTAAAGGAATAAAATAATTTGCATAACGATGTGTTTTTCGTGCAGGTACATAATAGCGCCGGCCTAACGGCATAACTGAAAATTCAACGTCAAACGAACGCTAGAGGCACAGGCTGTGCACCAAAATACAGCAAACCACGTTTCAGCCAATCATTGACAAGATCGTTGGTGCTTTTAAAGATAATTTTTTGGGTTTTCTGCCTTTATTTGACAGGACAGCTAGGTGAGAAAGAGGGGGAAAACATGCAGGAAATCATCACAGGTCGGATTCGAACCCTGGACCTCTGCGTCGAGGCATAAGCCTCGAGGTATATGTGCGCCTGCTCCACCCACTGATCCAACCAGGCCACATGATCGTTGGTGCTTTTAGAGCAGCAGCCTTAATTTCAGTGAAAAAGACGCACTAACCCCCAACCACACCCTCCCCCAACCATCTTGTCGGTGATTGTCTGGAACGTGGTTTGTTGTATTTTGGTGCACAGCCTGTGCCTCTAGTGTTTGTTTGACGTTTACGACCCCTGTGTTGTCTCCAGAGACCGGGCTTTTTCACAGTGTGTTCAGGGGGCAGGCAGCTAGCGGATCGCGCTGAAACCATGCAGGAACTCATAGTGCACCTTTAAGTTATTCTGTTTTCAGCTTTCCTAACCACATATTTCTTCCACAGACAGCTGAGGTCTTTCTGCTGGACTACAGTGACCTTGGAGCAGACCTTAACAAATGTTTTTCAGGCAGTTTTTGTCCCTTCACAGACAACCCATTAAATCAGCGCACAAATGAAAAAGTTAAAAGACTCCCAATAAAAGTTTGATAACAGAGTTTAGCTTCCTTAGCAAATTAATTCTCTGCTGTAACCCGCTATACAGTATGGACTTCACATCATTAAGGATCTCCCTGCACAGGTTCACAGCGATGTATGACTTTAACAGTTGTATCTATATGAAGACCCTTTCAAACTCACAGTGTTTGAAAATTACACCATTGCATGTAACTGTATCTATCTGGCCTCAATAATCAGAATCAGAATCAGCTTCAAAGGGCAAGTAAGTGTGTACAAGGACACGTACGAGGAATTGTACTCTGTTTTTTTTGTTGCTTTCAATGACGTGGAGTCAAATTACTTGTATGTGTACACACTTACTTGTCCATTAAAGCTGATTGTTATTCTGATTATTGTTGCATAAAGAACAGATAACAATGGAAAAGTACAGTTGAATTCAATGCTGTTTTCTGTAGCTATAATGGATCGGTCTTCAAATAAAATCCCGAGTCCTCTTAATCAACGACAAAGACGAGGCTGCGTAAAAATGAGGTCACTTCTGAGACCAGACCGAGACCTTCAAAAGACCGATATGTAGTACTACAACACATTTAAATCTCTGCTTTCAGGAAATAATAAACTGTATATTATTATAGTTATAATAATAATAATAAAATTATATTTTATAGCATATTCTGGTACGACACAACATCAATAAATAACTACAATTTCCAAATAGACAGAAACAATAAGCTGAACCCAGATCGTTGCTCCTTTTTGTTTTCATTTGTAGTGGTGCAACATGACTGATAGATGTAAGTGCACTACTTGCTGAGCAGTGCTCAAGTATTATGCCTTATTTTTTTTTGTATTTAAATTATCCGGAGCCCTTCATTTCACCTGCCGTGTTACACAACAGCCGCTGCGATTTCATCTCTAAATTGCTGCACAAACCCATTCTTTTTTTTTTTTTTTTTTGCAGATTTGCGTGGGAAGAAGATTTCCGATAGATTAAGCAAATAATTTGTCATCTTGCAACCTGGTTAACCTCTACTTAAATCAAGTGTAAAGTCTAATGCTAACTGCAATTCACAAATGGGTGTGAGTTAATGAAGTGCTACTTGAACGAGAGAGAGAGAGAGAGAGAGAGAGAGAGAGAGAGAGAGAGAGAGAGAGAGTGTTTACGAGCGAGGGGGAGACAGAGTGAGAGACGAATGAAGTGAAAATGACAGAAAGTGTGTGAAGGTGCGAGGGGCTCAGCCGATGTAACGCAAAGATAAACACAGTTATTGTCTTTCTTTTTTTTCCTCCCAAAATAAATGGCCCCGTTAGCTGTGATGGTGCAGGTCGTTAGCGTAAAACACCTCCAACCTCCACCTGCCGTGCCGCGGCGTTCAGAAGCTCCAGATTCACATCATTACAGTCGCATCCCATCCAGCAGCTCCCGCTCGTATCAACCCACAGCTTAACGGCATCACACGCCTAATAGAACAGCAAGGTTAATGCACAGTGGCTTCCTGTGCATTCTTCATTATTCTAATTACTTTTAGTTTGCATCGCAGTTGCCCTCCAGAATCGATGGTCACCGGGGCCAAAAAGGGCCAAACAGGCAGTAAAATTACCCACCAGAAAAAAACAGTGAAGCAAGTAAAACTGAGATTATTTAATAACATAAATAAAAAAAAAGCAATATCCCTGTTTTACAGTTTCTGTGAGATTAATTTCAGTGTGAGTAGTTTAAACTGATTTCATTTGATTTATGTATTTAATAGCTTTGTGTTGCTTGTACTCTTTTGTAATATTAGAATCATTTTAAGCTTAAAAACAATGAATTATTCATCCCAAAACGCTACAGAATGTGTCTGGAAACTTTTTCAAAGTGTCTTCAAATGGCTCATTATTTTAATGTCGAACCATTATATGTTTTACTTGCAGCAGGCGTGCATGAATATTTCACAACCAATGATATAATTGCCCTCTGTAGCCCATATTTTCTCTGTTTTTATGTCTGCGTGTGGAGTATATTCTGCCCCACGTGCACTGCTGAACAAAAGCTGCATGTTGAATGGTGGCAGGGCACCAGATAAATCTAACTGGGGATAAATGGGGCCACTGGTTCAGGGGCCAACACGGATCAGCAGCTGATCTATTATCATGTTGGAGCTGCGGGAGTTTCCTGAAGCCAAATCCTCAAATTAAGAGATGGGGAAGATTGTTTGAGTGTGGAGGAGGAAGGAAAGGCCTGCACATAACAGCAACACTTTATCATCATTAATAAATGGTAAATAGTTAACTAACTAGTCAAACAGTTGCACATTTTATTTCCAATTTGTGTATATTTTAAATATTTGCTCTTGTAGTATATTCTTCTATTATTATTTCATGTATATTGTTTCCTATTATTTAATGTATACTCTTACCCCCAACCTCCAGACTTTCTTATACCCACCTACTGTGCAATATTTCATATTTAATACCTCTGATAACACTGATAATTCTGTGTAATTTCATTACTGTGCAATATCATTATTTCACACTGTGGGCCAGATGTACGTACATTTGCGAACGTAGCGTTATCAGCGCCATGGCTCACCCGCAGATAGCGAACGCAATGATACCATAGTTTACGCCATATTTACCAAACCTGCAGGTCATCCGTAATTAGCGCCTTTCTCCGCCCACTATAGCGTAAACTGTAAGTACTGGTGCTATGATACGGCTGAGTGCAGACTGCGATATTCCCACTGCTGATGCTATGACTGTTTGAAATTATCCTGATGCCAATATTTGTAATGTAGCGGGGAGTTTAACAACTGCTGGAATGTGAACTCTGAGTCGGAGATTCGATGTCATCTTTGATTTCTTCCAGTAACTGTAATCTTGCATGGCTGCTTAATCTGTGATCCTTGTGGCAAAACTCCTTTCAGCTCGTCTCCTCGGCCGATGTCTTCGTCTTGCTCGGATTACTGCTGTCATTTCACCAGGAGGCATATGTGAGGAAACTCGCTTCCAGGTTTACACCTGCTTTTAAGAGGCGGAGAATTTTCACCGCAAAATAGAGGCGCGCTATTACTGGCGGTGTTTGTACATACCGCGGAATACGTAATTAAGCGCTCTTTACGCTTCCCCTCCCATCTCTTCACGGTAAACTCCCACTTTCCCCGCGACCCTCCCATGAATAAATATGCATGACACGAAAAACGCAATTTGCCCTTTTCAGCTCCCACGACATGCAGTTTGCGCTTTTACATCATTGCGGCCTGTTTGTACATACCTCGCCATGATTTTACGCGCACGTTGCGACACAAATACGCCTGAAGTGGGCGCAAAAGCGTTAGTACATCTGGCCCTATGTATCACAGTGTATACAAACCATATTTATCTTTCTATTTTTATATATGATAGCGTCTCAGAACTGTGCACCATACTACTACTACTACTACTACTTACTTTATTCCATGTTGTTACATTTCTCTTAAATACATGTTGACACTGGAAAAGGAGTTGCTTCAATCTTGTTGTACATGTGTATAATGACAATAAAATGCATTATATTCTATTCTAAATGAGTTGATACATGGGTGTTATGGAATATCTTCCACCAGTTTTTGTCAATCATTAACTAGAGATGGATATCTCTCTGACTTCTCACCTCTTCCTTTAACATCAGCTCACTTTATTCTGAGAAGCCTAAAGCTAGATTGTGCACATATGATTCTCCAAAACCCTTCAACATCCAACCGAAAACCTATGAACAGCAGCTTTTATTTTCTATCTAAAGAAAAACTGGAGGGAAGTGAAAAAAGACGTGGATCAAGATGAAAACCACCACATCTGGAGAAGCATTGTTACATGTGACAAAATCTCATTATGGAACAAAGAGCCAAAAGGTTATTTCTTATACACTTATGTACTTATACCCTCAAAGCATTCACCAAATCTGTTGAAATCTAATGAAAAACGGCGTGCCTGGGTTAATAAGACAAAGCGTTAAGCCCCTGGACGCTTCCTGTGTGTAACCCCCCCTCCTTATCACCGACACCTTTCAATTACCCCGGTTGGCTCTGAGCCGCCGTCTCTGTTTGTTTTCAATTCTGTCCATTTAAGTGGGAACTCTAATGGCCGCCCCGGCCTCACACATGACGTTTGCACTATCGCCAGGAACGTGTTTACCTCAGTCCATTTCATTACTTTTTTAAGGTTGGAAGTGAATATAAAAGCATGCAGTGGTGGCGAGCGTGTGACCGGGAGGTCGCCGGTTAAATCCCGAGACCGACAGGATAAAAATATCTGGGTGGTGGAAAGTGAAAGAGCAGCTCTTGTCCCCTCCCTCATTACCACCACTGAGGTGCCCTTGAGCAAGGCACCTTAACCTCCGACGGCTCCAGTGGAGCTGCTCAGTGGCAGCAGGTCAGACTGTGGTTGGACTGGGCAGCTTCCAGTATGAATGGGGAACTGTGGGAATGTGATCAGGTCCTCGTTGCAAATGAGAAATTGTTCTCAATCGACTTACCTGCATAAATAAAGGTTAAAAACAAACAATCAGAACAGAATCATGAATGTAATTAGGCTCATTTTTTTGTTTTGTTTATATATATATATCAAGACATATAGTGAAATAATGCATCTTTCTGTGTGATATATATGATTGGGAGTCATGCTGTGGAGAAAACCAACAATATGATCCTGTTTTTCAGAAGGAGTCAACATGTTATCAACCCTCATCGGCCCCATAAGACACTGGGATACTGGAGCATCGTCAGCCGAGGATGCCGACAGTTTAAGTACATATTCTTCCTCCTTTCACTTTAAATTTTTTTTGGTTTCTGCCAATAAAACTGATGTGTTCCTTGTTCTGCTACCACAGATGGAGTAGTAAAATACCCCTGCAGCCAAATAACAAACAATCAATGTGTATTATGTTGAAATTATGTTGATTTTGGTGCATAACATTTACCTCATTTCATCTTTTTTTACTTTACAAAACACCCACATAGCAGCGTCTGTCTGTCTGTCGGTTGGTTGGTCCACCGCTTTGGTACAGACCGAAATATCTCAACAACTGTTACATGGATTGGCATGACATTTTATACGAAAGTTCATGACCCCCAGAGGATGAATCCTACTGACTTTGTTGATCACTTGAATGTTCCTCCAGCGCCACCATGAAGTGAAACTAACACAAAGTCTAAAGTTAGTTTCCACCGGTGAACATTTGACTAATTGTTAAATTCAGACCAATTTGCGCTGTTGGGGAATGCTCTGCTCTGTCGTTTAAATAAGAAATCCATGTTTCCAAACAAAAGGTCGGAGGCGAGAACTCTAATTACTGACCTAGTGTGTGTATACGCAGATTCACGGTAACCTGGTTACTTACAGTAAGTGCATAAACACACTTAAAGTGTCCAACACGAGTACAGTCTCACAGAGCCACTGACATGGCTGTGAACTCTTGTTACTCACATGTAACCCTTCTCACAAAATGCATTGGGATTCTAACAAAAGAAACATATTTTTCCTTCATGTTTTGTTCACCGTCATGATTTTGATCTACCAACAGGTACAAGCAGTTTGGAGGTGAAAGAGAACGAAGACGATAAAAGCCCGGTGGACTGTGACCTACTACGGAAGTATCATCCGACAACCTTTTGCACAACTTTCCCCAAACGTGGACCGAGAGCTCTGAAGAGGAAACAGCCGCTGGCGGATGGGAAAGACCGGCTGCTTTGCCAAAGCCACTTGACTTGTAAGAGAGCAGCCTGGGCTGTCGCTCAGAAGAACGCGCTGGTGCAGCTGAACGAGCTACGACCCGGTCTGCGGTATGAGATCATGTCAAAGACTGGCCCACTGCATGCTCCGGTGTTTTCTGTGGGCGTGGAGGTCAATGGTTTCCACTTCGAGGGCAGAGGACCAACAAAAAAGCAGGCCAAGATGAGGGCTGCAGAGCTGGCTCTCCACTCATTCATCCAGTTCCCAAACGCCTCCCAGGCTCACGCCTCCATGGGGAACATCACCAGCAGTCCTGCGGATTTTACAGCGGATAAACTGGACGTCCCTGACGCATTCCTTAAAGAGTTTGAGCCATCGATGTTTGAAAACTGTGATCTCCTGCACTGCAACACAGCAAAAAATGAGGTTTTCTACAGCATTTACAACCACAGACGACTTGTCCGACTCACACTGGACTTCTTCTCAACCAATCCAAAAAGACGAGCCCTTAGCAGCTCACTTCTAGGGCGCCTCAGCCCAGTGGCGCTGCTGAACGAGCTGCGACCAGGACTCAGGTACATGTGCCTGACGGAGAGGGTTCATGGCAGGCCAATGAGGAGATTTGTTATGGTGGTGAGGGTGGAGGGGAGGGTCTTTGAAGGGTGTGGCCACAGTAAAAGACTGGCCAAGGCTCAGGCGGCAGCAGCCGCCCTGCAGTCCATTTACAACGTAACTCTGGGACCGGAGAGGAAGGTGATGGGCATCCACGGCAGCAGAGCCAAACATCAGCTACCTCAGGTTAGTATAGGTCAGAATTCCCTGTACTACACCACAGTATTTAGATTTAAAGATGGGACATTTGCCAAACTTGAAAATCACTTCAATACATTTTCCTCAAAGATGGTTTCTGTCATTTTAGGTAGTTCTGATCACAATGATTTTTGACTGTTTGTTCAAGTGTTTATTTTTCTGATCAGTTTGGTTTTTATTAGTTATTTGATGCTACAAAAACGGGGAGAAACATTATAATTGACAGCTGGGATTGACTCGCGATTGGTTGGTCCTGTGTGGGCGACCGTGGCTCCACCCCCCCCCCAAATCACTACTGCGCAGACATAAAAGTTGAAAATCGATCGAAATGAGCTTTCAATTTCTATCATTAAAATCGAAAGCAGGTTCGCTTCTCCCAGTATTTGTTTCTCTCTCCACCCCCACCTACTCGCATCAAAAACAAACAACAACAATGATAACACACAACCATAGTGTAGCTCACCGGCCAATAACATGTAGCTAACCACACAGCGTAACCTTACTTATGTAAACAATCAACCAACGATAAAGCAAGCAGGTTCAATGGGACTTCATGGTGCATTCAGGTACACCTCTTAAACTCATGGTGCATACATGCGTACCTCGTACACTCTGAGAAAATCAGTGTCAAACAAAACTAAACGCATACAGAAAAAACCTGGAAAATAGACATCATAAGAAAACTGTTTTTCAGAAGTATTGTATTGTATAACTTGTAGAGAAATGTCTGGTCAGCATTTTACACAGAGTATAGGGAGAGTGTATCCGTATATATGCCCTTCATATCGTTAAAGACAGATTTCTCTTACTTGGAAACATCAGTTGTGACACTGAATTGGCCCTTCATCTCTTTAGCGTTCGCCAGTCTTCTAAATGGTCTGGATAAATGGGTCTGAGGTGCGCCGTATGCTACCAAATGGAGTGTGCCTTACATCAGCATGGCCATCATGTCCTGAGGCCTAAGAGCTGGATGGTGTCCTGTATGCATTGTCTGCAGCATCTAAACAACTTCATTATGGCTCTGAGCCTCAGAGAATTGTCCTTGACGTCTTTTTGCTGTCGTGCTTAATGAATACAAGAAGATTTGTCTCCTGAGATCAGCTCCGCTCAGCTGAAGAGCACCGTCCAAATATGCAGGAAGGAAGGAAGGAAAATGGACTTGTTAGACAGACATGTAGATATTTTATTAAACCCTGGGGAGATTTAAAGAGAGACAGGAGGATGCAATGGTACATTTTGGAGGAAAAAAAAGCATTTATATGCTCTAAATTTGAACAAAAGCTTTAGGCTTGCACACCAAAAACTTAACAATTTTTCAAAAGCTTCCCATCCTCCTCTTTGTGTAGCAGATGATTTATTTCCGCAGCTTCTCCGACTGATCATTTAGCATCATCTCCCCTTCAATATGAACTGTCTGTCAGGCGGCGTGACGCATTAATGAACATTATTACAGCACATTAGGGATGAAGGAGGAGCGGCAGCAGACCGAGGAGACGGAGGTGGAGCGGGAAGGCGGTGTGAAGAGCATAATAATCTGACAGATAATTGTTTAACACACTCATTACACACGACCTTGTGCCACTGTCATCCAGAAAATGTTGAGCCAGAGAATTTCGCTTCCCGAAAACATAAAACACCTGCTTTTGCAAAATGAGGCGAGACATAGTTTTTTTTTAAGTTATTCAAATATTCAGCAAAAGCATTTAGCACAACTGATATTTGTGACATAACTCTTTCCAGCTGTGATGGCCGAGTGGTTAAGGCGTTGGACTTGAAATCCAATGGGGTCTCCCCTCGCAGGTTCAAACCCTGCTCACAGCGAGTTCTTTCATTAACGTTACTCAAGATGCTTGCATTTGGAAAACATGGTTCCAGTAGGCCTCGATTTTAGAATTGGTTGTTGTGCACAGAGTTTCTTCCAAACTACCATAATAGTAGACTGGTTGACCCCAGACCCTTCTCAGGTGTAACTGAGAAGGTTCTGGGGGAAGCTTCATTCACAGCCCGTTTCCAAAGGGGCGTCGCCAATGGACGCCACTCAAATGCCACTGTGCGCAATTGGATAGTCCTTCAACCAATCAGACCAACGATCCAGGTGACGTAGCAGCGACAGCGGCATCAACGGGTTGCTGCGCTTCGGTGGCCGCCATGTTGAATGTAAACAAGAAGCTGCTCGCCGTCGCTGCGCTATCGTCATCGTGTAAAGCCTCCTCATAGGTTGTGATTGGTGTAGAGCCGCCTCAACGGTTGTGATTGGTCTAGAGCCGCCTCGACGGTTGTGATTGGTGTAGAGCCGCCTCAACGGTTGTGATTGGTGTAGAGCCGCCTCAATGGTTGTGATTGGTGTAGAGCCGCCCCGACGGCTGTGATTGCTGTAAAGTCCGCCTCAACGGTTGTGATTGGTGTAGAGCCGCCTCAACGGTTGTGATTGGTGTAGAGCCGCCTCAACGGTTGTGATTGGTGTAGAGCCGCCTCGACGGTTGTGATTGGCGTAGAGCCGCCTCGACGGCTGTGATTGGTGTAGAGCCGCCTCAACGGTTGTGATTGGTGTAGAGCCGCCTCGACGACTGTGATTGCTGTAAAATCCGCCTCAATGGTTGTGATTGGTGTAGAGCCGGCTCGACGGCTGTGATTGGTGTAGAGCCTCCTCAACGGTTGTGATTGGTGTAGAGCCGCCTCAACGGTTGTGATTAGTGTAAAGCCGCCTCAACGGTTGTGATTGGTGTAAAGCCTCCTCAACAGTTGTGATTGGTGTAGAGCCTCCTCAACGGTTGTGATTGGTGTAAAGCCGCCTCAACGGTTGTGATTGGTGTAGAGCTGCCTTGACGGTTGTGATTGGTGTAGAGCCGCCTCAGCGGTTGTGATTGGTGTAGAGCCGCCTCAATGGTTGTGATTGGTGTAGAGCCGCCTCAACGGTTGTGATTGGTGTAGAGCCGCCTCAACGGTTGTGATTGGTGCCTCGATTTGGAGAAACTGGAAATGGGCTTGAATGGACTCTTGGCCAGACAGACTTGCAGAGCAAATCTCAAATTTGCTGGAAGTTCGTCAGGGTTTTCCCAGACTACCGTAATAGTGCAACACGGACCAAAACAGAAATAATATGTGTGTGCCAGTTGTTGCCCTCAGCAGTTGTTACAGGTACACATGGATGCTTCCAGACCAAGGGCATCAGTATGCTATTAACAAAGTTCTTTTCAGATAATTTCTGTCAAGTCTGTCAGGGCTCGGAGGTTCTGGAGTGTAAAACAAGAGCTTGTTTTCCAGCTGTGATGGCCGAGTGGTTAAGGCGTTGGACTCGAAATCCAATGGGGTCTCCCCTCGCAGGTTCAAACCCTGCTCACAGCGAGTTGTTTCATTACTCAAGATGCTTGCATTTGGAAAACATGGTTCCAGTATCTTAGTAGGCCTCGATTTTAGAATTGGTTGTTGTGCACAGAGTTTCTACCAAACTACCGTAATAGTAGCCTAGTAGTATGGAAGATTCATTCACAGCCCGTTTCCAAAGGGGCATCGCCATTGGACGCCGCTCAAATGCCTCTGAGCGCAATTGGATAGTCCTTCAACCAATCAGAGCAACGATCCGGGTGACGTAGCAGTGACAGCGGCATCAACGGGTTGCTGCACTTCGGTGGTCGTCATGTTGAATGTAAACAAGTAGCTGCTCGCCGTCGCTGCGCTATCGTCATCGTGTAAAGCCGCCTCAACGGTTGTCCATCCATCCATCGTCGTCCGCTTATCCGTGGTCGGGTCGCGGGGGGAGCAGCTCCAGCAGGGAACCCCAAACCTCCCTTTCCCGAGCCACATTAACCAGCTCTGACTGGGGGATCCCGAGGCGTTCCCATGCCAGGTTGGAGATGTAATCCCTCCACCTAGTCCTGGGTCTTCCCCAAGGTCTCCTCCCAGCTGGACGTGCCTGGAACACCTCCCTAGGGAGGCGCCCAGGGGGCATCCTTACCAGATGCCCGAACCACCTCAACTGGCTCCTTTCGACGTGAAGGAGCAGCGACTCTACTCCGAGCTCCTCACGGATGACTGAGCTTCTCACCCTATCTCTAAGGGAGACGCCAGCCACCCTCCTGAGGAAACCCATTTCGGCCGCTTGTACCCTGGATCTCGTTCTTTCGGTCATGACCCAACCTTCATGACCAGAGGTGAGGGTAGGAACGAAAACTGACCGGTAGATCGAGAGCTTTGCCTTCTGGCTCAGCTCTCTTTTCGTCACAACGGTGCGATAAACAGAATGTAATACCGCCCACGCTGCGCCGATTCTCCGACCAATCTCCAGCTCCATTGTCCCCTCACTCGCGAACAAGACCCCAAGGTACTTAAACTCCTTTACTTGGGGTAAGGACTCATTCCCTACCTGGAGAAGGCACTCCATCGGTTTCCTGCTGAGAACCATGGCCTCAGATTTAGAGGTGCTGATCCTCATCCCAGCCGCTTCACACTCGGCTGCAAACCGATCCAGTGAGTGCTGAAGGTCACAGGCCGATGATGCCATCAGGACCACATCATCTGCAAAGAGCAGCGATGAGATCCCCAGCCCACCGAACTGCAACCCCTCCATACCACGACTACGCCTCGATATCCTATCCATAAATACTACAAACAGGATTGGTGACAAAGCGCAGCCCTGGCGGAAGCCAACAGCCCTGGCGGAGGCCAACCCTCACCTGGAACGTGCCTCAACGGTTGTGATTGGTGTAAAGCCGCCTCAACGGTTGTGATCGGTGTAGAGCCGCCTCAACGGTTGTGATTGGTGTAAAGCCGCCTCGATGGTTGTGATTGGTGTAAAGGCCGCCTCAACGGTTGTGATTGGTGTAGAGCCGCCTCGACGGTTGTGATTGTGTAAAGCCGCCTCACGGTTGTGATTGGTGTAGAGCCGCCTCAACGGTTGTGATTGGTGCCTCGATTTGGAGAAACTGGAAATGGGCTTGAATGGACTCTTGGCCAGACAGACTTGCAGAGCAAATCTCAAATTTGCTGGAAGTTCGTCAGGGTTTTCCCAGACTACCGTAATAGTGCAACACGGACCAAAAACAGAAATAATATGTGTGTGCCAGTTGTTGCCCTCAGCAGTTGTTACAGGTACACATGGATGCTTCCAGACCAAGGGCATCGGTATGCTATTAGCAAAGTTCTTTTCAGATCATTTCTGTCAAGTCTGTCAGGGCTCGGAGGTTCTGGAGTGTAAAACAAGAGCTTGATTTCCAGCTGTGATGGCCGAGTGGTTAAGGCGTTGGACTTGAAATCCAATGGGGTCCCCCCTCGCAGGTTCAAACCCTGCTCACAGCGAGTTCTTTCATTACTCAAGATGTTTGCATTTGGAAAACATGGTTCCAGTATCTTAGAAGGCCTTGATTTTAGAATTGGTTGTTGTGCACAGAGTTTCTACCAAACTACCGTAATAGTAGCCTGGTTGACCCCAGACCCTTCTCAGGTGTAACTGAGAAGGTTCTGGGGGAACATTCATTCACAGCCCGTTTCCAAAGGGGCGTCGCCAACGGTCGCCGCTCAAATGCCACTGTGCGCAATTGGATAGTCCTTCAACCAATCAGAGCAACGATCCGGGTGACGGAGCAGCGACAGCGGCATCAACGGGTTGCTGCGCTTCGGTGGTCGCCATGTTGAATGTAAACAAGAAGCTGCTCGCTGTCGCTGCGCTATTGTCATCGTGTTAAAGCCTCCTCAACGGTTGTGATTGGTGTAGAGCTGCCTTGACGGTTGTGATTGGTGTAGAGCCGCCTCGACGGTTGTGATTGGTGTAGAGCCGCCTCAACGGTTGTGATTGGTGTAAAGCCTCCTCAACAGTTGTGATTGGTGTAGAGCCTCCTCAACGGTTGTGATTGGTGTAGAGCTGCCTTGACGGTTGTGATTGGTGTAGAGCCGCCTCAGCGGTTGTGATTGGTGTAAAGCCGCCTCAACGGTTGTGATTGGTGTAGAGCTGCCTTGACGGTTGTGATTGGTGTAGAGCCGCCTCAGCGGTTGTGATTGGTGTAGAGCAGCCTCAATGGTTGTGATTGGTGTAGAGCCGCCTCAACGGTTGTGATTGGTGTAGAGCCGCCTCAACGGTTGTGATTGGTGCCTCGATTTGGAGAAACTGGAAATGGGCTTGAATGGACTCTTGGCCAGACAGACTTGCAGAGCAAATCTCAAATTTGCTGGAAGTTCGTCAGGGTTTTCCCAGACTACCGTAATAGTCCAACACGGACCAAAAACAGAAATAATATGTGTGTGCCAGTTGTTGCCCTCAGCAGTTGTTACAGGTACACATGGATGCTTCCAGACCAAGGGCATCAGTATGCTATTAGCAAAGTTCTTTTAAGATCATTTCTGTCAAGTCTGTCAGGGCTCGGAGGTTCTGGAGTGTAAAACAAGAGCTTGATTTCCAGCTGTGATGGCCGAGTGGTTAAGGCGTTGGACTCGAAATCCAATGGGGTCTCCCCTCGCAGGTTCAAACCCTGCTCACAGCGAATATGATTTCTGTACAGATGTAGTCTGTCAAGATTCTTGGATTTACTAAAATTGAGCAGATTTATACATTGTAGGCCTACATGTTGAGAAATAACCTTTATTGTAGACGTCCTTGCAGTATGTTATCACACATCCGTGGACAGTGCGATGATAGTTTATGCTTAAACATGTCTGCATCCCACATGACATAATCTATATGTCGATTCAGTTGTGAAGAGAAGCGGTGATCTGCTGGTTTGGCAACTTGAGTGTAACCAACAAGAACAGACTGGGAAAAATTGTAAACATGTCTGTGTATGAGGCCAGAGCCACACAGAGGGCAACGGCCATTTTGGCTAACACCACCACAGCAGGCGGCGCTAATCTGGATTGTCGCTAGGGTTAGGGTATTGTTTGGGTTTTTTCCGATACCGTTGCTAAATCGGTACTTTTAAAACGGTGCCGGTGCCTGAACCGATACTTTTTAAGAAAGTTTAAAAAAGACTTAACTTTGTTAAAGCGGTATATAAATGCCGTCCATATGATATTTATAGATTATCTTGTCAAAGGCATCCCTGGTCCTACTCTTATTAATTCTCCACACTTGTTTGTGATGCTCCTCTTGGCACTTCGGTGAACCTTTCTGCATCGTAGCAACTAACTGTAACTCCCCCCAAAAAAGAATGACAGCCAAAAGAAATATGATTAGACATATTTTTGACAAGTATGAATATGACAGCTCTTCCTCTGCAGACTGGGGGAGTTTAGAGTGAGAAAACTCTCACTGGCCATCACTTGACAAACTGTCAGAGATTTTCTATCGTGGTCCAGGCGAATGTCACAGCTGTTGGTGCATCCCTGCAGACAACGGTGTGTTTTTAGCAGCTGTTATCTGGAGAAAAATCAGGCTGGTTTAACAGACTATAGCACGCAGATTCTCCAAACAACTTCTTATGTAAAACTCGACCTACTCCAGTTAGCAATAATTAGGTTTTAGTAGCTAGAGCTAACTAACATGGCAAAATAAATAAAAAAATAATAATAATAAATAATCGCTAACCAACCATAGTCAGAATATTAATGAATAATCCTGCGTATGTAAACTTTAGATAAGGGGTGAGAATGAGACGTTCAATATGCATCTTACGCTCTTTAAACGCTGTCTCCTCCATTTCTTTTTCTGCAGTTCTTCGCAGAGTCGATTTTCCACCTGGTGAGACAGAAATACTCCGAGCTGACAGACGGCTGTTTCTCTACCTCCTCACAAGCCCGCCACAAGGTCCTGGCAGGGATTGTAATGACCAGAGGTGAGTGGTGGAGACACAACGGTCAAAACTCGGATGTGACAGGATGAGGTTGAGGGGGATTTTGTCGGGATCGTACAACATCAGCCTGATAAATTAAGTAACTTCTGGGATGTGTTAATGAATAATGTTAGCTATTGGGCAATTGCTATTGCCAAACCCAACCAGACTCCATTTAAATTAACAGTATTTTTATCATTGTAAAACACACAGTCGACAGAAATAAAATAAATCTCAAAATCAATCAAAAAGCCGCCTTGGTTCAGCTTTTCACTGTTCCAACAATCAGCACTCTGGTTTGGTTGAAATAAACCCCTAATTCACCCATTTACATGTGGAGATATGCTGGCTCTATACACGCTAAAAGTAGTGATTATTTACATGGAGTCTGGCTCTATAGACGCTAAAAGTAGTGATTATTTACATGGAGTCTGGCTCTATACACGCTAAAAGTAGTGATTATTTACATGGAGTCTGGCTATATACACGCTAAAAGTCCTGATTATTTACATGGAGTCTGGCTCTATACACGCTAAAAGTAGTGATTATTTACATGGAGTCTGGCTCTATACACGCTAAAAGTCCTGATTATTTACATGGAGTCTGGCTCTATACACGCTAAAAGTCCTGATTATTTACATGGAGTCTGGCTCTATACACGCTAAAAGTAGTGATTATTTACATGGAGTCTGGCTATATACACGCTAAAAGTCCTGATTATTTACATGGAGTCTGGCTCTATACACACTAAAAGTCCTGATTATTTACATGGAGTCTGGCTCTATACACGCTAAAAGTAGTAATTATTTACATGGAGTCTGGCTCTATACACGCTAAAAGTCCTGATTATTTACATGGAGTCTGGCTCTATACACACTAAAAGTAGTGATTATTTACATGGAGTCTGGCTCTATACACACTAAAAGTAGTGATTATTTACATGGAGTCTGGCTCTATACACACTAAAAGTAGTGATTATTTACATGGAGTCTGGCTCTATACACGCTAAAAGTCCTGATTATTTACATGGAGTCTGGCTCTATACACACTAAAAGTCCTGATTATTTACATGGAGTCTGGCTCTATACACGCTAAAAGTAGTAATTATTTACATGGAGTCTGGCTCTATACACGCTAAAAGTCCTGATTATTTACATGGAGTCTGGCTCTATACACACTAAAAGTAGTGATTATTTACATGGAGTCTGGCTCTATACACACTAAAAGTAGTGATTATTTACATGGAGTCTGGCTCTATACACACTAAAAGTAGTGATTATTTACATGGAGTCTGGCTCTATACACGCTAAAAGTCCTGATTATTTACATGGAGTCTGGCTTTATACACGCTAAAAGTCCTGATTATTTACATGGAGTCTGGCTCTATACACGCTAAAAGTCCTGATTATTTACATGGAGTCTGGCTCTATACACGCTAAAAGTAGTGATTATTTACATGGAGTCTGGCTCTATACACGCTAAAAGTAGTGATTATTTACATGGAATCTGGCTATATACACACTAAAGGTAGTGATTATTTACATGGAGTCTGGCTCTATACACGCTAAAAGTAGTGATTATTTACATGGAGTCTGGCTCTATACACGCTAAAAGTCCTGATTATTTACATGGAGTCTGGCTCTATACACACTAAAAGTAGTGATTATTTACATGGAGTCTGGCTCTATACATGCTAAAAGTCCTGATTATTTACATGGAGTCTGGTGGGTTTTGCGATAGATATTCTGGGGATATTTTTATGTAAAACAAGTTGAACAAAGTTCAGGTATTATATTGAAAAAAAAAAAATACCAAAATATTTCAAACAATATCCAATCTTTTGACTCTATCAGCTGAAATTCAAAGACTAAGATTTTACAATATACCGCCCACTAAAGTCACTTTAAAAACAGGGATGAAACATGTTTTGCCACTCGTTATTTTCAGCAGTCGGGACAGTTCAGGAGCAGCCGAGTCTCTCTTACATGTAGATAACGAGATAACCTACAAATGACTCCGCGGATCAGACAGTCGTCTCTACCGTCCTGTGAGTCTTTGATGAGGCCAGATTTCAGCACAACAGCATTTTTTTGAGGCGTTGGAGTGATTGTTTAGTCATACACTTTTCATCAGCCCGTCTCAGCCGGTTAGCGTTCTGGATATGACGGGACGGCGAGGCGGAGGAGAGCAAAGAGGAAATGTCTTGTTCTGAGAGAGGCAAATGAGGCGTCTTGTTTTAACTGCATCGTGTTGAACGTCTTGTTCCATTTTTCATCAGCGAGGCAATTATTTGCTCAACGAGTCACCAGAAATCTGAGCAGTTACAGATATCAGTAATCAGAAGCGTAAGCCGAAATCACAGTGTGGTTGGGCCCAGAGAAAATCAGGTGAGCTTAGCGCTGTGGAGGAAGGTCTGGCAATGGCGACGCCCCTGTAAACATAAACATAAGTCGTTATTGCTGCTTGAACAAACGACTTATGAGGACCGTCTTCATGTTCATTTTCCTGCCTGACTTTTCCCGCATCCTCCGTTTCTTTTCCAGGATTCGACCTCAGATCAGCGCAGGTTGTGTCTCTGGCTACGGGGACTAAGTGTCTGGACTCAGACAACGTGAGTGACCACGGCGGTACGCTCAGCGACTGCCACGCCGAAGTCGTAAGCCGGAGGGCGCTGGTTCGATTCCTGTACGCTCAGCTGGAGCTGCTGCTCCGGTGAGATCCTCTCAGCCCAGAACTTGAAATAAGTATTTCAGCAGATTCTCACACCCATCTCGTAAAATACGGACGCTTGGTCAGGTGCCTTTGTCGTTGTTATTGACGCTAAAAGTCTCCTTTAGCGTCATATGACGCGCTTTATCTAAACGCGCTTGGTCGGGACTATTGGCCACTGTCCAAACGTCCATATTTTACGAGTTCGGAGTGAGGACGGGTTGAGTATTTTGTGTTTCTTTGTGGAGAATTTGCCTCCAGGGTAAATAAACAGCTTTAATTTAGAGTACAAGGCTGGCATAATTCTGTATTTTCTCTTATTGTCCACACTTCCCAAATCTCTAACTTCCCTACGGCGTCTGTGAATCTCAGCTCCGAGCACACTGGGAGCAGATTAGTTGAATTAGATTAATTTCTAACTAAGGTTCTTTCTCTAACTTTCATTTAAGTCACAACAACTTAATGTCACAGAGAACAAAATGGAGTTTTCTTAAATATTTTAGGGTCCCAATACCCACAGTTAACTTTATCTGCAAGGGTTGATTAATAAATACAAACTGACGTATTGTTAAAGATCCCATGACATGCTGCTTTTATATAGGCCTTAGTGGTCCTCTAATACTGTATCTGAAGTCTCTTTTATATAGACCTTAGTGGTCCCCTAATACTGTATCTGAAGTCTTTTATATAGGCCTTAGTGGTCCTCTAATACTGTATCTGAAGTCTCTTTTATATAGACCTTAGTGGTCCCCTAATACTGTATCTGAAGTCTTTTATATAGGCCTTAGTGGTCCCCTAATACTGTATCTGAAGTCTCTTTTATATAGACCTTAGTGGTCCCCTAATACTGTATCTGAAGTCTCTTTTATATAGACCTTAGTGGTCCCCTAATACTGTATCTGAAGTCTCTTTTATATAGGCCTTAGTGGTCCCCTAATACTGTATCTGAAGTCTCTTTTATATAGACCTCAGTGGTCCCCTAATACTGTATCTGACCTTTAACTAATTATTAAAACCGTTTCATACCTGGTCTTTTGTTGGTCTTGTTTCTTTCACCCTGTCTCTGTCTTATGTGGAACTTCTCCGTGTCTTTCCTCTTTGAAGTAAGCCGGCAGACAGTGAGGAACAATCGATCTTCGTACCACATGAAGGCGGCGGTGGCTTCCGACTGCAGGACGGCGTCCTCTTCCACATGTACGTCAGCTCATCGCCGTGTGGAGACGCTCGACTCAACTGTCCCTACGAGACCACGGTTGCATGTGAGACCAACACATTTAGACGATGGTGATGATAAATGATGCGTGACTCATGTTGTTTTTGTCTCTGTCAAATATGTCAAGAAATCTAACATTTCTAGCCTAGAAATCTAGACGCACCCTAGCGGCAAGCAAATGTGATTTGCATCCAGGGTCAGTCTAGCAACTCTCCGTTGGCTCGCGAGCTGGAAAAACCAAACTCTGGCCGGGCCAATCACATCGTGTATAGAGTCGGTGGGCGGGGCTTATGGCTGCTGCTGCTGCTGCTGGCGAACAGCGGTCTTCTGGAAGACTTGGAGTTCAGCTTTTCTTTGAGAAAAGAACAAAGAACGGCACTGAAGTCATTCTTAAAAAAGGAAGATGTGTTCAGAGTTTAAAGTGTAATCTATCAACTAGCTCCGCCCCCTTCTTCGTTGCTCTGATTGGTTGTAGCGCTATCCTATTGGTGCAGAGGGAATTTGAAAGACAACCGTTTATCCCGCCCCTCGGATTGAACCCAGCCAATGGGGAGTTCCCAGACCCAACATCTGGATGTGGGTCTGACCCAACATCTGGATGTGGGTCTGACCCAACATCTGGATGTGGGTCTGACCCAACATCTGGATGTGGGTCTGACCCAACATCTGGATGTGGGTCTGACCCAACATCTGGATGTGGGTCTGGCTCATCAGGCTATAACATTTCTGCTTCTGTACCTGATCTAGATGCACATTTGCACCTTCAGTTTTTTTGTATTATTATCAATTCGTTCTTCGTTGTGGACACATTTACCTTTAATAATCTATTTGTTCTGCAGCTATTTATATTCTGTTCACAGCTGCTGCACAAACCGCTAACCTCAGACAGTTTCATTATTTTTTCAAAGGACAAATCCATCATAAAACACTTTAGCCCCGTGAAAACATTAATTAATAAAAATGCAGAACTTCTTGCTTAATTTCCTCTTCTTGTACATGACTGAATAAAATGCCATCCACGTCAACATATTTTCAGCAGCTCCTTTATGCATCAAAAGAGAGTCATAGGAAATATTTCTTTTGGTGTGAATAACAAGAGCTTTATAAAAATAACATTCACAACCAAGTCTGTGAAAATCCTGAGCATTCTGGGTAATGTAGGAACAAAAGTAGGTACTAATATTCCCGCCAAAGATCTTTGAAAAGGTATTTTGCGGCGTGTTCAAGTACAACTTTTTTGGCCAAGACACACATGCGAAGACGTGAGAAGACGTGATACCCAACTCTGGTGACGCCTCACATCTAGTCGCAGCAGCCAACCTGTCGCGCGCCAATGTGACGTCAAAACGACGTAGATCTCGCTGCCACGCCACTCTATATTTTTCAGCGGCGCGGGACAAAGTGGAAACAGGAAGCATCTGGGCAACGTGATGCCAGGACTCTCCGAGTGACTGCAGGTCTCTCTGGTAAACTTACCGGGTTAAGATGAGTTCTTTTATTTTGAATGAAAGGCTTGATCCCACCAAGTAGCTCAACCAATCAGATCGGAGCATTCACGTCAACGCTGCCGCCAGTTCTGACCTTGTTTACCTTTTTCTTCTTCTTCTTCTAGTCCGTAGAAATAGCAAAGTCGGTAGTCTTTCCTCATTAGCGCCACCTCTGTTCAGGAGAAGACTGCAGCTAGTGTCGCGACCACCACGCGCGGGTATAAACAGTCACGGCGCTCCCGTGACGTCACATTTGCGCACGACAGGTCGGCTGCGGCGAGTATACCGGACGCCTAAGTCTCCATCTTCTGTTACTTCTGATGTCAGATCCCAGCAGGAGGTTCCACTGTCACCTCAGGGTGAAGGTGGACGGAGGCGAGGGGACGCTGCCCATCACGGCGCCAATGGCCAATATGAACTGGACCGGTGTGGCGCAGGGAAAACCTCCCGTCACCATGTCCTGCACTGACAAGATGGCAAAGTGAGTTTATAATCAGTTACTGGAAGATGTGTTATAATAGTCAATAAAATACAATGTTGGAATTTCAGTTGATGGTGTAATAAAATGTGCATGTATTATTTACAAAAACAGTTGTACTACTTTTTATTTAGGGCTATCAATAATGCATTAATTTCGATTAATTAATCTGAGAAAAAAATAGCGCGTTAAAAAAAATAACGCAGATTAATCCGTTCCACATTGACCTTTCACCCGGAGCCGTTCTAGCCGCCATTGAATCATTTGAATTGAAATATTTAAAATACTTTCACAGCAAAAATTATGTATGCGATTAATTTAGATTAATTAATCACAGAGTCTGTAATTAATTTGATTAAATGTTTTAATCGATTGACAGCCCTAATTTTATTTTAAAGGATAATTTCAGTTTGTCACAACTTGTGTCTTGTTTTTGTAGTTTTATCATATGACTGATAGAAACTGTTAACATCCATCACAGATTACAAATGACTTTAACCTTGACCTATCATACTTACTGTACAGTTTTCAGTTTTGCTGTGAGGATTACCAACATTTTAGTTACGATCACTTTAAGTTTATAGATTTATTTATTTATTGCACAAAAAAAATCATACGTACAAATGTTTATGTTTATCCCTTAATTCATTCATACAACATGCGCATTCACACGCGCTGCATGAACGAAGAAAAGAAAACAACAACAAATAGAAAGAACAGGAAGAAGAAAATCTTATAATTCCTGTCACTTAACCACCATCACCAATCACTTTCACCTCTGAATAAAGTGGTATACAAGCCAACAGATGATCTGGATAAACTGTTGGTTTGTTTACAACCTCACTCATCAGACCGTTCCCAGATATATTCACTCAGTTCATACAGCAGAGTAACAGCTTGCTGCAGTCTAGACAGTCAAACGGCGGTCAAACGTTAATGAGCCCTGAGTGAAAATCTCAGCTTAAAAGCTGTCAAACCGCCATCATACTGCAACTCTGCTCGGTTTGTCTCAACAGGTGGAGCGTTGTGGGCCTCCAGGGGGCCCTCCTGTCTCACCTGGTGGAGCCAGTTTACCTGCACAGTCTGACGGTGGGGACGCTCAACCACACGGGTCACCTGGGCCGGGCCATGGCACGGCGCCTCGCATCCGTCAAGAACCTGCTCTTCCCGTACCGACGACAGCAACTGCTGCTCGGCTGTAGGTCCAAAAGTTTTCTGTACTTTAACTTAAAGGTCCAGTGTGTAACGTGATTAGTTGTTGAAAATCTGTGTTGTCACTATCTTGAAGCGAGATGAAAAGCCAGAGGATCACTAAACTTATTACAATTCATCCTGAGTAGGGTTGGGTACCGAAACTCGGTGCCAGTAGGGCCCCGGTTCCGACATAAACGGCAGTAACGAGACCAAATAAGAACGAAAATGTCGGTGGCTGACTTTCCACTACACTCGACAGCAGGTAATGTTAGCCTAGCGTTAGCTAGCAGCGTGATTAAACATGGTTAACATGCCGACAGGTGACGTTAAACAGTGTAAAGTGTGACTGTATATCAACAGTCTGCTCTGCAGCGCAGCAGCTGCCGACGTCGGAAAAACACAGACGGTGCGTTCACTGAAACTGGTAACCTACAGCCTCACGGTGCATTCACTAAAACTGGTAACCTACAGCCTCGCAGTCCATTCACTGAAACGGGTAACCTACAGCCTCACGGTGCATTCAAAGTTATTGTAAAATACCCTTTTCCCATCTGGTTGTTGTTTTTGTCGTTCAACAGCAATTTACTGGTGAAATAAGTTACTGTTTATTATAAGTTATAGTTATTACATTACTATTAAATCATTTAATTTTGACCATATATGGCCTTAGTAATAAACAATGTGTTCTTAAATGTCACCGGCTGTTGTTTAGTCGGCCTATCCTTCTTGTTTCTTCTTTTTTTTTAAAACTTTCTTAAAAAGTACCGGTTCAGGCATCGTTTAGGCACCGGCACCGTTTTAAAAATACCGATTTAGCACCAGTATCGGAAAAAACCCAAACCATACCCAACCCTAATCCTGAGGGAAACATGAATGAATCCACCCAATAGTTGTCACCTATCTGTTCTCACTCCTTACGTTTTCTCTCTGCTCAGGTCTGAACAGCAGCGAGGTTCGGCCGACAGGGAAGGCGCCGAACGTCAGCGTGAACTGGAGCTGCGGTGACGGAGGCCTGGAGGAGGTCAGCACCTCCACAGGAAGGAGGAAGGACTCAGGGACGCCATCACAGCTCTGCAAGCGCTCCATGTTCGCACGCTGGCAGAGGCTGCAGCAGCAGGTGGGTCCGACCGAGACACTCAAGAGACTCGAAACACTAAATATCCTCAGGAGGACTTAAGTAAGTTTACTTAACCCTCCTGTTGTCCTCAGGCCAAATCTGACCCGTTTACAAAAACTTTCTATATCAGAACTATGACAAAAGAAAAAATGACAAAATGTTGGAAAAAGCTACAAAAATGCTGAAAAAAGTGACCAAAAAAATCTGAAAGAGTGCCAAAAAAAAAAACATTGTCAAAGGTGACAAAAACTTGACCAAAAAATTGGGAAAAAAGTGAGAATAAAAACATTGGAAAAAGCCACAAAAAACTTTGAAAAAATGGCCAAAAACTGACAAAAAAATTGGAATAAAATCGACAAAAACGTCTAGAAAGGTGTAGAAAAAGAACAAGAAAATGTTGAAATTTCGATCCATAAAAACACAAAGTTGTACGGTCGACGGGAAGACAACACAAGGGTTAAGTAAGGTTTGCAGGACTTTACTTGTAGTGCATCATTTTCACATTGTGGTATTAGTACTTTTACTTCAGTACAGGATTTAAATACTTCTTCCGCCACGGTCAAATTGAAAGAAATTTTATTGTAATACTGCAAAATACCCACAAATCTCACTTTTTAATAAGTGTATTTTGATGATTACGTTATAACAGCGAAGCATGTTTTTGTCTTACTTTCTCAGTTTAATGCTGCAGACACTCCAGGGACATATTCTGCTTCCAAGATGGCTGCGGGACGCTACCAAAGGGCGATGCAGCAGTTTACCAGCGCTCTGCAGGGTGGGGGGCTGGGATCATGGCTCAGAAAACCTCCAGAACTAGGTCACTTCAACGTCAGTGTGTGAAAAACTGCTTAAAGCTGAATATGGAGGGTTAGAGTGAAGTTCATGTATGTTTTTCTTTGAGTGAATGAGGTACCAAGGTGACAGTACGTAGATAGAGGAGAAAGTTGGTAAATTTATCTCTTTTTATCTCACATGAGACATGATTAACTAGCTAGCTAACTAGCTAACTAGCTAGCTGCAAGCTTAAACCTTAACAACCACGTCGCTGTAGCCACTTAGCTTACTAGCTAGCTCACTGGAGTAACATTGAAGATATTTTCTGTAAGTTTAACTAAGCAATATACAGTTTGGGTAAAATTTAACTAATCGCAATAGTGTCCTCACTTATAAGATTTAAATCCCATAGAAGGTCCTCAAAAACACTATAATACAGAAGTGTATACACTCACAACAAGCTTGTTTTTGTTACTTAGGAGGACATTGCTTTGACTTATATCAATGAAAGATCAATAAATACATTGGGGACTTACCCTAACCTTAACCTAACTAACTTCGCCATATAATCTAAACTCTAAGGTCCAATGTGTGGGAATTTCCCATCTAGCGTAGTTTATCATGTGACAGTGAAAACGTGAAAGGCGGAGCAGTATGTCCTGTATGTCCCTCACCGGCTACCGTATTTCAAGATGGAGCATCAATATGGAGCATCTACCCCAGTTCATGTATGAATATGGAGCGTCTACACCAGTTCATGCATGAATATGGAGCGTCTACACCAGTTCATGTATGAATATGGAGCGTCTACCCCAGTTCATGTATGAATATGGAGCGTCTACACCAGTTCATGTATGAATATGGAGCGTCTACACCAGTTCATGTATGAATATGGAGCGTCTACACCAGTTCATGTATGAATATGGAGCGTCTACACCAGTTCATGTATGAATATGGAGCGTCTACACCAGTTCATGTATGAATATGGAGCGTCAATCACAGTTCATGTATGAATATGGAGCGTCTATCCCAGTTCATGTATGAATATGGAGCGTCTACACCAGTTCATGTATGAATATGGAGCGTCTACACCAGTTCATGTATGAATATGGAGCGTCTACACCAGTTCATGTATGAATATGGAGCGTCTACCCCAGTTCATGTATGAATATAGAGCGTCTACACCAGTTCATGTATGAATATGGAGCGTCTACACCAGTTCATGTATGAATATGGAGCGTCTACACCAGTTCATGTATGAATATGGAGCGTCTACACCAGTTCATGTATGAATATGGAGCGTCTACACCAGTTCATGTATGAATATGGAGCGTCTACACCAGTTCATGTATGAATATGGAGCGTCTACACCAGTTCATGTATGAATATGGAGCGTCTACACCAGTTCATGCAAATGTAACATCTCAGCCAATAGGAATACTTGGAATTGATGGTGGTGGTAAATATTCATGAAAAAGGAGACGTTAGTGAACGGGTAACACAGATTTTGATAATGAACAACTAAACACGTTACACACTGGGGCCTTTAACCAAAAACCAAGTCTTAACCCTAACATTTAAATGGTTTACCTTGAGGGGACCAGCTTTTTGTCAACCATGGCGAGTCCCTGCAGTGTAATGGTGTGTGTCCAATGTCAGCATCATTTCCCCCGCCTCCCATTCATCTCTATGGGAGCAGCCGTGCAATGCATTCTGGTAGCGTTGCGTGGACTTTGGAGAAGCGGGGCGTCGAGTTGCCCGCTCCTCATTTGCATAAAGTTGAATCCAGCCAACTTTATGCAAATGAGGAGCTATATAATAGCTAACTATTTTCGTAAAAATAAGAGTGTATTCCAAACAAGCCGCCATCGTGGTCAGTTTTGAAATCCTGGAGCAGACAGACCCACGTGACACGTTCGTCCAATCAGCTGCAGCCATCGCAGTTGTAGGAGGGTGTCGACTGTCAGCGGTCAGCATAGACTGTTAATATTAATGTTGATATTAGTCTATGGTGGTCAGTGAAGAGAAACCGGTGGCGAGCCCACTAGCGTGCGATGCTACGTGAAAACAGCGCGTATATGGACACCCATCATAACTGTGTGAGCAGATTTATCTCCCCTTCACAACAGCTTCTGGTCTCTTTCAATACTGAACTCACATTTTAATTTAGTTCTTACTCATTAGTTTGTTTGTTTGTTTACTTATTAGAAAATGTGTGTTCTGTTGTTTCAGTAATGTAACTTTGACGTAACTGTATGTCTCACCTGTTCAATTATGTTAAAGTTTTCCACCTTTCATTTTTTAAAGTGCCAGAGTGTATGAGTGAGTGAAGGCATGCCGCCCCCTAGTGGGATATTGTGTGCGTTACAAGATGGAGAGTCCATGTTTTACTGAAGAGAAATGTTGTTTTTTTGTGCGTTTCCCTTTATTTCCTGCCCTCTAGATTTCTTCCAATTATCTCTTTAAATTAATAATGTAATTACAAATACCCCAAAGGCTTTTATTTCTATGAAAGAAGTTATTCCTGTCTAGTCAGTGTCTCTTGGTGTTTATTTACAGTTTTCTGAGGTATTAAGGAATGTAACAGAGTACTCCTACTGGAAGGTACGGACAGTGTGGAATGCTATGTAAACTTTTATTATTAGGTATGCAGAATGTGTGTAGTCTATATTGGTCATGACTATTTTTATCACTGGGAATAAATTATCCTATTTGTGTTCTTCTTTGTTTCACTTGATCAGCATTATGTAAAAATGGTCACTTACAGGAGTGCTTCACACTGTCCAACAAATACTTTATATAATTGATGAGCTGAGGTCTTAGGATCTTCATGTTTGGCCTTGTGTTCACAAAAACATTCTTTAACATTACTATAATGTGACTATATCATATAATAATAATGTGACTATATCATATAATAGTCAATCATATAATAATGTGACTATATCATATAATAATAATAATGTGACTATATCATATAATAATAATGTGACTATATCATATAATAATAATAATAATGTGACTATATCATATAATAATAATAATAATGTGACTATATCATATAATAATAATAATGTGACTATATCATATAATAATAATGTGACTATATCATATAATAATAATAATGTGACTATATAATATAATAATAATAATGTGACTATATAATATAATAATAATAATGTGACTATATAATATAATAATAATAATAATGTGACTATATCATATAATAATAATGTGACTATATCATATAATAATGTGACTATATCATAAAATGTGACTATATAATATAATAATAATAATGTGACTATATAATATAATAATAATAATAATAATGTGACTATATCATATAATAATAATGTGACTATATAATATAATAATAATAATGTGACTATATAATATAATAATAATGTGACTATATAATATAATAATAATAATGTGACTATATAATATAATAATAATGTGACTATATAATACAATAATAATGTGACTATATAATATAATAATAATAATGTGACTATATAATATAATAATGTGACTATATCATATAATAATAATGTGACTATATAATATAATAATAATAATGTGACTATATAATATAATAATAATGTGACTATATCATATAATAATAATGTGACTATATAATATAATAATAATGTGACTATATAATATAATAATGTGACTATATAATATAATAATAATAATGTGACTATATAATATAATAATAATAATAATAATGTGACTATATAATATAATAATAATAATGTGACTATATCATATAATAATGTGACTATATGACTAGGTGAAGCGTAAGACACGATAGCATCCCCAGTTTTAGACAGTGGCGGTTACTGGATGTTTACTTATGTCCAAAATGTAGAATTTTAAATAATGTCCTAATAGCGTTGTGACAAATCTCCATTTGAAAGAAACGAGTTGGAATTCAAATTCAATTTCTGATTGTAAAAAGAATCAGAAGTCAATTTCACTTCTTCTAATGTATCTTTTAAAAATAAAAGAACTTAAAGTGCTCATATTATGCTTTTGGGCTTTTCCCCCCTTTCCTTTATTGTGTTATATATGTTTTTTTGTGCACGTTATAGGTTTACAAAGTGAAAAAGCCCAAAGTCCCCCCCAAAGGGACTTACCATCTCCACCAGAAAACACTGTTCACCAACTGCTCCAAACAGCTCTGTTGTAGTCCAGCCTTTACTTCAGAGACACACGTGGTCACTTTGGAACACACGTTATAATGCTCGCCTAGCTGCTAGCATGGCACGCCCTCATACTCTGCTTCTGACTGGCTAGTAGTCCTTACCTAGGTACTGTCAGGACACGCCCTCATACTCTGCTTCTGACTGGCTAGTAGTCCTTACCTAGCTACTGTCAGGGCACGCCCTCATACTCTGCTTCTGACTGGCTAGTAGTCCTTACCTAGGTACTGTCAGGGCACGCCCTCATACTCTGCTTCTGACTGGCTAGTAGTCCTTACCTAGGTACTGTCAGGGCACGCCCTCATACTCTGCTTCTGACTGGCTAGTAGTCCTTACCTAGGTACTGTCAGGACACGCCCTCATACTCTGCTCCTGACTGGCTAGTAGTCCTTACCTAGGTACTGTCAGGACACGCCCTCATACTCTGCTCCTGACTGGCTAGTAGTCCTTACCTAGGTACTGTCAGGACACGCCCTCATACTCTGCTTCTGACTGGCTAGTAGTCCTTACCTAGGTACTGTCAGGACACGCCCTCATACTCTGCTTCTGACTGGCTAGTAGTCCTTACCTAGGTACTGTCAGGACACGCCCTCATACTCTGCTTCTGACTGGCTAGTAGTCCTTACCTAGGTACTGAGCATGTGCGACTCCCAACAAAGATGTAACAGAAGTGAGATGTCTCACGCTGTAGCTAAAACAGAGAGCTCAACACACAGGGTGAAAAGAGGAGCTGCAGCAATGTGCAGTACAACAAAAATATGGTGTTTTCTGAAACCATGTAAACCTTTTCTCATATAACCTCTAAATACAATTATGAAAATGAGCAGAATTTGAGCACTTTAAGGCTGCAATAATGGCACTTGGGGGCAGTGGAAACAAGCTGCGAACACATTTAAATATCTTTTAAGTTGAAATGATGAACTTGTTAGCAAACTGTTGCTTATTTACACATCCAGCAGCAACATGACGATTCCTGAGTCTTTGTGTCAATGTACGTCAAATCTTCTCTTTTAGCTCCGTTTTTGGTCGCTACCAACTTGAGAGAAAAATATCTGAACGCTTTGCAAATAATAACAACCCCCCCCCCCCAAAAAAAACACACCACCAAAATGTTCAAACAGCACAAAACGGTTTATTTTTAACAAGCAGATGCTTGTTACTTATTACACAGCTATAACCCACAGAACTGCTGTTAAGTCAGCCCAGCAGGTTTTTCTTCTTCTTCTTCTTCTGAGAACTGAGCTGTGGCGTTTGTTGTTCTACATCAACCACGTTGGTCACACACACACACACACACACACAACACTGTTAACACCAAGGAGCCACAGTTAAACGAGGCTTCACGACGGTGGATTGGCGATGGCCGATGCTCAGTGATGATGTGATCTGGTTGTTCATTGTGATTGAGAGTGTGAACATTATTAAAAAGGACAATTCCGGCGCAAAATGACCCTAGGTGTTAATAACGTGTGTGTACCGAGTATGTTTTCATTGAAACAAGCTACCGCAAACCGGTGGTTAGCTGCTAACGCTAGCCTTCGGGGCAGATGGTAAATCTCTGTTTCTACACCGCTAACAAGATAAAAATATCACCACACTTCCACACAAGCATAATGAGGGTCCCTACATGTAAACACAAGCATCGAGAACTGTGTAAAATGTAAACACGAACGCTACTGTCTTTATAATCTATCTTTTTAATAAACTTTGAGAAAACATTGAGAACTTTGTAAGTAGGTAGGTAGGTAGGTAGGTAGGTTTATTCGGTTACTAAATGTAGAACAAAATGTATGTACAACAAATTCATTACAAACATAGGGGTAACCGAAAAGGTGTAGGCTGAAGCCATGGCTTATTACGCCTACCCTATTTAGAAAACAACATCTACCCATCGAAATTTAAAAAAAATAAAAATAAATTAAATATACACATATGTATACATACACACATACATATATATATACATGCTACATGAATACTCATATACTTACACATATATATACATATATAAACACATATGCACATGAATACAAAAATTTGATTATTACTTGTGTTATTTCAATTTATGCGCAACAATTATAAACTTATCTTGGACAATTTTTCTTAAGCATCCATATATTTCTCGAAAATTAATATTTTAAACTGGTTTTTAAAGTAATGAATGGAATTGCTCCTCTTAAGATCATCGGTGAGACCATTCCACAAGTCGACTCCTTTAACCGAAATGGTTTTCATTTTAAAGTTTGTTCGAACCATTTGTTTTTTAAATATGTTCTCTCCTCTTAAGTTATATTTCAGTTCCCTTTTTTCAAACAGACATAGTATATTTTCAGGCAATAATTGCCTATATACTTTGAACATAAATACAACGGTATATAGACTAACTAGATCGAAAAATTTAATTGCTTTAAATTTGCAGAAGATTGAGTTGGTTGGTTCATTATACGGTGAATGATTGACTATCCTTATTGCTTTTTTTTGTAAAATAAAAATAGGTTTTATGTTTGTGGTGTAAGCATGCCCCCATATTTCAACACAATAAGAAAAGTATGGAACAATAAGAGAACAATACAGAATATACAGGGATGGCTTATTTAAAAAATACTTGGTTTTATGTAATATGGCTGTTGTTTTGGACATTTTTGATTGAACATGAGCACTGTGTGGCTTCCAGGATAATTTGTGGTCTAATATTATTCCAAGAAATTTGTTTTCATTTACCCTTTCTAGTACCACATCATCAATCTTTAGGCTCATGCTGGTTTTAATTTTGCGATTGCTGAATATAATATATTTGGTTTTATTTAGATTAAGTGATAGTTTATTTTGATCAAACCATCGCTTGATTCTGGATAGTTCTCTGGTCACATCAGTAATTAGTTGATGCAGATTATCTCCGGATGCATACAATGTTGTGTCATCCGCAAATAAAACAGATTTTAACAAGTCGGATACCTTACAGATATCATTAATATATAAAATAAACAACTTGGGACCAATCAAAGATCCCTGGGGCACCCCACAAGTTACTTCAGACATTTCTGATTGATGATCATTAAAATGTACATACTGGTATCTATGGTCAAGATAGCTTTCTAACCATGAGTAAGCACGGCCTCTAAAACCATACTGTTCTAATTTGTTCAATAACAATTTATGATCTATGGTATCGAAGGCTTTTTTTAGATCAACAAAAACTCCCAAAGTAAAATACTTTTTGTCCAATGCAGATGCTATATAATCAACTAATTTAATAACTGCCATCGAAGTCGATCGACCGCTCCTGAATCCATATTGATCGTCACTTAATATCATCGACTTTTCAATGAAGCTATCAAGCCTCCTCAGAAACAGTTTTTCCAGTATTTTTGAAAATTGGGATAATAATGAAATTGGTCTATAATTTGAATATAAATGACTGTCACCACTCTTATAAATTGGAATAATTTTAGCAATTTTCATCTGATCTGGAAACACGCCAGATTCAAAGGACAAGTTGAAAATATAAGTCAAAGGATCTAATATAAAATGGATTATATTTTTAACTAATTTCATATCAATATCTGTCCAATCTTTTGACCTTTTATTTTTAAAGCCATTCACAATCTCCAATATTTCATTTTTGGTAATGTCAGACACATACATGGAGGAAGGGTTCCTACTGATATATTCACAGCTCTTTGTATTTGTACTTTTTGAATCGGTAATGCTTTTTGCCAGATTGAAACCCACATTAACAAAATAATCATTGAATTGATTTACTGTCTCCTTTGGATTTCTAATAAGGACTTCATTTTCATTTATGAAATAACTTGGGCACTCTCGTTTATTATTTGTTTTTTTAATAATTTTACAATAAGTGTACAGACAGTTTATTAAAAAGATAGATTATAAAGACAGTAGCGTTTACAAAGTTCTCAATGCTTGTGTTTCCATGTATGGACCCTCGTTATGCTGCCGTGGAAGTGTGGTGATATTTTTATCTTGTTAGCGGTGTAGAAACAGAGATTTACCATCTGCCCCGAAGGCTAGCGTTAGCAGCTAACCACTGGTTTGCGCTAGCTTGTTTCAAGCTAGAGACGCATTGGATTATGGTGCGTTCTTTTTGCCTCGCAACTCGTATTTTACGAGGTCAAAGTCGTAAACACGCCCCCCCTGACCTCGTATTTACGAGCTCGGAACTCGTACAACCACCGAGTACCCCGAGCTGAAAATCCAACATGGCTGCCCCCCTGTATCGACAGTTGTGAAAGCTGCAGTAACATAGTAATAACATACAGTTATAAGCACTTCTGTGTTATTTGTGTCACACTAAATCAGCCGTACACGCAGCGCTGTCTTCTATCTGTGTTGTCACGCGGTTTGTATACACACAAAAAAACAGCGTATACGTTGTTTAAACTGGCGTTGCTAACGATGGCTAACCTGGCTAGAGCTAATGAAAACAATGAAAATCAGACTTGCAAAAAGAACACATTCAACTCGTGTGTGACGTCATTCCCAGTTGCGACCTCCGACTTCCGAGGCAAAAAGAACCATTAGCACCATTAGCGTGAAAACATCCCAGAGGACGGTCGACTCGCTACACGTGTGTTATTAACCACTAGGGTCATTTTGCGCCGGAATTGTCCTTTAACATTAATATGAATGTGGCTCAGTGTTGGTAGACAATGCAGTTCAGTGCAGTGAAACTTGTTTAAACTCTCCGCAAGGAAGAAAACGGTATAAGTAGCACACGCACGCACACACACACACACACACACACACACACACACACACACACACACACAGAGCGTGGCACTATCTCTGTGGGGACCAGTCATTGACATAATGCATTCGTAGCCCCTTACCCTAACCTTAACCATCACAACTAAATGCCTAACCTTAACCCTTACCCTCACCTTAACCATCACAACTAAATGCCTAACCTTAACCCTTACCATAACCTTAACCATCACAACTAAATGCCTAACCTTAACCCTTACCCTAACCTTAACCATCACAACTAAATGCCTAACCTTAACCCTTACCCTCACCTTAACCATCACAACTAAATGCCTAACCTTAACCCTTACCCTAACCTTAACCATCACAACTAAATGCCTAACCTTAACCCTTACCCTCACCTTAACCATCACAACTAAATGCCTAACCTTAACCCTTACCCTCACCTTAACCATCACAACTAAATGCCTAACCTTAACCCTTACCCTAACCTTAACCATCACAACTAAATGCCTAACCTTAACCCTTACCCTAACCTTAACCATCACAACTAAATGACTAACCTTAACCCTTACCCTAACCCTAACCATAACCTAATTCTAACCCTAACCCTAAAACCAAGTCTTAACCCTCAAACATGACTTTAACCTTGTGGGGTCCAGCATTTTGGCCCAACAAAGCTGTCCGGACCCCACAAGTATACTGGACTCCCGGTTCTTGGACCCCACGAATATAGTTAAACACACACACACACACACACACACACACACACACACACACACACACACACACACCTTTGGCTGTTTTAGTGGCAGTGGGAAAGCAAAGCAGGTGACAGCAAAATGCATCACAACACTCCTCAAAAGATTTCTAGTTTTAAAGTACCATAACAAATATGACACTGACAGAATCCCCCACAACAACGACGACTCTAAAGGGCACTGCGAGAAACTACAAAAATACGTTTTTTGGTTGTTTTTTTTTTTTTTTACAATCATGTCTAGTATTAGCACATCGGCAGGGCTGGGCATCCGAGGAACATCAGTTACTACACATCTCAAATCTGACTCAAACTACCTTTCATTATATGCTAAAGTGAGTTGCTTAATACGTTACATCACACGTGTCAAACTCGTGGCCCGAGGGCCAAATCCGGCTCTTCGCAGGTATTGATCCGGCCCCCATATCAATTTAGGTTTACAATACATTTTGGCCCACCTAGTTTTTGTAGCTTTTTCAATGTTTTGTCGCTTTTTCTGAAGTTTTTGTCAGTTTTGCAGACGCTTTTGGTGCCTTTTTTTTCGACATTTTTGCCACTTTTTCTGACGTTTTTGGGGCCTTTTCTGGCGTTTCTTTTCCATGTTTTTCGACCTTTTTTGTCACTTTTTTCTTTGATGGCTAAGTTACTTTTTTGGGGCTTTATGTCGACCAAACACTAAGTGAGAAGGCTATATGAGACAACACAATAATCCAGTAAAAGATCCTTGACTTTTTCGATTAAATAAAAGCATGTGAATAAACTAAACATGTCTGACCCTGGATGTGATTCTTAGTTAACCAGTGTGGCCCTCTGGGAAATTGAGTTTGACACCCCTGCGTTACATGTAGAAGAACGAAAATGTCGGTGCCGGCATCGCTGCGCGGGACGCTATGTTACCGTTAGCTAGTAGCTGGATTAAACACAATGGTTAAAATGCTGACGGCTCACGTTAAGCGCCGTAAAGTGTGACTGTGTTTCCCTGGAACGGCGAGACGTAACAGTCTGACTGCAGCTGCCGCACAGACGGTGCGTTCACTTGAAACTCGCCAGCCTCGTGGTGCATTCAAAGTTATTCTAAAATACCCTTTTCCCCATCTAGTGGTTGTTTTTGTCTTTTTACCAGCAATTTACTGGTGAAATAAGTCATTGTTATTTTGTTATTACATTATTAATCAATCATTTAATTTCGACCATACGGCCCTAGCAATAAACGAGCCGTTCTTCAATGCCGCCGACTGTCGTTTTGTGCTCCTTACATTTGAAGATCTGTGAAAATTTAGCCAATTCGTCCGAACAACAGCGAGCCACGGCGTTGCTCTTCATAGTTTACAGTTACACAACTGTGACATTTAAAAAAGGACATCACGACGACGTGAAAAAGGCTGAAAAGAACCAGAGCTGTCAACAATCAGCTGAATGTTTTTTATTTTATTGGTTTATTTGATAGGAACATATAGGGCATATTCATATTCATGCGTCTTTATTATGTTTATAATAATATTGAAGGGAAAGTGAAACACAGCTTGGACGGGGATGTTGTTCAGCTTTTCACAAGTTTAGACAGCTAGCTAACGCTACGCCGACGTTTGCCAACGTTAGCGCAACAGCGTTAGCCTAGCCTGCTAGGTAAATATTGCGACTGCCTTCGGAGTTTCCGATATCTGCGTCCACGTTGTCCGCGTAAGACCTGTGGCGTTAGTGCTCCTTTTGTACCATCATTTTATTGAATGAAATATTAAGCATCGCTCCTACGAGAAGGGCGGGTTTTTGTTACGTTTCACACGAAGCTAACTGGCTATAGTTAGCCTGTACGTATGCTAGCGGACATTAGCTAACGTTTGCCGAGCCAGCCGGCAACTTCGGCAGCAGAGTTTCGGCGAGCTAACCGCGACGGTATTGTCGCCCACAATGAACCTCTGCTGCTAAAAGCAGTCCACCTGCAGTGATGTTTGAAATGGAGACACACATATCGTGCCTTTTCCCCGGAGATCATGGCCATTATTTATTTTTTTGTCCTTCACTCGGTCTTGTCTTTGACTCGAACCTTTTTGGACTTGGATTTGACTTGGTCTCGACTAGTCCTGGTCTTGGACTCGACAAAGGTGATCTTGACTACAGCCCTGACAGGGTACGCTACAGGTATTGTGTCTCAGTACCCAGCCCTGCCTAACAACCATTTCAACAGGTGCTGCTTTAAGAGACTAAAGATGTGTTTGCACACGTACATAAACACTGAAATCCAGTCCCTCCAGAAAAACGTGATTATGCGATCGCATAATTCAACGCATAATCAGCCAACGTCTGCATATTTATGCGGGGGGCCGCATTTTTTTCCAAATATGCCGCATTTTCGCCGCATAAATTGCAGATTTCGGCGCAAAATATGCGGCGCTTGCATGATTTCATAATCCCCGCATTTTTGTTGCAACAAAGTCACATATATCTCAGCAGAAAGATGAAAAATGTTGCGTTTACTTCACACAAGAGCAGCCATTTCCCCTGTTGCCATGTGAACATTATGAAGTGACGTCATCTCGCCTAGTGAGAACACGGTGTTGGGGGGGAATCACTTTGTTTTCTCTTTTTCATTAAACCGCAGTTTTTGCAAGTTCCCGCAATTTCATCGCATAAAATGGCATAAATATTCCGCATATTCCATCGCAGTTTTGAAGAAAACGTGCCGCATAATCAAGGATTTTTTTGCCCGCAACAAATCATAAAAAAAACTCAGTGTTTTTCTGGAGGGACTGAGAAAGAAGTGAGTTCCTACTTTTAACAAGCTTGTGCCAACATACAAGCAGAGCAAGCGTACGTATCCACACTGGAGACAAACCGTTCTAGTTCTAACACAGCACCACTGCCAGCACAGGGAATTTTACTCACAGGTGGCCACAGAAGAGAAACAAGCAAATGTCAGTTCCTTTATCAGCCATCTAGATTTTTTTACTACAAAATAAGACTTATTATTTGTCAAAGTGTCAACAATCCTACCAGCCATCAGCTGAAACTCAGCTGTTTTCCGTTCTGACTGTGTTTAAGACTATGTACATAAGCTGCAAATGCAGGTTTTTTTTTTCTTCTAAAAACAGCAATGAAAAGCTATGAGTATTTTCAGAAAAGGTGCATTACTCATCACACAGAGGCTCCTGAACATCTGAGCTCAGCAGAACCGAGCTGTGACAATATGATATCCGGTTTAAAAGTGTATTATAGATGTTTGGCTAAGAATTTTAGCGTCAATTACAAGAGCGAGTGCTTCTTTCTTGTGCTATTATTTTCCACCAACGTTCAGTTACCTTCACAATAATCAGGACATTTAAGAAGCTAAATGGCCAAGTTATCACAAGATTAACTGCTGAAAACACCACATTGATTATATAAAACTAGTGGGGTTTTCCTTTAAAGCATCAGACTCTGCTGTTAGTGGCACAGATCACTAATCCAACTCTTCAGCGTTTGCTTTTTTTTTTTAGTTTTTAACAAAGACGACGAAGCCTCTCCTATGTTACGTCTCTGTGCTTTTTATCATCAGTGGTACACAGGTTGTTGTTTTTTTTCTCCATCTTTTAGATGGGGAGGAATCGCTTCCACGCGAAAAAGAACACAGACACACGCACACACGCACGCGATCTGTGTATATTGGCGGTGATGAGTTAGAGAGCGTAACAGATGCAGTAGACAGCGAGCACAAGTGCTTTTTCTTTCCTGCCCTCCTCAGTCTCGGGGAGACTTCAGGGAGCTTCAAGTGTCAAAAACTGACCTCCTGTGAACTCAAAAGACAGCTGTTAAAAGTCTGTAATGTTATCTGTCATTGAGCGATAGCTGAAGTTACATCGATTACATCATGCGACAAGTTCTCACAGACAAAAAGAAGGATAAAATTTAACTTTTTTTTTTTTTTTTTTCAAAAGCCACCTTTTTAAGCCCGCAGGATGTGAGTGTTTGATGCTCCAAAGACAGACTTTGGGTGGAGTTTCACAGTAAAGTGACAGTAGCAGGAGGTCATTTCTCCTGCAGCAGGGCGGGGATGTTGATGTTCCAGCCGATGGCCTGCCGGTCGAAGCCGCAGGTGAAAAGGTTGCAGGAGGCGTTGTCTTCACACCAGGCGGAGCAGCACACCATCCGACGGTGACCCTGACCAACGACACACATGTGAGGGGTTGTAAGACAACAGAGTAGTCTGATGACGATATATTCTGAATTTATTACTGATTATTAAATGTTACAAATACGAGTTGCTGCAAATACAAAAATCTGTTGTGCTTCTATGTATTTTATTTCTTATTTTTGCCATATATGATGATATGGTTGGACTTTAACCTAAAGGCCTTTTTATAGTTCTGCGTAGAATCGACAGCGTACCCCTGCAGACCTCTCTGCGTCTGCGTGCGTGCATGTGTGCATAAGCTGTGAGGGGCGATTCAGAGGCCCTTCGTCCTCCACTGACTGACCTGTCTGTTGCTTCGTGGGAGTCGAGCCAGTCGCACCCCGGACATGTCGAACAGCCGGACCTGCCGATTGTCGTGAGGAAGAGCGATGATTTTCTGGTTCACCGACACGCTGATCCTGGACACGACAACAGCAGATGAAAGGGATCAAAATTCCAACTGCAACACGTGGTACTATATCATAACAGCATGAATTAGGATTATAATAATAAAAAACAAAAAAAGACCCATTTTCAAAAAGTTTCTTTCAAAGTGTCCAAAATAAATAACGTGGATGGTTCCGTACAACGCTCTCCACAAGTAAAACAACTGATCAGTTCACTACTTTCATTGAATTTGGGTGTTTTATAAAATTTTATAGCATTTGAAGAAAAACTGATAATAGAACGTCAAAAAAGTGACAAAAATGTTGAAAAAACCCCCCCAAAAATGTCAAATAAAGTGCAAAGCACATCGACAAAAACGTCGTTAAAAAGGTCAGAAAAAAATCAGTTGTTTACTGTTATCAGGAAAATTAAACCCAATTGAAGCAGATATCAAAATGAAATCCAAAAAGATCCTATATTATGAATATTAGTAGTTCTATTTAGCTTCCTCTGCAATTCCGTCACTAAATGAACACAAACACTGGCGAAGCTGTACATCACTACACTGTAACACATCTGTTGGCTTGTTTACGGCTCACAGACCTGTTGACGGCCGAGTCAGTGCGGATGGTTGCTATGGGCGACCTCATGTTCTTCAGGTCCCACACTTTGACCGTCCGATCGTCGCTCCCAGACACCACGTTGTCGCCCACCGTGAACACTGCAGACGTCACCGTGCTGCGCAGGACAAGAAGACAATGTTTAGACTGAAGGTTAAAGGAGAGCGGCGGCAGCAACCTGGACTGTAGCTGCTTAATTGTCCTCGCCGTGTTTTACTGAAGAACGCAATTGTAAATGGCAATATTTTTCATTCAGTATTTATCTAGCTGAATACTGAGTAAATTGTTTCATACAGTAGAAGATTACTTCAAGTTTCTCATGTGTAGCAGTTACAACCATAGACTGTATAATATTAATAGTTAATACATCCGGTTCGGCGAAGTGCTGCAAATGCGGAAGTGCCTTAAACCTGCATTCTGTCTGAATTCCTGCAGGGGGAGACTCCTTAAACCTGCATTCTACCTGAATTCCTGCAGGGGGAGACTCCTTAAACCTGCATTCTACCTGAATTCCTGCAGGGGGAGACTCATTAAACCTGCATTCTACCTGAATTCCTGCAGGGGGAGACTCATTAAACCTGCATTCTGTCTGAATTCCGGCAGGGGGAGACTCCTTAAACCTGCATTCTGTCTGAATTCCAGCAGGGGGAGACTCCTTAAACCTGCATTCTGTCTGAAGTCCTGCAGGGGGAGACTCCTTAAACCTGCATCTCTGAATTCCAGCAGGGGGCGACACGTGCGGTTGCAAAAGGAGGTCGGTTTCTGTAGAAGTCTATGAGAAAGGGACCCACTTCTCACTTGATTTATTACCTCAGTAAACATTTTCATGAAGAGTTTATGGTCTCAATCGCTAGTTTTAAGTCTTCTGCAACACAGAATGATGTTCATTTTTTGAATCATGGTCTCATTGAATTTAAAATCGGCGATAAAGCGGGGGGTGTTTTAGGGCGTGGCTGTTTTAGGGCGTGGCTACGATGGGATTGCCTGTGAAAGTGTGTAACATCTAAAATCGTGTGTAACGTCTAAAATCGTCACATCCACAACCAGGACGGCTGCACACGTAACGGCAAACTCAACGACTCATAGCAGATCTCCACAAACCAATGGGTGTCGTCACACATGCTGTAGTCATTATACAGTCTATGGTCCCAACGTATATATATTTTTTAAATCTAACATCCAAAAACGGAATCATGGAAATGACAGGAGAGTGGAAAAGATGGCGTGTGTGTGTGTGTGTGTTGGACTGACTCAGTGTGTCCCTGGAAGACGTTGACTGAGTGGATGGACGGGTCTCTGAAGTCCCACAGCCTGAAGGTGGTGTCTCTGGACGAGGTGACCACCAGACGCTGGGTGGGGTGTGTGCAGCAGTGGGTCAGCTCCTGGTCATGACCTGAACACACAAAGAGAAAATCTCTCCATTTAAAAATTACCTTTTGTTGCATCCTTACACATTGTCATCTTTTTCTCATCTCTACACTGTATTCAGTGCATATCATCTCCTTTTCTACAACCTAATTTATCCGGCAGCAGGGTGGTTTATTCCACAGTGATACCCCCGGGTTCAAGGCTGCTCCACGGTGGTCAAAGAGAGTTGAGCGTGGGGCTATCATTACCGACCAAACTGATACACTGAAATAAAACAGCATCTGAAATTGCTGCATTATCGAGTATTAAAACACTCCCAACTTGAATGTAGTTCCCTGTGAAAGTAATACATTGTGTAAAGGTAAAGGTAGTACTAAAACATGGCAAGATTAACTTGTCTCCACTAGAATTAAAAAGATGGAAAAATAGTGCACACACTAGAATACTTCATACATGCTGTTGGAGTCCCAACATTTTATAATAAACACATATTGAGCACAGTAACGGTGCAATAGTCGCTTCATTCTACCAGTGAGTGAGTGGACCAGCTCTGAGGTCTCCACGTCGTACAGGTTGGCGGCCCGGTCCCAGGAGGCCGTCACAACCTGTTTGCCTCCGACCAGCCAATCAGCGGCGATCACCACACCCTGATGGCTGCGTAGAGTCGTGGTCGCCACGCGGACAGAAGGACAGTCGTTTGGACCCTCGACCTCGACGTCAGCCTCGTCTTTATCCGAAAAGTCCACGTCGTCTTCGCAGGGTGTTTGCTGCCGACAAAAGAAATTAAGTTTCAGAAACAATAAAAGTTTCAAAGAGAAACTCAATCAGTAGCTCAGTAGCGCACACAATCACGTTTGTAGTGCTGTCGATGCTTACACTGATGTCAGCAACTGGCTGTGGAGTCGGCAGCTGCACCATGTATCTCCAGATGTGAGCCGTCTGGTCTCCAGAGGCTGAGGAGGAGAGAGATCGGGCAAAACCAATCAGAGCCAAGATGACCCTTCTTAAAAATATCACTGTATGAAAGAAGTGTGTAAAGACACTCCACCATTTGGTTCTACTTTGAGGTTAAAACTTGTAGTATAACGTTAAAAATATATTTTCATAAATGTAAGCAATTGGAAAAGAAAAAAACATGTATATGTATGTATGTATGCATGTGTGTATGCTCATATGTATGCATGTGTTTATGTATGTTTGCATGTGTGTATGTATGTATGTATGTATGTATGTATGTATGTATGTATGTGCATGTATGTATGTATGTATGTATGTATGTGCATGTATGTGCATGTATGTATGCATGTATGTATGCATGTATGTATGTATGTATGTGTGTATGTATGTATGCATGTATGTATGCATGCATGTGTGTATGCTTATATGTATGCATGTGTGTATGCTTGTATGTATATATGTATGCATGTGTGTATGTGTGTATGTATGTATGTATGTATGCATGTGTGTATGCATGTGTGTATGTATGTTTGCATGTGCATGCATGTATGTATGCTTGCATGTGCATGCATGTATGTATGTATGTATGTATGCATGTATGCTTGTATGTATGTATGTATGCTTTTATGTATGTATGTATGTATGTATGTATGTATGTATGCTTGTAAGCTAGAGGTCGTTCCGTCTTCGAGCAGCTTAGACCATGCCCTTGTTCAGATAGCTCTTATTATGATATGTGTAAATTGATTATTCCCGCTGCGGAAGCACTGCAGCTGCTGCAGTAAAGAAATATACAGAAAATCACCTGATGTGGCTGCTACTGCCGAGAATGTTAAGGACATTTCAGTTTCAGTGGGTCTTTACCTGTTAGAGCCATCTGTTCAGTGGGGTGGAACTTGATAGAGTTGACTGCGGAGACAGAGACGTACAGGAGATGTATTACGTCACGCCATAACAGACACTATCGTGATAGTACTTAATCCTGACCTTCAATTTTCTCATGGCCGCTTCCAATTAGCCTTTATTTGATGAGTTAAAACGAAATTAACATATTTTGAAGAGAGCACCTACATTTTCTAAAAATGTACAACTTTGTAACAGTAAGTGCTGGAGATTTTCCCTGCAGCATTCAGCAGGTCATGTGTCCTGAAGCAAGGCTCTGTCTGTGAGGACAGTTTAGTGAATTTAATTACATCTATTCTTATACTTGTACTTGTACATTTGTAACTCTACCTGATCCTTGATGGCCCATATATTTGAGGAGACACTTTCCCGTCTCAATGCTCCACAGCATCGCAGAATGATCTGTTGAGACACAGTATGGATGGATACAAAAAACAAAAGAAAGATGAGATTTAGAGTTAAAGCAATTTTACTAACTGTGTACATTTAACAGTGTTTTTTTTTGGTTTTGGTTTTACAGATTGTTCGAATACAGAGTTCCTGAAGTTAAATCTAGAATGAAATTAACCGTTTTCTCAGCGTGGAATTAACCAAATATTTAGATTTGACAAATACATTTCTAAAAATGGACAAGAAGCCCTGACAGTTTCAACATTGACAGTGTGAAAACCAGGAACATTTGGCGTTTGATTTAAGGGGGGGAAAAAAAAACAAAGAAATTATTCTTCAACATAAGAGGTTCAGAAAGCAGAATAACAAGATGAGTTGAAGACAGAAAACAAAAGATTAAGCCAAAGAGAAACCAAGTAAACAAGTTAAAAAAAGGAAATAAAATTGACGATAAAAGTGAGTGAACTACCTGCAGACGCAGTACCGAGCACCACGGGTTGTGTCCTGGTGACGCTCAGGTCCCAGATGCCGTCTCTGTGGCCGACATACTCCTTGACCAGCTGGCACACCGCTCTGGACGTGGTCGCTTTGAAACTGGACACGATCTGACACCGACATCAAACTCACGTTAACACAGAAAGGAAATCACAGTCCTGAGCCTAACCGGGTTCCTACACACCTCTCAAAACAAACAGCATCTTCTACACGTTTTATTTCTACGTGTGGGTATTAACACTGACATGTTTTAGCATTGCCACACTTGGAAATTGGCATTTTGGGGGGTTAATCAGACCCAACAATGATCATTATTAGAGATAATTAAAGCCTCTTATTTTAAACTTAACTTAAACTTAAATAAATTTAAAAGGTTTCACATTTCCCCCACACTCTTTCCTCATTTTTACAAACATTTCGAGGCCTGGAAACGATGCCATTTGAATTGTTCAGACTTTTGCAGAGCTGTGTAGGAACCCCGGTCGGACAGAGGGAGGAAGCGGGTCAGCAGAACTGAAGAGCTGCTCAGCAGGGTCCGTGTAGTACGCCGGGGATAAAGAAGCTTTTGGTTGTCAACAGCGTTATTCACATCAGTCCTGGGTTCAAGAGGTTGTACCGCCCCAAAAAAAATAAATCTTTATTGGTATTTGTTTTAAAGCTTAAGTGTGTAACGTTTTGATATTAAAGGTATTGTGGAGGATTTTCTTTTCCCGGGTGGATCATCAAGACTATTGGTCCTCCTAGTTGTCAATCATTCTGGGATATGTTTACGTGCCGTGACAGGTCAGCGAGCAGACGGCCACGGCCTCCGACCATAGACAGTATATAAAAGCCTCCGACCGCTGCCCCCCCGCTGGTCTGTAGCGTGCTCAGCTCCACACAACTCTCTCTGTGTTTCTCAGTATGACTTTTTTCAGAAGATGTGGGTGGTGGTGGTGTTGAGTGGATATGACACATGCCTTTGGTGTGGGAGATCCGGGTTCGATTCCCACTGCGATACATCAACCAATGTGTCCCTGAGCAAGACACTTAACCCCTAGTTGCTCCAGAGGAGTGTGACCTCTGATATATATAGCGATTGTAAGTCGCTTTGGATATAAGCGTCAGCTAAATGACATGTAATGTAATGTGAGATTGTGGCGTCCGGTGACTTTCCCGCGCAGAAACTCGAGTGAAGTGCCGTGTCTCAAACCGCCTGCTTGCACACTTCAAACACTTAGTTTTAAGTATATATAGTGGAGATCAGTGGTTCCCAACTTGGGGTCCGGGCACCACTCAGGGCAAAGATCACAGGGGGTGCGCAAGTCTTTATCTGGTTTGAGGTTGAGGTAAAAAAAAAAATATATATATATATATATTTGCACGTGTTAAACAAATTATGATAATACACTAGAATATATAATGTTCTTACTATAATATTTTAGTTCTTGCTTAAAATTGTAGGCAGGCTACTTAGTAGGCCAAACCTCCGGGACCTCTTAACCTGGGACCCTCGCTGTCATCAGGTCAGCTGCTAGCTGCTACCATCCTCGTTTTTTTTGTTTATTGACATTATTTTGTTTTTTGAAAAGCATCGGAATAAGTGACAAAAACGCCGGGACGACATTTTAAATTTTGACCCGTAAAAACAAGTTCATGACCGACGGGGAAAACAACACAAGGGTTAAACAAACACCATCAAAGACCAGTCAACCCAGATCTGGTATCAACACAAATGTAGAAACATTAAAGGTGCAGTAGGTAATACTTCTAAAAGTACCTTTCTGTCATATATCTGCTGAAACTGACCCTATGTTCCAGTAGAACTACATGAAGCAGGTCATTCCTCTGGCTCCACCTACAGCCTGGAGGGGGATTTACAGAAATCCACTACTCACCTGTTCAGATGCACCAATCAGGGCCAGGGAGGCGTGTCTAACTGCGTGTCAATCACTGCTCATGCACACGCATGAATTCTCCCTTGTGGGGGGAGGGGCTTAGGAGACCGTTTTGGGCTTTAGCCAGTCCCTCCAGAAAGTTTTTGTGATGGTTGCGGGCAAAAATCCTTGATTATGTGGCACGTTTTCTTAAAAAATGTGCTGGAATATGCGGGATATTTATGCAGTTTTATGCGATGAAATTGCGGGAACTTGCAAAAATTGCGGGAACTTGCAAAAACTGCGGTTTGATGAAAAAGAGGAAAAAAAAGTGATTCCCCCAACACCGTGTTCTCACTAGGCGAAATGACGTCACTTACCATATACCATAACGTTCCCATGGCAACAGGGGAAAATGGCTGCTCTTGTGTGAAGTAAACGCAACATTTTTCAACTTTCTGCTGAGATATATGTGACTTTTTTGCAAAGAAATGCATATTTTGTGCAGAAATCTGCAATTTATGTGGCGAAAGTGCAGCGTATTTGAAAAATAAATAATAAATATGCGGACTTTGGCTGATTACGCGTTGAATTATGCGATCGCATAATCATGTTTTTCTGGAGGGACTGGTTAGCAGAAAGGGGGGAGGGAGGAGAAGTTTTTTTTTTTTTATGTTTTTTGGCTATGTCCTGGATCTTCACAATCCTACCTACGGCACCTTTAAGTATCAGCACTGTACCAGGATTACTATAAATGCAAAACTGCAAAAAAGAAGAAAAAATCTAGAAGGGGGCAAAATATACTGTGTTATGGTGAGACCAAGAATTGATCAGTAATAATTATCGGTTATATCGAGGTTTTGGGTCGAGATGTTTACGTTAAAGATAGGGATGATACAAACTGGACCCTCGGTTCGTTTTGGAAACAGACCGCTAAATAAGTTCCAACTGAAAGGAAGCAGGAGAGCATAAAGAACGGCATCATTCATGTGAAAATGTATTAATCTCGAGCTACACATACAACAGAGCATTTCCGTTCATTTTTCCATCTGTTAACAAGATATTAAATCAACAAATTATTGTCAAAAGAAAAAAAAAAGAAAAACAGATAGAAGTGACGCTGCAGATGTGATGAAAAATACCATTGCTAAGCATGGTGGGAACCAGTGGTTGCTGGGTGTTTGCAAGCGTCACGGCAGATTGTCTTTTTGTTTAATGCTTTTGCTGAATTAGTCAGATAATGCATAACGCAGTGTGACAATGTAAAAGTGACAGCTGACTCTGGATGGACAGTAATTTGTGAGGATGATGATGATTCCTAGTCTGGGAACTCCTAACTCTGACGAACTTCTGGCAAATTTGAGATTTGCTCTGCAAGTCCGTCTGACCAAGAGTCCATTCAAGCCCATTTCCAGTTTCTCCAAATCGAGGCACCAATCACAACCGTTGAGGCGGCTTTACACGATGACGATAGCGCAGCGACGGCGAGCAGCTTCTTGTTTACATTCAACGTGGCGGCCACCGAAGCGCACAGCTGTCGCTGCTACGTCACCCGGATCGTTGCTCTGATTGGTTGAAGGACTATCCAATTGCGCCCAGAGGCATTTGAGCGGCGTCCGTTGGTGACGCCCCCTTTGGAAATGGGCTGTGAATGAAGCTTCCCCAGACTGGTCAACCAGGCTACATGGATCCAGAACAAATGTTTTAACTGAAGCAACTTGCTGCATTTAAATAGAAGAAGCAGCAGCAGCAACAACAACAACAGGGACCGGAAGGTTTAAGGAAACGCAAAGCATCGCAAAATAAGCTGCAAGTAACTGGCTGAGTGGCGGCGGATCTAACGCAGCCAGCAGGTTAACGCTCTACAGTTCGTAGCTTCGGTGTGCAGTCTTGCCATAGCCACATCAAGATTAAGCTTGTTTTGCAATCAATAAATCTGTCAGTTATGGGATGCATTTTTCAAATCAGTAGTCGTGAAAACAACTTTAGTTACAGAAAAAACTAGCAGAGGCAGAAATGTCAAAGAGAGAGAAATCTGGGTAAATAAACCAAAACATGCTAAATTACCACGTCTAAATCAAGTGGAAAAAAAATGTATTTCTGTAAATTTGAGACAACTGACTTCTTTCAAGCCACTATACCTGATACATCTGTTAAGAGATGGAGCATAAAAAAAAAAAAAATAAATAAATAAAAGGTCATCTACTGAAATCTTAGTGAACGTTTGTTATTCTTAAAAGGATTCAAAAAAATAAAAATAAAAGCAAAATCTGATATGGCTGTGCACTTTTCAGCAGACCACACTCTGCCTCGAGCAATGATCTAAAGGCGCCGACACACCAACACGATTATCGGCCGTCTGACGGTCTGGCGAGGTCGGCGACTCGAGTCTGGTCGGCGTGCTCCGTGCCGTCGTCAGTCGGAGGAGCCGTCGGCCTTCATTTGGGACGATTTGACTTGTTGAATCGGAGGGCGGGCGGTCGGACTCAACGACCGATCTGATTGGTGGAGAGCTAACCAGGAAATGACGAGCGGGATGAGCGTGACGAACAGCCTCTCAGAATCTGATGAAGATCTTGTAATCTGACCTTTGTTGATCTGAGATGAAGACAGATTCAGCAACTGCACGGCCGATTTCTCCTTAAAATGTTTCCAGAAACACGTCACGGTGAAATATTTTAGTAGAATATGAGATTGTGTTCTGAACGAGACGCCGTTATGGTCGGGGAGCAGCCGGACCCACGTGACGCGTTCGTCATTTCTTTCATTTTTTTGGGCGACAATCCAGATTAGCGCCGCCTGCTGTTATGGAGACGTATTACGTCTCGTGCACGCGCAGAACGTACGCTCAAGTCGGCGTCTCTTCGGTGTGTTCTGAGGAACTTTTTGGACCGACTCGGGGAGACTGATCAGTCCGACTGGCTTTACCGCCGCCGGTCGGCCGTCGGGTTGGTGTGTCAGGGCCTTGAAGCGGCCAACAAATGCTCCTCCACCTTGAGTATTTTATTAATCAAGGCGCAAAAAAAGGCATTTTGAGGCAACGGCTGCGTCATGTTAAAGATGTCTCCGTAGTGTACCATTATGTGAATGCCAACAAGAAGCTAAATGGAAACCAAGGAGGTGCAGCTGAAGAAGCCTGTTAGTGAGTAGTGAGATAATAAAGTCGTGTTTTTTTTATCTCACACCAGAAACCGATAGAAAAGCTCAAACTCCTACATTTGAATGACCAAGTCTCTTGGGGAGGGCGTGTCGGCCCCCTGGCTGGGCTGTTCATGCATATTGGCACACAAGGGGGAGAAAGCAACAAGTTTACCCATGAGTCTCCACCCCACAACTCCCAACCGGTTACGCTGAAGTTGCGGGATCCACCTACTCTGGCGTGGCAAGAGTTTGAACGCGGCTACGAGCAAAAAAAAGGTGAAGAAAGACAGGCAGTTCACTGACGAAAACAACGAAGACGATTTATTCGCCTGATAGTTCAGTCAATGGACAGTTTTCTCAAAGCACTGCATCTTCAACAATGCTTTGACACAAGGTACCCGCAGGTTCCCACAAGTTCAATTTAAGACTTTTTTTTTAAATATCATTCAGAATGAAATTTAATACCAACTTCATGAACATACTGGCAAAAGTATGTAGGATATTATGGCATATGAGAAAAGGGTTTTAGGCTATAAAAATAGTACTTGAACTTAATACAACATTTTATTTTAGTACTCGATACGTACATGCTTTGTTGTTAGAGCCCGACCGATGAAGGATTTTTAAGGCCGATACCGATACAAATATTTGATGATTAAAAATCCGATATTCCAATATATCGGCCGATGATATCGGCCCGCCGATCTTTCGGTCTGGCTCTACTTTGTGATAAAACAATGAAGGAGTTACCGTAAAACTTCAAATAATAGCCGAGTCCCAAATAGACGCCTGTCTCTTCTAAACGCCTGGTGTGACAACAGATCTGGGTAAATAAAGGCCGGTCTCAAATAGAGGCCTGGTCTGTTTTTTGGGTTGTATTTGATCTTTTAAAACCCGTCAGATCGTTTGTTCTGGGTTTTGATTTGATTTCACGTGACAGACGCAACCGTTCATGAACGACTCATCGCTATGGCAACATAACAAACAGGTTAACAAACTTTCTTTTAGTCTTCAGTTTTTCTTAATTCTCTCAACACCACCGCGGAGACAAAAAGAAAAAAGTATGATTTGACATTTAAGCCGACGGTTGTCAAATTTGCCGACACAAAATTCGGGAGAAGCGGCGGCGAGACGTTTCTCGATCGATCCCGAGAGAGCGCGAGAACGGCTCGTAAACGTAAAGCAGAACTGCGACGTCTGTCCGAGGAAGACGACCAAAGGGCCGGACGGCGAGGCGGAGGGAGGAAGAAGGTCAGTGAAGAGCTGGAGGTGAGCGTGTGTGATGGATCCACAGCATGCGGGCAAAGCATCGTCAATTAAAGGCCCGTCTCTTATAGACGCCTGTCTCAAATACACGCCGGGGCATTTCGGCGATTTGGGTAAATAGAAGCCCGGGCTATTATTTGAAGTTTTACGGTATGTAGGATATTATGGAATATGAGAAAAGGGTTTTAGGCTATAAAAATAGTACTTTAACTTAATACAACATTTTATTTTAGTACTCGATACGTACATGCTTTGTGTTAGAGCCCGACCGATAAAGGATTTTTAAGGCCGATACCGATACAAATATTTGATGATTAAAAATCCGATATTCCAATATATCGGCCAATGTGATAAAACAATGAAGGAGTTTTTTAATCTTATGAAAGGACAATATAAATGTAAGACCTTTGTGAATGAATTTTAAGACTTTCTAAAGAAATGTAAGACTTTTAAGGCCTTATTTTTCCGAATATTTCTTTCTTTAAAGACCCCGAGGGTACCCTGTGATGAAACCATATGATAAACATAAACACACACACACACACACACACACACACACACACACACACACACACACACACACACACACACACACACACACACACACACACACACACACACACACACACCTATGCAAGCAGACTTTAAATCTATAATATATACAACAATGATTTAATGATTTAACAGTTTCTGGATACTTTCTCTACAAATCTTATTCCATTTTCTTTTTGCAAAGGCAAAATGTTTCTAACATAAAACCGTGTTTACCTTGCTGGTGGAAGCCTTGTAGGTCGTCTTTAGTTTTTGTGACAGCTGGCTGGTGCTGTGGCTCGCTGTGGATTGTCAGAAATAACACATTAATTGATTTTTTTTAAACCAGTAAAGCAACTTATGTAGACATTTCACTATATACATGCCATCTGAAATGCACATAAAGCTGATGTGAAAGGAGAGTGAAATGTGTCCCACCTTTTGTTTTCAGTGCTCCTTTGGCTAAATCTGCCCCTTCGAAAGTCTGCCCTTCTGCAGCCAAACGGTCATTCAGCGTTTCCATTTCTCGGCGTACTGAGAGTCAAACAGGTCACATGTTAAAAGGACTGACAGCAATAAGACCAAGTGCACTCTGAAGTGCAACACAGCACAGTTTCACTGCCACCGACGGCGCCATGTTCAGACCAGGTTACTTGCCAGGGGAGAATAGGAGCTTTGTGTTTATAAAAGCCTATCGGAGGGGCTCAGGTCAGAAAATAAACATGCGGTGTCTGTTGTTAGTTAGCTGGCTAACAAGTCTAGTATAAGATACTTGTTCCGCGAGCAGACACCATGGGAGGTTCGGAAATTATCCTGCTTAAGAAGTCCTGCAATGGCCTCCTCGAAACAGCATTCTCTAATGATCAGACCAAAAAGCAGCAGTGGCACCTAAACATGCTTGTGCTTGTAATTGAATTAATCATTTGGTTTATAGCAATGTTGTTACTTTACTAATTACTGCAAATGTAAAACTGAATACCATTCTCATCCGTTGTGAGAATGTGAGAATGAGTTATTGTTCCTTTAAGCAATGCAATTCTTATTTTTTTCAAAGAACGTCAAATAGTTGTTGAATTTAAGAGACATGGTCTATATTATTTTTTTGTGTAAATGTATTCTTGCGCTTTAATGACATAATCAAAACATATTTCTCAGTCAAATGCTACTTTATTTGTCATAAGAACAGGTAGCATAATGGATTTTTGCAGCTCCAAGATTAGAAAAAAACAGAAGCTGTGTTTGACTAGATGAGGAAATGTAGTTAAAATAAATGTGCTCGTCTTCAGCAATTACAGTCAAATTGCCCTTCAAACTCCTGCACTTAGTGGGAGTTTGTTCCTGTCTAGCTGCACACATAAATGCAGGAGATTATTGACTTACATTCCAGGTTTTCTATGTAGAGGTTTTCAAACTCCCTCTCGATCTGACTGAACAGGTCCAGCAGATTGCTCCTCAGAGACAGAGGCAGTTTGGAGTCCTGCAGGGAGACAAAAGGGAGGCCGTGAAACAACCTGGAAACATCCGTTCATCACCGAGGAGAGCAGCAGGAAGTGTGTGAGGCTGGTGCTTCAGTCAAGGGGGTAACGCCGCCTCCGCAGAGCGAAGCTTGATGCTACCAAGCCATCACCCCCCGTTAGCATCCCATTGACTGCCATTCATTCTGGCGTCACTTTGACAGCCAATAACTTTACATCTGAAGCGTTTAAAGACTTTATTTGTCCGTTGTTTATTTCTAAAGAAACACGACGATGTATAAAAGGCTCCGTTACCTTGTACCTCACGTTATGGCTCCGTAGCAGACGTTTTTATAAAAATAGGCTAACGGTTGGGTCATAACCACGACACTTCCTGTCTCATAGTAGAGGAATTACCGTACAGTACAGGTGAAGCTCGCAGGCAGTTTGGACTTACATCAGCTGTTTAGTTTAATTACTAATGTTAAATAGCATTTTAGTTATCAGTAATTAGCCTGTGCCTATGTTATCTCCTTACATATACCTACGCTCTCCGTCTCTGATAGATTGGGAATGATTGAGATTTCTCTTGGCACAGCTACCAGAAGACTTACAACGTTCAGACACGTTGCTCACGTCACATCTACGTCATCAAGCTCAGTTTGAGGCGGCGCAGTAACGCTCGGCCATCACTTTGTCCATTTATTTAACTGTCATAAAACAACCATAGTTGACCAAAGTACTTAACAAGCTCAAAAAAAAAACCAAGTGATAATATACACAAACAATACACAATACAGTATCAAAGCTCAACTTGAATTGAAAGCCAATGAATAATAGCGGTTATTCAGCGGCCCGAGATGTTCTTACATGAACAGGTAAACTATTCCAGAGATTTGGAGCAGCCGCTGCAAAGGCTCGCTCACCTTTATTTTTTTAACCTGGATCTGGTCACATCGAGGAGCATCTGATTGGACGACCAAGAGTTCAAATACTCGGTGTTAAATGGATACATTCAAATCACTAAAAAAGGTCAGAAAAAAAAGAACTCAATGTCCAAAATAAAATAAAACTACGCAGTAAAATAAGATATTATAGAGATGAGACTTGGTGAAGTATTTGTAAGCCTTCACACAAAACAAGTTCATTATTTGGCACCACCAATAGAAAACATACCACGGCAACAAAAAGCCAGACGAAAATACTCTTATTGCACAATAAAAACCCAGAGGAAGGAACTAAGAGTGAACTTCTGTTTCAGGCTCCGACAGGGAAGAATCAATAAAAGGGTTACGGAGCACAGAATGTGTTTTTGGACAGCCTGCAAAACAGGATTTAAACTTTGGCCTGTTGGCTTGAACAAGCAAACACATAACATTGATTCCAATGTACCCCCGTGTTATGTTTCAGTTAAAAAAACTAATTATGGACAAGATCCCATTGAACTTATTGTTACCAGGCACATTTAAGTATTCAAAACTCACCTATAGCTTGTGGTATCATATGTACCGCATCATTATATCATCATATATATATATATATATATATATATATATATATATATATATATATATATATATATATATATATATATATATATATATATAACAGAAAAACGTGATTATGCGGTCGTATAATTCAATGCATAATCAGCCAAAGTCCGCATATTTATGCAGCGGCTGCATTTTTTCAAATACGCCGCATAAATTGCTGATTTCCGCGCAAATTATGCGGGGCTTGCATGATTTCATAATCCCCGCATTTTCGTTGCAAAAAAGTCACATATATCTCAGCAGAAAGTTGAAAAATGTTGCGTTTACTTCACACAAGAGCAGCCATTTTCCCCTGTTGCCATGGGAACGTTATGAAGTGACGTAATCTCGCCTAGTGAGAACACGGTGTTGGGGGGAAATCACTTTATTTTCTCTTTTTCATCAAACCGCAATTTCTGCAAGTTCCCGCAATTTCATCGCATAAAATTGCATAAATATCCCGCATATTCCATCGCATTTTTTAAGAAAACGTGCCGCATAATCAAGGATTTTTGCCGCAACAATCACAAAAAAAACCTCTGCGTTTTTCTGGAGGGACTGAATATCTCCCGGTGTCGGCCGTGATCTGCCCCCTAGTGGATATACGTGTAATCCTCCAGGTACACGCAATGTACGCAGGCAAGTACGTAAACAAGGCCGTTTGCGCCGCCGCTACTACGCGTATGCATTGTTAAAAAGCTAGTACATCTGAGCCTTAACTGTTAGTGGAATACGAAGAACATCACATTTAAAAATAAAAGGAAAAGTATATATATTGATTTGAAATGAATCAATTTCAGAACCGCCACACAACACCAACTCTGGGCTCTAATCATACCTAAACTACACCTTTAAAGCTAGCTCTAAGGGAGGAGTCACACTACGGTCTGAAACACACCTGAAACTTACCTCCATTCTCATGAGGGACTCCAGATTATCAGAGGACTGGGACCAAAAAGGACCAGAGTGAAAAAGAACAACAACAACAAAAAAAGGTCATGAGGAAAGGATTACACTGCTTGCACCATGTTCGGTTAGAAACAGCTCCTTGCAAGTGGCCAAAATCCAGAATAACTTTATGGTTACTGGGTGTACGTGACTGTTTATGTTCAACTGTAGATCATACAATCAGCTTCCGCATTCAAGCTAGCAATAATAAACCCTTTTTCTTTCATTTAGGACGTTAAATATTATCTGCAAGTTGTCAGGAAAATAAAAAAAAGAAGTGACCTCCTCTAAACATGAAGAGGACTCTTCATGATTAATAGTAGCATGGTGCGTAAACATAAGCGTTAATCACTTAAAATCCACGATCTTATTGTTGCTCTCTCAGAAGGTACGTAGGTTTTACCTCGTGTAAATGTACCGGTGGAGAAATCAATACAGACGGTAATTGGTCTCATTTCTTCATATGGTCGTATGCCTTTTTCACAGCACACAGTTTGACGTTTTCATAGCAGGAGAAGCACAGGTGCTACTAATAACACTAACGATGCCTCGGTCAGAAGAAGCAGTTAAAAAGAGTTCAGCCATCATTAAATTGTATCATTTACGCCTGCGTTTTTCCTTCTTTTGTCTTTGCAGGAAGAACGCAGCACCTCATGTATCAGGCCCTGGGTGCAAGGAGAACAGACTGTCTGACAGCTAGACCCAGGAAAAACGTATGTTAATCTATATCAGGTTATGTGATGCAGACCCCAAATTAATGGAAAAGCTGTAATTCACCTAGTTTTGGCACGTTTATTAATCAAATATAGTTGATGAAAGCGTTATTAGGAACTAGATTTTGACACAGTCATGTGAGCATTTGTGCAAATTCAAGTTTAATGTATTTGTTTGTATTTGTTGTTGCTGATGGCAGAAAAAAGAAAAACCCGACTGCGATACAAGTTATGAGTTTGAATCCAAATAAAGCGCCTATGGCAAAGTAAAATTGGGTTTATGTTAACTGTTACCGCCGTTCCGGGGCTCTTTCACGGGTATAAGGTCGTGAAAACACGGGTTACGGGTCGCCTGGAACGCAGCATAACTCTGGGTCACTGCGTTTACGAGCACCGCTGATCTAAGACATCCACCTGAGCAAAGTGCAAAATGCCGTTGCCTGTTCTCAATCCATCTGTTTTAACCACTGAGATGAAATAACTTCACAGCAATCATGTGGTAATTGTGGCACGCTTAAGTCGGCAGCAACATAAACCATTATGTGCCCTCTAAATCGGTGCATCAAAACCTAATTGGCTTAGGCTTACAACAAGAGTGCCTACGGGTGCTGACAGTTAGCAAGCTAACGATGACAGACAGGAGTAGTTTGATAACCCGACTCCACCAGATGGATCGCTTCCCATTTGCTCAGCATCTCCATCTGGGAACTTTCCGTTGGAGAACGTTTGGGAAGGGGCGAAAATCCTGGTTATCTGATTGGATAAACCATCCGTCTATCACCAGCTATGTTGGTGATAGACGGACCAAATCAACCAATCAGATCAACAAAGCGTATGACGTACCGACAGAGCGACGACGACGCCAGGCTCCCCCTGCTGCTGCAGGCAGAGCACAGCTCGTTAGCTCAGCTAGCAACATGTCGGTAAAGGATATTTGCCGTTTGTGTGACGAGAATTTAGGAATAAAAGGCCCCGTTTCAGGTTCCCGGTCCATATTCCAGAAGAAAGATCCAAGAGAAACCAGCATTAGCGAGCGGCTAACAGAATCAGGGCTACCGCTGTCTGAACATGAGTCTAGATCAGGTCAGATCTGCACGCGTTGCTTCCGCTTGCTGAGCCTCGTGAGACCGTCCTGATCTCGCCAGCTCCTCGTTGCGTCACACCTAAACCCGCCTCAAAACCAACGCTGATTGGTCGGTCGTTTGGCGAACGGCTCCAAATTTTCTCTGCCTCAAGATGCCAGACTGATCTGGAGCAGAAAACTGGAGCTCACCAGATCAGGACGGTCTCACGAGGCTAGTAGTTTGATGCTTCCAGGTGAGCAGCAGGAAGTTCTAGCTTGGTATATCTAGTGGATAGCTAGAAATTATGACATTTTAAATACTTTTTCCTGGTGATTTTGTGTATTTTCACTGTGTAAATGATAGGGGCTGACCGTTACTGTTTTTTCAGGGCCGATATCGATACAGATTATTTGTAGTAAATTAAACCGTGTTAAGGGATATTTGGAACCGATATGCATTTAAGTAATAATTTATAATAATAATAATAACAAAATGTTACAAACTCCAACACAAAAGTTTGTTTAAATGCTTCAGGCAACTACGTAAAATAAAAATGAAACACTAAACATAATACACAAGTCAAAGAAATACATAAATAAATATAAAATTAGCTTCCTGAAGTCTAGACATGCTAACAGCTTATTGCAAGTGTTGTAGACTGCTTGAAGAGCTGTAGCACACTTTTTAATAATGGACATTTTTCACAGTAGGAAAAGCACAGCTGAAACTGACAACCTTAACGATGGCTCAATTCCATCACGTGTCCCAGTGAGATATTTAAACATCCGGAGCCTCAATAGCTTCTCAATTTTTAAAAATAACCTCAAGTACTGGCTACTATCAGAACAGACTTGCAACCACTAATGATTGTGTTGTAAATTATCTGTTTTATTTTCTGGTTTTAAATGTTATATTCCTGGATATGTATGTATGTATTATGATGTTTTATGTGGTGTATATGTAATGTATGTTATTTTATTTGTTTACCTGCCCAGGGACAGCAGATGTAAACTAGCTATTAGCTAACTCTGGTGCAATTACTTTTAATTGTGCATTGTCCCTGTGAAAATAAACAATAAAATGAAAATGAAATATTTCAGTGAGTCAGTGTGCACAATCCCAGGGCCTCTCCTAAGTGGAATGCAGCCTGTGTTTTTCCTACTAGATAGATAGATAGATAGATAGATAGATAGATAGATAGATAGATAGATAGATAGATAGATAGATAGATAGATAGATAGATAGATAGATAGATAGATAGATAGATAGATAGATAGATAGATAGATAGATAGATAGATAGATAGATAGATAGATAGATAGATAGATAGATAGATAGATAGATAGATAGATAGATAGATAGATAGATAGATAGATAGATAGATAGATAGATAGATAGATAGATAGATAGATAGATAGATAGATAGATAGATAGATAGATAGATAGATAGATAGATAGATAGATAGATAGATAGATACTTTATTGATCCCCAAGGGGAAATTCAAGGCACTATGACATGTCAACATGTCTGCCGTGAAAAAGGTCTATTAACTTTATCGATAAAATAAAAACACAGGCACAGATTAATCTGCAAATTGCCAAATATCGGCCTGGATAAATCGGCCAGGCCGATGATTGCTCGTTCCCCGAGTAAATGAGCGAGTCGTCACCTGTCCCTCCAGCATGTCTCTCTGCAGGCCGGAGCGCTCCTGCTCGGTGCTGTTGGTCCGGCGGATGGACAAGCTGTGGGACTTCCTCTTCTGCTTGGCCTGGCGGGCGGCAGCGCTGCTCCCACTCTCCACAGGCATCCCTCCTTCCAACCCCGACGTAACCACAGTCTGGAAGTACAAAATCAAAAGGAAAGAAGCGGTGGTGTAGTCTAGTTTTTGTTTGTGACACGTGTCAAACTCAAGGCCCTCGCAGGTTTTGATCCGGCCCGCATTTCAATTTATATGTAAATGTACTGTATTTATAAAGCGCTTTTTCCAGTCTTAACTACTCAAAGCACTTTACATAGTACAGGAACCATTCACCATTCACACACATTCACACGCTGAGGCCGCGTCTGCCGTACAAGGCGCCACTAGTTCATCAGCAGGCAAGTAGGGGTGGGAGAACAGGGCCATGGGAGAACAGGGCTGGGGATCGAACCACCAACCTTCCGATTGGCAGGCGAACACTCTACCACTGAGCCACATCTGCCCCTAAGTTCCCTTTAATGTTCTTGGCGCTTTACTCAATGTTTTACCACTTTTTCTGAAGTTTTTGGCGCTTTTTTAGACAATTTTCTTTTGGCCTTTTTCCAACTTTTTTTGGCGCTCTTTTCAACGTATTTGTCGCTGGCTGAGGAACTTTTTTGGGGGGCTTTATGAGGCCCAAAATGGAAGTGAGAAGACTACAGTATATGAGACATGCAATAATACAGTCACAATATTTGACTTTTTCCTCTTAAATAAACACTTCTCAATAATCTCTACATGTCCGGCCCTTGATGTGATTCTCATTTTCCAGTGTGGCCTTCTGGGAAACTGAGTTTGACCCCCCCTGGCATAAAGCATCAGCCTCATCTGGGATCATTTCCGGTAGTTTCTGTAACGTTAACGTCTGCTGCAGCGTCACTCGAAGTACAAGTACTCAAAGGCAGTACAGCTTCAGGGGGCCGGCTTACCAAAATCACTGACAGAGTGAAGTTTAAACGTGCTTTTGTTTCATAAATCTACTTTAGTGATTCACATTTGTTAATTTCAAGTATGCGCAGTGTTGTTCCTAGACGACTCGCAACTAGGGCTGCACGATATGAAGAAAATATGCGATATGTGATAACGTTGTTGAATATCGCGATAACGATAAATAACCAGATATTAAAGTGTGCTCTGTTCTGCTGCTTTCAGTATTCTGCTAAAATACAACACATCACTTGTTGAATTTAAAACAAATGAAATAAAATCATTTCTAACATTCTTTTATTGAACAAATTGATCATTGAATTGAATATAAAAGGCAGCACTAAAAAAGAATGACAGTTACATTTGAATGTGCAGTTTTCTACTCATATTTTCTTTCCCCTAAAACAAAACAATCTGTTTTGTGTCTATAGCGATACGTCGCAGCCTTTCACGATGACGACAAAAAAAAAACAATATATTGTGCAGCCCATGCTCGCAACACAGACGTGGGTGAATTTATGAACGCAAGTGTGAAAGTTCATTCACAAAACAATCATCGTTAGGTAACGGTATCCCTGCGTTTTTTGTAAGTGGGTATACTGAAATCCTTGACCTTTCCCAGTGGGTATGCTGCGTATACCTACCTGCGTATCACGTAGACTACACCGCTGGAAAGAAGGTGACCGAAGAGTCAAGAGAACAAAATCCTGGTGGAAATAATCTGGGTGCGAGTCCCTCACTCAACAACTACACTTGGCAGGGGGGCTGCATTTGGCAGCTTCCTGGTGTGAATGTGTGAAATGACAAAATGACTTGAGTGTGAGACAGAGTGTTGCTGAGCGTACACGCTCATTACACCCACAGCGGGGAACCTTAAGGTGAAACATGAGAGTTAACTGGAATAGAAAATGAGAAGTGTGCAACAATAACAGAAGCTTTACTTCCTATATTTTGCTGGAGAAAGCTGAAATGGTTCAGCTATGGGGGGGCAACTAAATTCCTTCACCAAGTCTAGTTAATGTTGAACACGTTTGGACTGTAAAAGTAACTACAACTATCATTTTAAACAAGCATTTACATTTTCTTAATAAACACTGCAACACATTATAATTTACAGTGAATCTGTCGGTTGCATTTTCAATTATTAGATTCATCAATTTAGTCAATTAAAAAGTCACAAAAATGTGAAAAACGCCAAAGCCAAAGATGCGGTAACATCCTTAAATAGCTTGTTTTAACCAACTACCAATCCAATGAAAATACATGCAACGTAAGGATGCAACTACCTAACGATTATCTTTCTTTCACACATCATCATGCAAACTGCTAAATAATTAATGCAATCTCAAAGCCTGTAGATTGTAAGTTTTGTCATGATCCATTACCTTAAAATTTATGTATCATAATAAAACGGCAAAAAAAAAATAATGCAAGTCTCTTATTTTCTTTTCCTAACTTGAATTTCTTTTACTTGTAGTGACACACAGGACTCAACTCATCTGTGCAACAGGTCAAGACAGTCATTGTCATGGATGCTCACATCACAGTAAAGACTTAACATAAGCCGGGCTCCAGCTGTCACAATTATTTGCCCTTTGCCCCATAAGAAGGTCTCTGGACACACGAGTCAGGGATTTCTATCACCGGCAAAGGGGACATTCTAAAACGCTTAAAGGTGCCGTAGGTAGGATTGTGAAGACCCAGGACTTAAGTTGCGTTCTTTTTGCCTCCCAACTCGTATTTTACGAGGTCAAAGTCGTAAACACGCCCCCTGACCTCGTATTTACGAGCTCGAAACTTGTACAACTGTCACTGCACGATGTGAGTCTCAACACGATCTGAGTCGCGTCGAGTTGCGCATGCTCAGATTTAAACAATTTACGGCATAACGACAATAACAGAAGATGGGAACAGCAATAATCGGAGATATGGAAGATGGAAATGGCAGTAATTTATTATTTAGCGTAACGCATCACATGTTCACGGCATGATCCCTCACGTCAGTTAATAACAAATAAAAAAGTCAGTAGAAATGGAGCTACATGACCAAGTTGGTTCACTGCTGGCTACAAGTTGGCAATCAAACACAACAACGGCTGTTATTTGAATGGTGTTATGAGCTAACGTTAGCAATCAGACAATCATAGATAGCATTTGATAACTAAAACGTTTTTGAAATGATTTCCACCTTCTATATCTTCGATTATTGCTGTTCCCATCTTCTGTTTATGTCGTTATGCCGTAAATTGTTTAAATCTTAGCATGCGCAACTCAACGAGACTCACATCGTGCAGTGACAAGAACCACCGAGTTCAAAATCCAACATGGCTGCCCCCTGTATCAACAGTTGTGAAAGCTGTAGTAACATACAGTTATAAGCACTTCTGTGTTATTTGTGTCACACTAAATCAGCCGTACACGCAGCGCTGTCTTCTATCTGTGTTGTCACGCGGTTTGTATGCACAAAAAAAACAGCGTATACATTGTTTAAACTGGCGTTGCTAACGATGGCTAACCTGGCTAGAGCTAATGAAAACAATGAAAATCAGACTTGCAAAAAGAACGCATTCAACTCGTGTGTGACGTCATTCCCAGTTGCGACCTCCGAGGCAAAAAGAACGCACCATTAGCCAAAAAATGTGAACATCAACAACTTCTCAGTCCCTCCCTCCTTTCCGCTAAAGCCCAAAACGGTCTCCTAAGCTCCTCCCCCCCACAAGGGAGAATGAATGCGAGTGCATGAGCAGTGATTGACATGCAGTTAGACCCACCCCCTCCCCCCCCCGGCCCTGATTGGTGCATCTGAACAGGTGAGCGGTGGATTTTTGTAAATCTCACTCCAGGCTGTAGGTGGAGCCAGAGGAATGACCTGCTTCATGTAGTTCTACTGGAACACAGGGGCAGTTTCAACAGATATATGACAGAAAGGTACTTTTAGAAGTATTACCTACTGCACCTTTAAGGTCGGAAAACAACGATCAATTATCACCAAATTTGTCATGGTTATATCTTGTCATGAACTCTTACGCCTGTCAAAAAAGCTAAACCGAAATCCAACGATTAAAGAAGTTATGTCACATTTACGTTTTCTTCTTAATTGGCACCTATGGTGAGGAAAAAGCTTAACGTGGTTTAACGTACCTAAACCAGGGTTCTTCAACATGTTTTAAACCAAGGACCCCTTAACTGAAATAGAGACAGAGCAGGGACCCCCTACTATATACACACACACACATATATATACATACATATATATATATATATATATATATATATATATATATATATATATATATATATATATAGTATTCAATTAAGTTGCATATAAAACCGAGCCTACAATAACATGTGGGTGCCCTAAAGCCTTTATACATACCTTTTTTTGCATAGAATACAAGGCTTTTAAAATAGCCTTGTAGTTGTTGGCATGATTTTATATATATTCAAATATCATGTTTTAAAGGTAAACATACCTGTGGCACAGTGGATCCTTAGGATGACCTGTGTGTGTGTGGATCGTTACCTTAGTGACCACCTATAGGCCAGTAAGCCTATCATCAGTGGGGATTTTATACTTGCTAATAATATGTTGGATTTATGTTGAGACATTTAATATTTCAAAAAATTAATAATAATTTGGAGGCCCCCCTGCAATGACTCTGAGGACCCCCTAGGGGTCTCGGACCCCCTGTTGAATATCTCTGACCTAAACAATCATCAATGATCACCAAATTTCTCTCTCACATTGCTCCTCATAACCACTGAAAACTGTCACAATAATCGAACCCAAAGTCCAATTATTATGGACGTTATCTGACATGTTGATTAAGCATTTCATCCATCGACGCCTATTAGGAAACAGCTTAACGTGCGTGGCTTAATGTTAGATAACGTCCATAATAATTGGACTTTTGCTTCGATTTTTTGACAGTTTTCAGTGGTTATGAGGAGCGATATGAGAGAGAAATTTGGGGATCGCTGGTCGTTGTTTAGCTTGTTGTTTAGGTACATTAAACCACGTTAAGCGTTTTATAATAATGTCCCACAAATGAAGATTTCTGTGATCCATTAAGCTGCCTTGTTTAGCTGTCAGACACCTATGTCTGGTAGTTACAGTTGCTGAGGGCAATGAAAAATACATTTAAGATACGAACATTAAGAATGAATACAATCCCATGGCTGTACGTGAACGTGACCGTTAGCATTAGCACGTCTAGACATTGTAACCATCGTTACAGCGCGATGCTCAACAGACCGTTAAGCTAACGCTAAGCTACCGACCGTTATCCCCGTTAGCTGATGATGGTGCCAAACATGCTAATGATGAGCTAACGGCTAAAACAACCTTCTTAAAACATTGACAACCCAACTTACCAGAAAGTCTACACACACCAAGTTGTATTCCGGGATGTTGTGATAAATGTCGCAGTTTCCAACATTTTCGTCAAGTGTGTGAGAATGCAGCGCAGTTTTTTTTGCGTGTGTCCAGAATCCTTGTTGTTGACAGTTGACGTCGAGGAGCTCCGTTACGTTACGTTACGTTACGTTACGTTACGTTACGTGAGAAAAAAAGATAACTAAGCCAATTCCGGTCCGGGGTTTTTCACAATAAAATCCACTTGTAGAACGCGAAAAGCCCACCGTACTCTACTCCAGGGCTCTTCAAACAGGGGGTCCGGGGCCCCTAGGGGGGTCCTCAGAGTTACTGCAGGGGGGCCGCCAAATTATGGTATAATGTATAATAATTTATATAATATTTAGTCAAAAACGTAAATGCTTTTCAACACAAATCCAACATATTAGCAAATATAAATCGGCCTATTTGTAGAAAATAAAACAGCGATGACAGATGTACTGGCCTATAGGTAAGGTATTCACTAACACTAAGGTGTTTAAACATTAATACATGATTTACAAAATCATGCCAACAGTTATTATTTTAATATCTTAGTAGTATATGTGCTGCATATGTAAAAATACTTTACTCGTTATTGTATGCCAGGGGTGTCAAACTCAATTTCCCAGAGGGCCACACTGGTTAACTAAGAATCACATCCAGGGTCAGACATGTTTAGTTTATTCATGTCTCATACAGCCTTCTCACTTAGTGTTTGGTCGACATAAAGCCCCAAAAAAGTAACTTAGCCATCAAAGAAAAAAGTGACAAAAAAGGTAAAAAAAAAAAAAGCGACAAAAACATGGAAAAGAAACGCCAGAAAAAGGTAAAAAAACGTCAGAAAAAGTGGCAAAAATGTCAAAAAAAAAGGCACCAAAAGCGTCCGCAAAACTGACAAAAACTTCACTAAACATTGAAAAAGCTACAAAAACTAGGTGGGCCAAAATGTATTGTAAACCTAAATTGATATGGGGGCCGGATCAATACCTGCGAGGGGCCGGATTTGGCCCTCGGGCCACGAGTTTGACACGTGTGTTGTAGGCCCAGTTTAATATGCAAGTTCATTTTATACAATATATGTAGTAGGGGGTCCCTGCTCTGTCTCTCTTCCAGTTAAAGGGGTCCTGGGTTTGGGTTAGTTTATTGTCTTCTTGGCTGTTACCACGCCAGCATCTCAACATATCAACTATTATAGGTCTTCAAAAATAAATTGCACCTTACTGTTAATTCGGCATATTAAAAACCTTCCAAAAGGAATTAACATAAGATCAAAAATATTAAGATAATTAACAGGGAGTAGGCAGTAGGCAGTCTTTATCCGACATAATCCTACAACCATTTACAGCGTGTAATTATATCGTTACTGTAGACGGCTCTTAATGAATAAATTATACGCCGAATAAAATAGTTGCCGTTCACGGCTGTAGATGTTACTTCATATTTTCCAACGTGCGTGTGATAGAAGCAAGTTGTGGCTGAAATTGATAAAAATCCAAATACAGTGCGATCTGGTCGCTATTTTGGGGCCAAAGAACGACAATGGTACAGTTATTATAAACACAATTTCCAACACAATACAGGTGTTTGTAGATACACTGAAGTTAAACCCACACAGAAAAATAAATTCAGGGCACAATTTCGATTTTTCAAGATAAAAGCACGTGGAATAGGAGGAATGTGTGTAAAACAACCTGACAGACGGCAGTTTAGTCCATGTATATATTTATTAATCTCTCCCTTGTTAGTGAATATGTAACAAAGGGAAAACTGTAGAAGGAAGGATCATCATCACTTTATCCAAAATAAACCCAGCATTTCCTGAGCCCGATACAAGGCAATATTTCACGTTTTTCTTCTATTACTCAGGGTGTAACTGTACGTTTCTGATCATGGAAACTGCATTAACAAAATAAGACGTTAACTACACAACTGGTTTCTGAGTCGCTGCTTTTCCATATAGTTCCGTTTGATGAGATCTTAACGTCTTTACTCTTGTGAGCAAAAGTGTGAAGGCTGACGATTAAAAACACAGACACACTGTTGTTATGATTACTAATGAGTTACATGGGTTGGTGCATTTCCCTCAGCAGCTTTACAGTTTTCTATGGCGCCAACATTGTCAAAGATGACGCTCCCATGTCACAAAAAATACTACATGAGTTTCCTTGCTTAAACAAAGGAAAGATATTTCATGTTCTTTTTACTGCTGGGGGAAATATATTAGAATGAAGACACGAATGCTGTCTCCACACAGAAGCCTCTGAGCGTCCAGGTCTCAACGGTCCAGAAATAGCCGCTTTATCTGCGATCGTGGGTGCCGGACTTCCTCTTCCCGGCCAGGAGGTGTTTGGGTTTGAGGTCGAACACGTGGCGGTCTGCCTCTCCCTTCTTGCCTTGGCGGTTCATGTCTCTCTGGGAGTTCTTCATCATGTTCTTCGCCTTCCTTGCCATCTGAGGAACAAACAAAAAACACGGACGTGAGTTCTCTTCAAATTCACTTTTAGAACAAGGGATTTATCTAAAGCACCTTGTGAATGGAATATTGTACGCAGTTTTTTCAAGTCTCCAGAAAAGGTTTTTTTGTGATTGTTGCGGGCAAACATCCTTGATTATCCGCCACATATGTGGGCCAACGCATTTTTTTGTCTCAGTTCATGTAATTAGGTTGTTTTTTTGTCTTTTGTTGGCTCACTTTTACTCACAACATGCTAACCGGCAACATAGGATTCCATTCACTATGCTAAGCTAACTAGCGGCGGCTCTGCTAGGGGAGACCCCACCTATCTACAGCTAGAGGAGACCCCACCTATCTACAGCTAGAGGAGACCCCACCTACCTACAGCTAGAGGAGACCCCACCTATCTACAGCTAGAGGAGACCCCACCTATCTACAGCTAGAGGAGACCCCACCTATCTACAGCTAGAGGAGACCCCACCTATCTACAGCTAGAGGAGACCCCACCTATCTACAGCTAGAGGAGACCCCACCTATCTACAGCTAGAGGAGACCCCACCTATCTACAGCTAGAGGAGACCCCACCTATCTACAGCTAGAGGAGACCCCACCTATCTACAGCTAGAGGAGACCCCACCTATCTACAGCTAGAGGAGACCCCACCTATCTACAGCTAGAGGAGACCTCACCTATCTACAGCTAGAGGAGACCCCACCTATCTACAGCTAGAGGAGACCCCACCTATCTACAGCTAGAGGAGACCCCACCTATCTACAGCTAGAGGAGACCCCACCTATCTACAGCTAGAGGAGACCCCACCTATCTACAGCTAGAGGAGACCCCACCTATCTACAGCTAGAGGAGACCCCACCTACCTACAGCTAGAGGAGACCCCACCTATCTACAGCTAGAGGAGACCCCACCTATCTACAGCTAGAGGAGACCCCACCTATCTACAGCTAGAGGAGACCCCACCTATCTACAGCTAGAGGAGACCCCACCTATCTACAGCTAGAGGAGACCCCACCTATCTACAGCTAGAGGAGACCCCACCTACCTACAGCTAGAGGAGACCCCACCTATCTACAGCTAGAGGAGACCTCACCTATCTACAGCTAGAGGAGACCCCACCTGTACTCATTTCTGCTGCTTTCAGTATTCTGCTAAAATACAGCAAACTGCTTGTTGAATTTAAATCAAATAACAGGAAATAACTTCCAACATTTCATTTAACAAATTGTAAAGTGCAGTTTTCTACTGATATTTTCTTTTCAACTAACAAAATTCGGAGCGTCTTTGTCGCAGCCTTCTGCGATGCGTTCGTTGCCCTATTTATGATCAGAAAGACTTTGAGGACATAAGTTGTCTTCCCAAAGAAATCTTCACAAAGTTATTGTAGCCCTCGTCCGTAAAGACAGCGTTACGTACCTTCGGATCACGTATGCCGGACTGGTCTCGTGGTGGACGGGAGGCGCTCTGGCTGCGGGTTTTGGAGAGCGGAGTGACGGAAACTTCACGCTTGCGTTTCTTAGCGACGCTTCGGGACCGCCGGGCCTGTTGGGCGTAGTGGCTCTGAAAACACAGGAGGAAGGAGTCATGAATCGCCGTCTCTGTGCTGGGAAAACGACTTGTGTAGCAGGATTCAGGCGTTCACAGGGACGACTGCAAGGGCTTATTTAAGGGTTAAGATATGAAGTCTGCACAAAAATGGCATTGTGCAAAATTAGAAATCAAAGGCCATGTGAGTTAAATATAATCTTATGAAGTTAGAAAATCCTGGTTAAAAACTCTTGAAAAATCACAGAATCTGACTGAATTTGGTGTGTGTGTGTGTGTGTGTGTGTGGGTGCGTGTGTGCGTGCGTGTGTGTCGTGCGTTGGTGTGTGTGTGTGCGCGTGTGTGCGTGTTGGTGTGTGTGTGTGTGTGTTGGGGTGTGTGTGTGTGGGTGCGTGCGTCCGTGTGTGTGTGTGTGTGGGTGCGTGCGTCCGTGTGTGTGTGTGTGTGGGTGCGTGCGTCCGTGTGTGTGTGTGTGTGTGTGTTGTGTGTGTGTGTGTGTGTGTGTTGGTGTGTGTGTATGTGCGGGTGTGTGTGCGTGCGTCCGTGTGTGTGTGTGTGCGTTTGTGTATTGGTGTGTGTGTGTTGGTGTGTGTGTATGTGCGTGTGTGTGCGTGCGTCCGTCCGTGTGTGTGTGTGTGTGTGTTGGTGTGTGTGTGTGTCTGTCTCTGTGTGTGTGTGCTGCGTGTGTGTGTGTGTGTGTGCGTGTGTATTGGTGTGTGTTGGTGTGCGTGCTGGTGTGTGTGTGTGTGTGTGTGTGTGTGTGTGTGTGTGTGTGTGTGTGTGTGTGTGTGTGTGTGTGTGTGTGTGTGTATATAGTGCCGCCTCATCGTATTTATTTATCTTGATTGTTATATTTTACTATATAAATGTTAGTTTTCTGTCTATTCTAACCTGTTCTAGGAGAGATAACTGATTGTCAAATTCTTCATATTTCTCTCAAATTCATTATTTCAGGATTTTGAAGTGCAACAGGACGGGAGCCACTGCAGAATACTATAACGCCCACTAATATTGCAGTCATACCCGTATTGATGAGTACACACACACGAAAGCAAAACAACATTATGAAAGTGGACAGAGTCGTCAACATTAACACAATCATACATCAGAGCGGTGCTTTCTGATCTAAAGGAAGAACTTACAGCGTCCTTGTCACCCATGTCCAGACCGAGGTCACCCATCTCCTTCTCTAGGTTCTTCCTTTCAACCTGTACAAGACACACAGGGAGACACACACACACACACACACACACACACACACACACACACACACACACACACACACACACACACACACACACACACACACACACACACACACACAGTTAGAGGTAGATTTTAGACATATGTTAGAAAGGCTCTCGAGTCATTTTATAAAACCGATCTCTGCTGAGGTGTTGAATGAAAATGGAGACACCTGCTTGTGAATTACATGAATAGTAATGAGCTCAGGCAACATGACGTCAGACTGACCAGCTTTTGGAGTCGGCCTGATTTCTTCTCTTATTTCTTTAACAATAACAAAATAAGCGACATGCAGTAATACAGTCAAAAGATATTTGACTTTTTTGGATGTATGCATGTGAATTTAACTCTACGTCTGGCCCTTGATGGGATAGCAGTTCATCTTCACATTCACCACATAACACACACACACACACATATATGGACCGTACACATTTACATATACACTTTTTTTTCTAGGCCCGTCCTCGACTAAAGAACTTCTTAGTTGACTAACACTTATATGATTTTGTCGACTAATGGATTAGTTGATGTAATCGACAGAGCTGTGCTCTCTGAGAGCTGGTTAAGACTAGAAAAACATAAATGTAGTTAATTAACCATCTGTAAAACTGAGTTTCTCTGAAATTAATCCTGCAAAAGCACCACTTTAAATCTCGTGTTCACCAGAAATGTTCTCATAAGTTGCTCGGAAATGTGTAAATAAGCATGAATAAGCATAAAAATGACTTATCGACTAAAGAAACCTTAGTCGACTGAGACCAAAACGACCCTGAACGAATGTTTTGCGCCGTTCGGGGGGGTACTTGGCTTAAAGAAACAGTTCAAACGGGGAACATTACTAACAAAAACGTTTGAGAAACACTGAACTAGAGAATGCATTTGCTGAAGCTCTCCGTTGTCAGAGGTCAGGCCGATAGATGCGAACGGCATCCTCACCTTGGTGGCGGTCCTGGGCATGCGTGGCCCGTGCACGTCCTTATCCTTGGACTTCCTGACCATGAGGTGCTTCTTTTCGCGGATCTGTTTGGCCAGGATGCGGATCTCCTGCATCTCTTCGTCCTCGCTCTCGTCGTCGGAGTCGTACTCCCCGGCCTGCTCCTTCAGCTCCTCCTCCTTCTCCAGGAGCTCCAGTTTCTGAGAGAGAGAGGCAATCGAGATGTTCACAAGACGGACAAATAAATACAAGTGCATCCTTTTCCATTTCTATACTTCGCTCCTCTGGAATAATCGAGGAATCTAGATCATCGCTTTAGTTTCATTAATGAAGTAACCAGTGACTGTCCTTCCTTCGCCGTACCTGAAGTTGCTGCATTCTGGCTGCTGTCTGGAGATTCCTTCACGCACAACTCGTATTCTTTCAGATGTTTCATACCAGATGTTGTAACGGCGGCCATGTTGTGTGTTGTTTAGGCTCCTCGCCACCACGAGACAAATCGGCGTTGCAGATTGAACGTGTAGCGTGACTTGAACGGCCTTCTTTTGACTGAAAGTTCTGCCAAACAAACACTTTCTCTGCTCACAAGCTCCATTTTCACCTCCTCACAGCCGACCGCGTTGAACGATACACCTACGGAAACACCTTCCCGTGATCAACGGCGCCGTCGTTACGGCGACCATTGATCGCGTGGAGTGCAAGCGTAGGGTGGAAAAACATTCTAAGGTTCGGCAGACACACAACCCCGCCAAAAAGCCCAATATTCAGCCAAATCCTGGATGCGGTGTAGGGCGGCACGATATGAGGAAAATATGCGATAACGTTGTTGAATATCGCGATAACGATGTTACTCGCGATAAATAAAACAGATATTAAAGCGTGCTCTGCTCTGCTGCTTTCAGTATTCTGCTAAAATACAACAACATCGCTTGTTGAATTTAAAACAAATGAAATGAAATCATTGCTAACGTTCTTTTATTGAACAAATTGAACATTGAATTGAATATAAAAGGCAGCACTAATGTGCAGTTTTCTACTCATATTTTCTTTCCCCTAAAACCAAAAATCTGTGTTGCGTCTATAGCGATATGTCGCAGCCTTTCGCGATGTGTATATTGCGATGACGATAAAAAAACGATATATTGTGCAGCCCTAATTCGGTGCTTCTAGTCGAGGCGAGCAGGTACCGTGTAATGGGAAAAACGGCATACGATAGAGTTTTGTAGAAACGGCTGTGTGACCAATACGTTGAGAGTTGTGAACGTTGCCAATATGAGATATTTTATTTAACGTCTTCAAGAGGATCTGCCTCAGAAAACAAGAACGTTCTGTCACTGCAGACGGCTGTAAGTTTCTTTCTAGCTCCGCGGCGACTCACCGTCATGATTTCCGGATCAATGTAATCTGCGATGTTGTGGCCCTCCCACACCTCAGGGACCCGGTCGTGCTTCTCATCTTCATTCATCAGATCCCAGTATTCTTTAAAAAAGAAGAAGAAATATCAGCATTACAGATTGAAGCATTTACTTGAGACAGGGACACACACACACACACAGACAGACACACACACACACACACACACAGACAGACAGACACACACACACACACAGAGACAGACACACACACACACACAGAGACAGACAGACACACACACACAGAGACAGACAGACAGACACAGAGACAGACACACACACACACACAGAGACAGACAGACAGACACACACACACACACAGAGACAGACAGACAGACACACAGACAGACAGACAGACAGACACACACACACACACACAGACAGACACACACACACAGAGACAGACAGACAGACAGACACACACACACAGAGACAGACACACACACACACACACACACACACACACAGAGACAGACACACACACACACACAGAGACAGACAGACAGACACACACACACAGAGACAGACACACACACAAACAGAGACAGACACACACACAGAGACAGACACACACACAAACAGAGACAGACACACACACAGAGACAGACGCACACACACACACAGAGACACACACAGAGACAAACACATACACACACACACAGACACACACACACACACAGAGACACACACACACAGAGAGACACACACACACACACACACACAGAGAGACACACACACACACACACACACACACACACACACACACACACAGCATGTGAATGGTTCCTGTACTATATAAAGCGCTTTGAGTAGTTAAGACTGTAAAAAGCGCTATATAAATACAATACATTTACATTTACACACACACACACACACAGAGAGAGAGAGAGAGACACACACACACGCGCGTACACACACATACACACACAAACACAGACACACACACACTTACTCTGAAGGTCCAGAATATAATCATCTCCGAGCTCGATCTCCAGATCTCTCTCCTGGGAGATGAACAATAAAATGTGTTATGATAAATACACAGAGACCTTTTATTTTAAGAGTTCGTCTCTGTGACCTCACGCCTGACGCTAAGATAACAAGTCAAATTTAAGACTTTTTAAGGACCTTTATGAATGAAGTTCAAGACATACATCACGACATAAAAGTACAACGAAACGCAGAGTCACAAAAGCACTTGCAGAGTAAATAAATGGATTCAAACTGAATAAAAGCGACACAGAGAAATAATAATCTGTACATAACACAGCGAATTATAGTTGGACGAGCGAAAGAAAGAACACAAAGGAATCCAAAAAAAAAAGTAATATTAGAGGCGTTACTTGATTGTAGGAATATTAAGACCCGTTTACAATTATTTAAGATCTAGACCACAATACTTTCAGAGATTTAGGACTTTTTAAGGCCTAAAATTCTGAAATTTTAGACTTTTTTTTTTTTGTTAGCCCCCGTGGAAACCCTGAAACACGGGACGTACCAGTTTGCGTTTGGGTGCGTCCACCTCCATTGCCTTCTTGCGCGTCCAGGCTCCCTCTGGGATGAACGGAGGCCTCTCCTAGGAACATATAGGGACAGGCCTAATATCAGCAAACGGCTAAAACACAACAGCAGCTAGGAATGATCATTACCGCCCTCATGAGGTTGTCCATCGAGGTCAAGGAGAAGTGGTTAGGAGTAATTATTTTGACTATTCGGCCACAGCTAGAGCTGGAGCGGATGTTACTTCACCCCAGCGGCCACAAGGGGCAACAATGAGCCCATTCTATACGCCAAAGAGAAGTACTGCACATTGCTGCAGCTCCTCTTTTCATCCTGTGTGTTGAGCTCTCTGTTTTAGCTACAGAGTGAGACATCTCACTTCTGTTCCATCTTTGTAGTGAGTCGCACATGCTCAGTAGCTCGGTAAGATCACATCAGCTAGCTGTTTGTTTCTCTAACTTCAAGGCAGGATCAGCAGGGAGACTTCTTCTAAACAGGGAACACTTCCACCTTAGCGTGGAATACCTGCAGAACAGGGACAGGAAGTAGTTCTTCTGGAGGTTATGGTGAACTAGTGTGTGTTGTAGCAGCGTTTTGCCATTGAGAACGAGGGGGCTAACCGGTAGCATGCTAGCGCTAGCACCTCGCTAGCACCTGGTCTCGGCTACTGACGTAGAAAGTCGTGCAGATTTTGACCAGCTCAAACCGTATCTCACTCAGAACAACATGGATGGTTATTTTCTAAGTTTGTATGTGTGTGGAAGCACCAGAGACACAAAATAACACCCCAAATCCCAGAAAAAGAGATTTTTTCATAATATGGGCACTTTAAGGATGACGATTAACTGAGCTTTTCTCCAGGACCGCCTCCCACTGAAACAAGGCCTACCATCACTTTACCATGAAATGTGACCCCCTAAAGGGTATGTTTTAAGACATATAATACACATAGAAATACTCTGCTTTAAGCAGTATCTGCAGTTTGTCTGCTTGTGGTCGGGTTAGCGCGTTTACCTTGTCGTCTCTCTTGGCGGGCATGGCCAGGTGGAGGCGGTTGAGAACGTCGTGGACCTTCTTGCCCTTCATCTTGTTTTCGACCCGATGGGAGAGGAGCCTGTCGCAAGCCTGACAAACATGCATGACAACAACAACAACGCTCACTCACAGCAACAACGACAATTAATAGTGCTGCACAATATATCGTTTTTTATCATCATCATCATCATCATCGCGATAACTGGCGCAATAAACTGTACATGGCACTCGCATTTCTTGTTAGCTGAAAGAAAACATCAGTAGAAAACTGCACTTCAAAATGTAACTCATTGTTTAGTGCTGCCTTTTATATTCAATGTTCAACTTGTTAAATAAAAGAACGTTGGAAATGATTTTCCTTTCATTTGTTTTAACACTTTCTTTTGTATTTCAGCAGAATACTGAAAGCAGCAGAAATGCAGAACTAAAGTACACTTTAACATCCGTTTATCGCAAGTGATATCGCTATCCCGATATTCAACAACGTTATTGCATATTTTCCTCCCATCGTGCGGCCCTATTCCTCAACACCTCCCGGCTAAAGACCATTTTATGCTTCTGCGTTAAATCAACGCCGTGGCTACGTACGTAGAGATACCGACTCTACGTACGTAGCCTTACACGCACTTCTCAAAAAAAGTGTAACTACACGCCGCAACAACTGTGATTGGTCCGCCTGGCTGTGGCTTGGTAGCGTAGCCTGAAGTTTGCTGCAGCTCACCTCATTTTTAACTTGCATGACTCCCTCCTCGGTCAGGGTGCTGGTCTCAATCACAGAGATTCCCTCGGTAGAGAGATCTGCAAAGATTTTCTGCCAGCGAAAAGACAACAGTCAAAGATCAACACGTGTGCTAATAAACAGTCCCATTTCTGCAGTTTAATATTTAGGTTTCACTAAAAACAAACTAACTCAGCAACTAACTCCCACAAGTGTATTTCTAGATCACCTCATCCACCTGATTCTGGGACATCTCAGGCAGATCAAACTGGGTCTGTAAACTGTAAACCACCCACCTGGTTCTCCTCAGGCAGCTCGCTGATCTTCTTTACATCACATTTGTTGGCAACGATGATGAGAGGCTGCAGGGAGCAAGACATCAACATTACTTCAATTACTCTCACGTACTACACTGTCAAACCAATGCTTTTTCATCTTCTATTTTTCCTCAGAGAGAGACAGAGAGAGAGAGACAGAGAGAGACAGAGAGAGCGAGAGAGAGACACAGAGGGAGAGACAGAGAGAGAGAGAGAGACAGAGAGAGACACAGAGAGAGAGAGAGAGACAGAGAGAGAGACACAGAGAGAGAGAGAGAGAGAGACAGAGAGAGAGACAGAGAGAGAGAGAGAGACAGAGAGACAGAGAGAGAGAGACAGAGAGAGAGAGAGAGAGACAGAGAGAGAGAGAGACACAGAGAGAGAGAGACAGAGAGAGAGAGACACAGAGAGAGAGAGAGAGAGAGAGAGAGAGACAGAGAGAGAGAGACACAGAGAGAGAGAGAGAGAGACAGAGAGAGAGACACAGAGAGAGAGACAGAGAGAGAGAGAGAGAGAGAGAGACACAGAGAGAGAGAGAGAGACAGAGAGAGAGAGAGAGACACAGAGAGAGAGAGAGAGAGACAGAGAGAGAGAGACACAGAGAGAGAGAGAGAGAGAGAGAGAGAGAGAGACAGAGAGAGAGAGAGACAGAGAGAGAGAGAGAGAGAGAGACAGAGGGAGAGAGAGAGAGAGACAGAGGGAGAGAGAGAGAGAGAGAGAGAGAGAGATGCTAAACATGCAGAAACTTTCCACTAACAGAGACATTAATTGAGGATTTGCACATGTAATCTGTCTTATAGCTTTTATAAATTCTCCAGTCCCTCCAGAAGAGTTTTGTTGTGATTGTTGCGGCAAAAATCCTTGATTATGCGGCACATTTTCTTAAAAAATGTGATGGAATATGAGAGATATTTATGCAATTTTATGCGATGAAATTGCGGGAACTTGCAAAAACTGCGGTTTGATGAAAAAGAGAAAACAAAGTGATTCCCCCCCAACACCGTGTTCTCAGTAGGTGAAATGTCATCACTTCATAACGTTCCCATGGCAACAGGGGAAAATGGCTGCTCTTGTGTGAAGTAAACGCAACATTTTTCATCTTCCTGCTGAGATATATGTGACTTTTTTGCAACAAAAAATGCGGGGATTATGACATCATGCAAGCCCCGCATATTTTGCACGGAAATCGGCAATTTATGCGGCGAAAGTGCGGCGTATTTGAAAAATGCGCCCCCCCCCCCCGCATAAATATGCAGACTTTGGCTGATTATGCATTGAATTCTGCGATCGCATAATCACGTTTTTCTGGAGGGACTGTGATATTCCTCGGCTGGAGTGTGGAGCAGCTGCTGACCTGCCTGTCAGATGATATGCTGGAGAAGAATAGACTTGGCTGTATTTCGTAGAGTTACCATCCACACTGTCCAATCAAATCAGGGCTGGTAACCCTATGTAGGGAATTTGGTGGGCGCCCTGGTCATGAGTCATGTAATCGTACATGACTCATGACCAGGGCGCCCACCAAATTCCCTACATAGTATCGAGTTTGAATTCTGCGATCACTTAAATCACGTTTTTCTGGAGGGACCGATTCTCAATTTCGCAATTCCGTCCATGAATCTGTGATCACGGGAACTATTTATTGGGCTCTCCATTGATGCTGCCGTCAGTCTGTGACTGGCCACCACTGTCTCTGCCAGCTGCTGCTGACCACAGCCGCTGCGACATTACAGGAGTCTGACCTTGTTGGCGAACAGCGGTTTGATGCTGTTGAAGAGCTCCAGCTGCTGCTGCAGGTTGTGGCCGCACTGCTCGGACACGTCCATGACGTAAAGGACCGCCGCTCGCAGGTGAGCCAGAGCCGTGATGGCCTGCATCTCGATGGTGTTCCTGTCCTCCAGAGGGTGGTCCAGGATACCAGGGGTGTCCACCACCTACACACACACGCACACGCACACACACACACAATAAGAGTTAGCATAAGAATAGTCTCGCATTTCCAGACCTTCCTCCACAGCGCTGCAAATGAAGGTCTGGCTAGTCCACACAGCATTCTGGGATGGGAGAAAAACATGCTCTGGTTTATCGGCATTTCTTTAAACCAATCACAGTCGTCTTGGGGCGGTGCTAGGAGCCGGACGGAGCCACGGTGCCTCTGCTAAATAGCCTCGGGAAAGAACTTGTTTTGGTGGAACATGTGTACGTTCAAAAGTAGGACATCAACGCCACGGGCTGCTGTGGACTTGTGTCAGTCTCGCAGGCAGATTCAGGAAAGTGTTCTGCGTGTATCCGACAACGCACGGAACATTAGCCGGTACAAGCCTGCAGCCGACCACGGACACAGTGTGCGGAGAATGTGTCAGAGCCTCCCGGACGGGTGAACTGAGACTCCGTTTCCTGCTTGGTCGGTCAACGGTTAATGATCGGTTAACATTTCATTTCATTGTTCTATCTTTTGGAAGGCTGGCTGCCAAAAAAGCAAGAGAACATGTAGGCCTGCACGATCAGTCGGTATAAAAATTTTACTGATGTAAAGACATGTTGAAGAAGTCCAGATAGAGCCTGTATCACGGCCATATTTAGTTCAGATAGAGCCTGTATCAGGATCATATTTAGTCCAGATAGAGCCTGTATCAGGGCCATATTTAGTCCAGATAGAGCCTGTATCAGGGTCATATTTAGTTCAGATAGAGCCTGTATCAGGGCCATATTTAGTCCAGATAGAGCCTGTATCAGGGCCATGTTTAGTCCAGATAGAGCCTGTATCAGGGCCATATTTAGTTCAGATAGAGCCTGTATCAGGGCCATATTTAGTCCAGATAGAGCCTGTATCAGGGCCATATTTAGTTCAGATAGAGCCTGTATCAGGGCCATATTTAGTTCAGATAGAGCCTGTATCAGGGCCATATTTAGTTCACATAGAGCCTGTATCAGGGCCATATTTAGTTTACATAGAGCCTGTATCAGGGCCATATTTAGTTCACATAGAGCCTGTATCAGGGCCATATTTAGTTCAGATAGAGCCTGTATCAGGACCATATTTAGTTCACATAGAGCCTGTATCAGGGCCATATTTAGTTCACATAGAGCCTGTATCAGGGCCATATTTAGTTCAGATAGAGCCTGTATCAGGGCCATATTTAGTTCAGATAGAGCCTGTATCAGGGCAATATTTAGTTCAGATAGAGCCTGTATCAGGGCCATATTTAGTTCAGATAGAGCCTGTATCAGGGCCATATTTAGTTCAGATAGAGCCTGTATCAGGGCCATATTTAGTTCACATAGAGTCTGTATCAGGGCCATATTTAGTTCACATAGAGCCTGTATCAGGGTCATATTTAGTTCAGATAGAGCCTGTATCAGGGCCATATTTAGTTCACATAGAGCCTGTATCAGGGCCATATTTAGTTCACATAGAGCCTGTATCAGGGCCATATTTAGTTCACATAGAGCCTGTATCAGGGCCATATTTAGTTCACATAGAGCCTGTATCAGGGCCATATTTAGTTCACATAGAGCCTGTATCAGGACCATATTTAGTTCAGATAGAGCCTGTATCAGGGCCATATTTAGTTCACATAGAGCCTGTATCAGGACCATATTTAGTTCACATAGAGCCTGTATCAGGGCCATATTTAGTTCACATAGAGCCTGTATCAGGGCCATATTTAGTTCATATAGAGCCTGTATCAGGGCTATATTTAGTTCACATAGAGCCTGTATCAGGGCCATATTTAGTTCATATAGAGCCTGTATCAGGGCCATGTTTAGTTCAATGTGTTATATGTCACTATTTTTGGTAGCCTACTGTACTTAAAGGGCCAGTACGTACTCTGTGTTTACAGGCGACACAAATGACACAGAAACAACCCCCCTCGACGCACCACCATGCGGCAAATCGCCGGACCTCATGAGCCGCAGCGCCTCACCTGCCAGCGGAGGTATCGGTAGTCCATGTGACCCACGAACAGAGACTTGGTGGTGAAAGCGTACGGCTGGACGTCGACATCCGCTCTGGTCACCTGACAAAATGAAGACCGTTGTTAACTTTACTTAAACAAGAGGAAGTCCACCTGAAACATCCTGCAGCCAGCGACGTGTGCGAGTCTGGACTGCCAAAGTATTTCCCAGAGAGCCGTTTACCTTGTTGATGAAACTGGACTTGCCGACGTTGGGGTAACCACACAGGAGCAGAGTCCTCGTGTTGGGGTCGATGCTCGGCAAACGGGACAGATGCTGGCGCACTGCGAAGGCGACGACAGGGAGATTAGTTACGTTCATATTAAAAAAAAACAGAAAAGTAGGCACCCGGTTAGCTCAGCTGGTAGAGCGGGCGCCCATATATAGAGGTTTACACCTCAACGCAGCGGGCTGCAGGTTCGACTCCGCCCTGCGGCCCTTTCTTGTAATTTTTGTCCTGCTGTAATTTTTTTTATTATTGTTTTTAGTCTTTTTGGTTTTAGAACTTAATATGTTTTGTACAAATGTTTATCATGTGAAGCACTTTGTGACTTTGTCTGTGAAAGGTGCTATATCAAATAAACTTATTATTATTATTATTATTATTATTATAAAGCGGAAAGGGGGAGGGACCAGGGACGTCGGCAACACTAGTGCTGGGCGGTATACCGGTTTATACCAAAAACCGGTGTATATTTTCGTCACGATGTTCATTTTTAATATACCGCCATACCGGTGTGTTTAATAACACAACGTCCGGAACGAACGTTACGCTGCGCCGCGCGACACTGTTTTAGACGGACCCTTTAAAATGCTGCACTTCTAAGCAGCGACGGTAAACAGCAGCGCACCAGAGGGACGTCACACGGAAGATGGATGCTGCAGAAGTAGTAGAAACGAACTTGTGCCAAAAAAAGGAGCCGCCGGGTCTGTTGTTTGGAGGTTTTTTGGTTTCCAAAAATCCGACGTTGACCAAACAACCGTTTTATGCAAGTGCTGTCGGGCTAAAATAGTCGCGAAAAGCGGCAACACGAGCAATTTGCTCCACCACCTCAGCTGCAAACACGTCTTGGAGTATCAAGAATGTATGAAATTAAAGTCAGCGGGCTCAGCGCCCTCCACATCAGCAGGTAACACGGGGAAAGCTAAAGAAAAGTCGAGCCAAACGTCACTTAAAGACGCGTTTGCTAGAGGGACTCGCTATGACAGAAAAAGCAGATTACAAACTCCATCACCAACCACCGAGCTAAAGACACGGTCCCCTTAATACAGTGGTGAGGAATGAGTCAATTAAGGCAATTTACTGCAGTAATTCCTCTCTCAACGAGTAGAAAATGCATTGAACATCTGAATATGCATGAAAAAAAAACCCGTCAAAAAACGGAAAACCGGCATAATTTTGAAAAAAAAAACGTGATATGAATTTTTGGTCATACCGCCCAGCGCTAGGCAACGCCCTTGACCGGCAGCTGATTGGACGACCGCGCCACGTGAGTCTGGCTTCTCCCGGATTTCACAACTGAGCTTAACGGCGGCCAGATGGCGGCTCGTGCGGAATACGATCTCGAATTTTACGAGAAATTCTATTCTATTATATTTGCGAGAAATAGGCCATACAGCTGCTGAATCGGTCTGTTTTTTTGTTTTTGTTTTAAAAATCGACAAAGGCGAGCCGAGCGCTCCGGTTAAGTGTTTTTTTAACATAAGTGTTCCTTTTGGGACGATACTAACCACCGAAAGCGGGCGCTTACGGCAGGAAGTGGTCAGTGACCGTTAGCAGTGGACTGACGGAGCCCGAGCCGTTTTACTACCTTGTTCCAGATACTCCAGACTCGACTTCTGTCGTTTCAGGATGGTGCACATCCGGCCCAGAGCGGCTCTCTTCAGCTGCTTACACCGGTACAGAGAATCTCCGTACTTCATCAGACGCACGTAGTCTTTGGCAACACTGGAAGATGAAAGAAAAAAATAAAATGTTACAAGCTTGTCTTTGATCCCTTTCTACGTTATGTTAAGTCCAACTACAGTCATTAGATCTAAGAAAAGTCTTTTAGTTACATTCATTCTGCTGAACACAGTCCCTCCAGAAAAAAACGCGATTGTGCGATCGCAGAATTCAACTAACAACTAATAATTCAACGCATAATCAGCCAAAGTCCGCATATTTATGCGGGGGGGGCCGCATTTTTTCAAATGCGCCGCACTTTCGCCGCATAAATTGGAGAATTTCCGCGCAAAATATGCGGGGCTTGCATGATTTCATAATCCCCGCATTTTCGTTGCAAAAAAAGTCACAAATATCTCAGCAGGAAGTTGAAAAATGTTGCGTTTACTTCACACGAGAGCAGCCATTTTCCCGTTGCCATGGGAACGTTATGAAGTGACGTCATTTCTCCTAGTGAGAACACGGTGTTGGGGAATCACTTTGTATTCTCTTTTTCATCAAACCGCAATTTTTACAAGTTCCCGCAATTTTATCGCATAAAATTGCATAAATATTCCGCATATTCCATCACATTTTTTAAGAAAGCGTGACGCATAATCAAGGATTTTTGCCCGCAACAATCACAAAAAAACTCCGCGTTTTTCTGGAGGGACTGATTAGAATAAAAAACGGGATTGTAAGCATGACCTGAAATAAAAACAAACTATTATTAGACACAATGTCACCGTAAATGTGACAGTCAACCACAGCAATGGGCAACAATACGCAAGACAATAAACATTTCAGACTAACTTACTTGTCGATGAGATTCTTGGCGATGTTTATCTGTCCCAAGGCCAACTTATAATGGTCTTTGTCATACAACACGTTCATCAGGTCGGCGTAGAACGGATGGATGTCCTGAACGGAGACGACACATTATCAGATTTCACAAACTCATTATAGAAATCAGGTAGAGATCGATCAATCGATCCATTATTGGTGTCAGGCAAAAAGGAAATACCGGTCACTGAAAGCACGCGAGACGCTTTTGGAAGCACGTTGACTTACGTCGAGCTTGGGGAAGTCGGTGAGGATCTGCGAGAGGCGGTCGTGGTAGTTCTGCTGGGTGAACTTCACCTTTCGCATGTAAAAATGGCGGATGCGGTGGATCTGGTAATGCTTGTGTACCACTGTGGGCGTCTTCCTTTGCGTTTTGGATAAAGTGATGTCGATGAATTCCTGCAAAGAGGGAAAAACATATTCATTATAAGTTATTAGTGAAGGAAATATACTTTAGACAAACAAAATATTTTTCTCGAAAGCTTAAGATTTTTTTGTTTGTGTAACTTAATTATTTGCCTCATCCGTTATGTCTTTGGCCTTTATTGTCTTAACTTGTACTTACTTTTGCATATTACTAGTTACATTTACTGTCATGTTATTCGTATTTCATATGTATTAATACTGTAGCATGCACTGGAACCGCTACTTTACATTCATCCACAAAATACATAATGTTTTCCGCAGCGTTTCCCCTATGTTGATTTGCAAGCGGCGCACCGCCACAGTTAAATTTCTGCCGCCACGCCACGGTGTCAATGTTGATTGTCGGAGAATAGCGCGGACACGCGCTTCACAGGTAGAGCACAAACCCAGCCCCCCCTCTCTATTCACACGCCGGGATTCTTGCCTGCGCGCCACACACACACGCAGCCGAGTTGTGTGTGTGCGCGTTAACGTTACCGCACACACACACACATCTAAAACACGCGCAGCACCTGACTGGGAACGATACCGAGGATTACCAACGGCCGCTGGGGGGGCAGATGAACTCACGCTAGTCTCGTTACTGTAAGTAGGTTACGATAAAACCTTCGTGAGTAAAAAGTCAATACTTATCAATGCACTCACCTGTATAGACCGACGTAAACATGTAGGAAGAGATATTTTAATCTGCTCTGTCTGCTCTCGTCCACCGCGCTGTTTTACCAAACTCAGCTCTACTCTGCTCATTTCTACCAACAAGATCAAACAAATAAAGCTGTCGGTTGTAGTCTTAGCTTAGCTTGGCGGGAATCTAGAAATTTGGACAAATTCTTATAAACTGAACTGCTGGCTGAGCGAACCGTCCTCTCCACTGGAGGTAAATCTATGAATGTATTATAAGACCAAAACAGATACATGTGGCTACTTAATATGCACGTGAATGACGCGATCATTACCTTCCTAACCCCTAACCCTAACCCTTCTTGACATACCTGCCACCACGGCTAAAAACATCCTAGGGGAAACACTGTTTTCCTATATTTCCACCCAGCAAAATCTCCTGCAAACTGTTTTCTCGAGTCCTGCCAAACTTCATTAAGAAATCTGTCAGTTTAACATATAATCGCTTATCGGCAAAAAGCTGCAAATTTATAAGAACGATTTGCGTTTCATGTCCAAAATAATCTGTGTCCTCTTGTTAATTCGGCATACAAGCAATACACATATCAGATGTTCTTCTTCTGGAGAGAGGGACTAACTTCTGTGACCAAAAGCTCCCTGTTAGCGACGTAGCCTCCTGAGAACCCAGGAAAAGAAGTTCTTTCCTAATCATATTTTTTTGTGATTTCATACCTGTTTAACAATTTACACATTTTGATTTTTTATTTATTTACAGCATGTCCACTGTATTGAACAACAAGATCATTTGAGTATGAAAACCGACACATTTGGTAGATGTGGAGTCATTATTTACACGTAGATAGTCCTGATTGTCCACTATAATTGACATTCATAAAATGGCAAATTTTCCAAAAGATACATAATGCAGTTGCTATCAGAACTAAATATATGATTCCTAACGCCTTAATGAACAAGAAAATATGTAATTATCATAGTAACAACAAAACCATAGACAAACAATATTTGACTCTAATCTCTTATCTTTCCATGAAATGTGCTTGTTCCTATATGCCGTCCCAGCCAATCAAATAACATATCACTGACAAGCCCCGGATGTCCTCTGTACAGTACAGCAGGAATTTAAGAGAATTAAGAGACTTGCACAAAAGAGTCCAAGGAGAGGAAAGAAACTCAATAAAAAAAATAAAACTGTAGTGGAAAAACGACTGGGAGACTAAACTATGTGAAGTTAAAGAAGAAGTAAAAAAATAATCACGCAAACTGTTTTCTCGAGTCCTGCCAAACTTCATTAAGAAATCTGTCAGTTTAACATATAATCGCTTGTCGGCAAAAAGCCGCCAACTTATAATTACGTTTTGTGTCACGTCCAAAATAATCCGAGTCCTCTTGTTAATTCGGCATACAAGCAATACACATATCAGATGTTCTTCTTCTGGAGAGAGGGACTAACTTCTGTGACCAAAAACTCCCTGTTAGCGACGTAGCCTCCTGAAAACCCAGGAAAAGAAGTTTTTTCCTAATCATATTTTTTGTGATTTCATACCTGTTTATTAAGGTAAAAAAAAAAAAAAAAACATCCTACAATTTACACATTTTGACAGACACTGTTGGAGCAACAGAGTTCAGCTTGATTTAATATGTGCTAGGACTACTTGATGGATGTTTAACATATAAATCACAGGAGCAGTACGTGTCTTAAATGTCCAGACTTTTGAATGGAGTTTGGTGCATGACATACAGTATCTCACAAAAGTGAGTACACCCCTCACATTTTAGTAAATATTTCATTATATCTTTTAATGAGACAACACTGAAGAAATTACACTTTGCTACAATGTAAAGTATTAAGTGTACAGCTTGTATAACAGTATAAAGTATTAAGTGTACAGCTTGTATAACAGTGTAAAGTATTAAGTGTACAGCGTGTATAACAGTGTAAAGTATTAAGTGTACAGCTTGTATAACAGTGTAAAGTATTAAGTGTACAGCTTGTATAGCAGTGTAAAGTATTGAGTGTACAGCTTGTATAGCAGTGTAAAGTATTGAGTGTACAGCTTGTATAACAGTGTAAAGTATTAAGTGTACAGCTTGTATAGCAGTGTAAAGTATTGAGTGTACAGCTTGTATAACAGTGTAAAGTATTAAGTGTACAGCTTGTATAACAGTGTAAAGTATTAAGTGTACAGCCTGTATAACAGTGTAAAGTATTAAGTGTACAGCTTGTATAACAGTGTAAAGTATTAAGTGTACAGCTTGTATAACAGTGTAAAGTATTAAGTGTACAGCTTGTATAACAGTGTAAAGTATTAAGTGTACAGCCTGTATAACAGTGTAAAGTATTAAGTGTACAGCTTGTATAACAGTGTAAAGTATTAAGTGTACAGCTTGTATAGCAGTGTAAAGTATTGAGTGTACAGCTTGTATAGCAGTGTAAAGTATTAAGTGTACAGCTTGTATAACAGTGTAAAGTATTAAGTGTACAGCTTGTATAACAGTGTAAAGTATGAAGTGTACAGCTTGTATAACAGTGTAAAGTATTAAGTGTACAGCTTGTATAACAGTGTAAAGTATTAAGTGTGCAGCTTGTATAACAGTGTAAAGTATTAAGTGTACAGCTTGTATAACAGTGTAAAGTATTAAGTGTACAGCTTGTATAACAGTGTAAAGTATTAAGTGTACAGCTTGTATAACAGTGTAAAGTATTAAGTGTACAGCTTGTATAACAGTGTAAAGTATTAAGTGTACAGCCTGTATAACAGTGTAAAGTATTAAGTGTACAGCTTGTATAACAGTGTAAAGTATTAAGTGTACAGCCTGTATAACAGTGTAAAGTATTAAGTGTACAGCTTGTATAACAGTGTAAAGTATTAAGTGTACAGCTTGTATAGCAGTGTAAAGTATTGAGTGTACAGCTTGTATAGCAGTGTAAAGTATTAAGTGTACAGCTTGTATAACAGTGTAAAGTATTAAGTGTACAGCTTGTATAACAGTGTAAAGTATGAAGTGTACAGCTTGTATAACAGTGTAAAGTATTAAGTGTACAGCTTGTATAACAGTGTAAAGTATTAAGTGTGCAGCTTGTATAACAGTGTAAAGTATTAAGTGTACAGCTTGTATAACAGTGTAAAGTATGAAGTGTACAGCTTGTATAACAGTGTAAAGTATTAAGTGTACAGCTTGTATAACAGTGTAAAGTATTAAATGTACAGCTTGTATAACAGTGTAAAGTATTAAGTGTACAGCTTGTATAACAGTGTAAAGTATTAAGTGTACAGCTTGTATAGCAGTGTAAAGTATTAAGTGTACAGCTTGTATAGCAGTGTAAAGTATTAAGTGTACAGCTTGTTTAACAGTGTAAAGTATTTGGTGTACAGCTTGTTTAACAGTGTAAAGTATTCAGTGTACAGCTTGTTTAACAGTGTAAAGTATTAAGTGTACAGCTTGTATAACAGTGTAAAGTATTAAGTGTACAGCTTGTATAACAGCGTAAAGTATTAAGTGTACAGCAGCGTAAAGTATTAAGTGTACAGCTTGTATAACAGTGTAAAGTATGAAGTGTACAGCTTGTATAACAGTGTAAAGTATTAAGTGTACAGCTTGTATAACAGTGTAAAGTATTAAGTGTACAGCTTGTATACCAGCCATTATTGTCTAAACAGCTGGTAACTAAAGTGAGTACACCCCTATGTTAAATTCCCATAGAGGCAGCAGGCAGATTTTTATTTTGAAAGGCCAGTTATTTCATGGATCCAGGATACTATGCATCCTGATAAAGTTCCCTTGGCCCCCACATCATCACATACCCTTCACCATACCTACAGATTAACATGGGGTACTTTCCATAAAATCATCTCTCAATGTAAATCTAACCAGCTATTAGGCTAACCGACATAAAACCATGTTAATCTGTAGGTATGGTGAAGGGTATGTGATGATGTGGGGGCCAAGGGAACTTTATCAGGATGCATAGTATCCTGGATCCATGAAATACCTGGCCTTTAATAATAAAAATCTGCCTGCCTCTATGGGAATTTAACATAGGGGTGTACTCACTGTTGTGAGACACTGTATCTTGGCTCATGTCAACTGGACAAGAAAAGTCTATTTATAGCCTAATAACTGTCAGATCCACTAGTTAGCTCTTTGATCTCCTTGTATAATAACTCATAAGTCGTAACTACATAGAGTAACGGGGACATAACGTTACTTTTTTTTTTTTAGAAACCTGCTGCTGTGTCTTTACGTAAATGTAACAGCGAGCGCAGCACGTGTTTTCCTTCCACCATGTTGTTTAACTTCTTCTTCTGTCTCTTAACGCTCAGTAACAACGCTGACAAGACGACGACGTTTACAGGCCTAAAGACGAGGAATAAAAAACGTACCTTTGCGGTGGGAACCACCATAATCTTCTTGAAATTATAAAGTGCCATTTTGTCGCGACACGATGTAGTCCGCTGACGGCACGGGGAAGGGAAGGCGGAACCGGAAGAGACGCTGAGAAACACTTCGGCGAGTTTTCCTCTTTCCTTCACAGCGCCCCCTAGAGGCCGAACACAGGCCCAGCGGAGAGGAAACAACTGCTGAAATATGTACAAGTATCTCACAAAAGTGAGTACACCCCTCACATTTTAGTGAATATTTCAGATATTGAAGATTTTTATTATTAAAGGCCAGTTATTTGATGGATCCAGGATACTATGCATCCTGATAAAGTTCCCTTGGCCCCCACATCATCACAGACCCTTCACCATACCTACAGATTGACATGGGGTACTTTCCATAAAACCAACTCTCAATGCAAATCAGGCTAACTGACATAAAACCATGTTAATCTCTAGGTATGGTGAAGGGTGTGTGATGATGTGGGGACCAAGGGAACTTTATCAGGATGCATAGTATCCTGGATCCATCAAATTACTGGCCTTTAATAATAAACATCTGCATGCTGCCTCTATGGGAATTTAACATAGGGGTGTACTCACTTTAGTTGCCAGCGGTATAGACATTAATGGCTGTTATACAAGCTGTACACTTAATACTTTACACTGTTGTACAAGCTGTACACTTAATACTTTACACTGTTATACAAGCTGTACACTTAATACTTTACACTGTTGTACAAGCTGTACACTTAATACTTTACACTGTTATACAAGCTGTACACTTAATACTTTACACTGTTATACAAGCTGTACACTTAATACTTCACACTGTTATACAAGCTGTACACTTAATACTTTACACTGTAGCAAAGTGTAATTTCTTCAGTGTTGTCCCATTAAAAGATATAATGAAATATTTACTAAAATGTGAGGAGTGTACTCACTTTTGTGAGATACTGTATATGTATGTAAATAATGTAATAATAATGTAAACAGGGTCCAACATTAACTTATTTGTCCACCAGCCATGTGACTAGTGAATGTTCAAATGCTACCAGCCACTCAATAGATCACCATTGTTTTTTTGGCTGGTGAGTGAAGAAAATCGACCAGCCACTTGCATATTTTACCATTAGAATAGAATAGATAGAATATAATACGTCTTATTGTCATTGCCAGCAGCTGTTCAACGACAATTTTCCCGCAACTCACCCTCAGTGGTACACAAATACAACGAAAGTACCCATAAAAGGCAAAAGATCACAGAAACAATAAATATAGTAAATAAATACAATAATAATTTATAAAACAAAAGAGATATTGCACATTTGTTTTTGCAGAAAGACTGCTATTGCACCATTATTCAGTCCCTCCAGAAAAACGCGGAGTTTTTTTGTGATTGTTGCGGGCAAAAATCCTTGATTATGCGGCACGTTTTCTTAAAAAATGCGATGGAATATGCGGGATATTTATGCAGTTTTATGCGATGAAAATGCGGGAACTTGCAAAAATTGCGGGAAATTGCGGGAACTTGCAAAAACTGCGGTTTGATGAAAAAGAGAAAAGAAGTGATTCCCCCAACACAGTGTTCTCAGTAGGTGAAATTACGTCACTTCATAACGTTCCCATGGCAACAGGGGAAAATGGCTGCTCTTGTGTGAAGTAAACGCAACATTTTTCATCTTTCTGCTGAGATATATGTGACTTTTTTGCAACGAAAATGCGGGGATTATGAAATCATGCAAGCCCCGCATATTTTGCGCGGAAATCGGCAATTTATGCGGCGAAAGTGCGGCGTATTTGAAAAAATGCGGCCCCCGCATTAATATGCGGACTTTGGCTGATTATGCATTGAATTCTGCGATCGCATAATCGCGTTTTTCTGGAGGGACTGATTATTTGTTAGTGTTCACTTCTTTTATGGCACATGGCACAAGTCTGGATGTATGTGCGGCCTTCATGCACCTGTATCTCCTCCCAGAGGGCAGCAGGGTGAACAGGTGAACAGGTGAACAGGTGATTGGCTGGGTGGGAGGTGGGAGG
>CM042436.1:35836716-35867642 GCA_023631565.1 Gymnocephalus cernua | reverse complement strand
AAATGCAAAACTAGTCAATACTGTATTCGATATGTGCACTTTGAAGTGTGTGCTTTTTGCTTGTACAGTTGTAAATACTCAGAAAAATATAAGAGGTACCTTAAAATGATGATAACAAAAATATATTGATCTTGTTGAACTATTAATGTCGCTATCGAGCCGGATGTAGGATGTAAAAAAAAACAAAAAAAAACACAAACAAACAAAAAAAAAAAACCAACAATGTCGTGCTTTTTGGAAAATATTTTTCTTTAACGTTTCATTTTTTTTAGTTTGGTGTGTGCGAAGTTTGAATTCTGCTCCCCTCTGCAGGTTGAGCAGCTTGTCTGATTGTACTTTTTTTGTTGTCTTTTCATTCCATTTTTTTTCGTACCTGTGTGATCTGTTGCACCTGTATTTGTGTGTCTTATCTCCCCCCCCCCCCCCCCCCCCCCTCTCACTGTGCACTAATTGGAAAGCGCCTGTGCTACTGACAAGCATCTTAATAATAATGAACTTTACAAAACTGCGTGTCCACCATCATCCTCTTAAAAGCTCTGGCTTATTTAGCTTTTTGCTGTTTACGCTTGAAAATATATATATATATATATATATATATATATATATACTATATATATTTTTTTTTTTCCCAGATACAAAAATCTAGACGTGAATACTGTGCAAAACAACAAAAAAAGGCACTACTTGAGATTTATTTTTAGTCGTCGCTGTGCAGCTGCAGCTACTAATGCAAGGTATTTTTTGACATCTTTAAATACGACGGTTTATATCACCAAGGCGACGAATAGATGTAACGTAAAAGCGACAGTAACAGAATAGTATTAATCACGTAGACGATGACACTAATACCGAACATCGATTATACGCGCTAGGGCTGGGCAATATATGGATATTATATCGATATCGTGATATGAGACTAGATATCGTCTTAGATTTTGGATATCGTGATATGACATAAGTGTCTTTTCCTGGTTTTAAAGCAGGGGCGTCAAACTCAACTTCCCAGAGGGCCACACTGGAAAATAAGAATCACATCAAGGGGCTGGACATGTTTAGTTTATTGACATGCTTTTATTTAATCAAAAAAAGTCAAATATCTTTGACTGTATTATTGCACGTGTCATATAGTCTCACTTACAGTTTGGTCGACATAAAGTCCTAAAGAAGTCAGAAAAAGGTTCCTCAGCCATCATAAAAAAAACAACAACACCCAGAAAAAGTGACGAAAACGTCGGAAAAAGTGACAAAAACGTCGGAAGAAGTGACAAAAACGTCGGAAAAAGTGACGAAAACGTCGGAAAAAGTGACAAAAACGTCAGAAAAAGTGACACAAACGTCGGAAAAAGTGACGTAAATGTCGGAAAAAGTGACAAAAACGTCAGAAAAAAGTTACAAATCATCAAAAAAAAAAAGTTGGGCCAAAATGTATCGTGAACCTAAATTGATAAGCGGGCCGGATCGTAATCTTCGAGGGGCCGGATTTGGCCCACGGGCCTCGAGTTTGACACGTGTGTTTTAAAGGCTGCATTACAGTAAAGTGATGAACTTCTCTGAACTCACCAGACTGTTCTAGTTATTCTATTATTTGCCTTTTCCCCACTTAGACATTATGTCTGATGATTATTTATCTAAAATCTAAAAGTGTGAAGATATTTTGTTAAAGCACCGATTGTCAACCCTAGAATATCGCCGCAATATCGATATCGAGGTATTTGGTTAAAGAATATCGTGATATATCGTCTCCATATCGCCCAGCCCTATACGCCGATGACTGACGCGTTTGTACGTAACGCAACTCGATGTGTAACCGCCGCATTGTGTCCACGTGAGGTGGGCGGCATGACTCGACAATATCTAATGTTAGACGATGTTAACGCAACAGAGAGCCGAAGTTCTGCCGCTGGTTTCTCCCTCTCTCTCAAGCCGCCGACGCACCGACCCGATAATCAGCCGTCTTACGGTCTGGCGAGGTCGGCGACTCGAGTCTGGTCACCAGTCGGCCTTCATTTGGGACGATTTGACTCGTTGAATCGGAGGGCGGGCGGTCGGACTCGACGACCGATCTGATTGGTGGAGAGCTAACCCTCGACTAGCGAATCAGTGCACGAGAAAAACGGAGCTGCCAACCCCAGTATCTTCTTATTGCTCGCCGTCGTACGTTCCTCCTTTCGGCGAGTAATGACGACAACGATCCTTCTCGACTACTATCAACTCATTTACCGTTTTCATCTTTTTGGGCAACAATCCAGATTAGCGCCGCCTGCTGTTATGGAGACGTATTACGTCTCGAGCACGTGCAGAACGTACGCTGAAGTCGGCGTCTCTTCGGCGCGTTCTGAGGAACTTTTTGGACCGACGGGAGCCGAGCGATCGGTCCGACTGGCTTTACTGCCGACGGTCGGGTTGGTGCGTCGGAGACTTTTATCGGTTTTGTGGAAACGATTTGTGGTTTTTCTGTCCGTATTGAAAGATGAATGAGAATCGTTTTTGTGGTCACATGGTCACATTTGAGGAACTGAGTAGTTGAGAAGTTTTTTTCTGAGAGACGAGAGGATCGGTACCACTCGTGTCTATGAAAATGGTAATTGACATGTCAGTTGTTTTGCCTAATTTGTACACAAACGCAACTGTTAAAAATTGCTAATTTGTGTTTTGTACTTTTTTTTGACAAACGGCGAAAGGAAAATAGTTCCAGAACGTAGCGCTTAAACATCGCAAATAGTCGTGTTTACGTTGCTGTTTGACAGATTAAACCAAGAAGATGCTTCTTAATTTGTAAGATTTAGGAAGTGCTGGTAGGTGTTGTCTGGACAGAGCTAGGCTAGCTGTTTTCACCCGTTTCCAGTGGTTATGCTAAGCTAAGCTAAGCTAATCACGTCCTGACTCCAGCTCTGTGCTCGGCGTACGCACATGACGATGTTCAACAATTTATATAAAGACTGATGAAAATGCTAATTTTGTTAGCATACAACAGCTTCAGCTCTCACGACTAGGGCCGGGTATCTTGTCTCTTATTCTATCTGAATTTCTGCGACTAGTCCCTTTTTTATATTATCTTGAGTTTCGGTACCTTACTTACTTTAAGGATATTGAAGTTCTCAAATGGGGGGCGGGTTGTTGTTTGTCGGAGAACTTTGCTCAAATCAAACAAAAGTAAATCAGGAACTTTGTGACCAGATCAGACCAGACGTTCTACGCCAGCTTTTGGTACTTGACGTAGAGAGCCGAAGTCCCGCCCCTTCCTCTTCCGTTCCATGGGAGAAGAATATGAACGGCAGTGAACGAGGAGAGGCAAATCATATATTTTGGTCACGTTTGAATTGAGCCATGGATTACACACGCATGATGTTCGTCAATTTAAAAGATGATTTCTCAACCGAAGAAAGTCTCAGTTAGCCGTGTGTTTGTCATGTGACCACTTGGTTTAGTGTGAAACGGCTCAGTGAACTACATCTCGTCTCACACTGAGGTCACCTAGCTTGATGCTCAACTTGCTCGCTAGCTAGCTAGTTAGCTAGCTAGCTTAGCGTTGTTCCACAACACCTGTAACGTTATCTTACCTGATGCGAGAACAAGCGAGATCCTCTGCTCATGTGAGCAACGTTACATCCCCAGTAGGACACACACACACACACACACACACACACACACACACACACACACACACACACACACACACACACACACACTATAACGTTACATCCCCGGTAGGACACACACACACACACACACACACACACACACTATAACGTTACATCCCCGGTAGGACACACACACAGAGAGAGAGACACACACAGACACACACACACACACACACACACACACAGAGACACACACACAGAGAGAGAGACACAGACACACACACACACACACACACACACACAGACACACACACACAGAGACACACACACACACACACACTATAACATTACCTGGTACGATGCACACATCCATGCCACTCTGAAGTGTGATGGTCTTTCTAATCACGTATTTTCACCGTCTTATACTTCAACAGTTTAACTTATTGTTAAACTGTTGAAGTATAAGACGGTGAAAATACACAACTGAGACTTTCTTGCCTTGTGAAATTATCTGTTACACTGACGGACATCGTGCGTGTAATTCATGGCTCAATTCAAACGGGATCAACATGTAATTTGCCGTTCCCCGAGCTAAGGTCCCATGGCGGACCACAGGAAGGGGGGCGGGACTTCGCCTCTCTATAGTTGGTATATATGGCAAAGACTCATGGGAGATGTAGTTGTTGAATGCTAGTACATTTTAAGTTTATCTTTATTGGAGTGGGGTGTTTTTTTCAGTTTTTTTATTAACTACAGTAAAGGTTTTCAGAATTGAGACTGACCCAGAACCACAGAAACTGGTCCGGGTCCAAATTGGGTTCCTGTCGGTTGTGGTAGATTGTTTCCACATCGCTGTCGCTTGTTCCCTCTTTAGAATACGGACAGAAAAGCTACAAGAACTTTTTGTTTTATAAACTTTTCAGAGCGATGAAAGAAACACAATCTGTGACCAAATACGACGACAACCGAAAGCTAGAGAGAGGAGCGGGACCGAAAACGGAGAAATGGGTCAGAACTTTTTGGCGCTCTATATTAGCGCGACGTATCGCTGCACTGATGACCTCAACCCTTCGCTACGAGCTGCACCTCCTCTAGCCATCTTATAAATAAAAGAGCGATGCGTGATGGACACGTCCCGGTTTTGTCTTCAGACGCGCTGTGCAGAAAGGCGGCATGACAGGTTGCCGCCAATGGAGATATTATATATATATATATATATATATATATATATATATATATATATATATATATATATATCTCAAAATGAAGCACATTTCAAAACATTCAGCTTGTACCGCACAGGACACTCGAGGTGGGATTTTATTATATTTTTTGGGAGCCACCTGCAGAGTGATGACACATTTATGGGCCTGTGTATTGTACATTTTGGTGACACAAACAGGGAGGGGGTGGTCTCATTTCTTAAGACACTTTTTTGGGAAATAAAGTGAAATGTTGAAGCTGTTGTCGTCCAGCAGCTGCAGCAGGTTGAGCTGAACGTTCCCCACCCGAGGGGCGAGACGGTGTTCGGTCTCTACCTTTTTTTGTTTTTTCTTCTGATTTATGCGTTTGAGGGTTATTGTTCGTGTTCCTCGGCTTTTTACGACTTTTCCTGAGAAATAAATGTATATTTTTTTTGTTTCTTTTTTTGGGGGGAGTTGGGGACAGAAGCTCAACTGGAGTTGTTGTAATTTTTGTTGTTGACTTTTTTTGTTTCAGAGTGACGTACTTTTCTGGCACATACAGGACAGTAACGTGCGCACATTGAGATGTCTGTTTAAACCGTTCCAATCACACGCGGACTGCATTTTGATGTGGCAAAGAAAACCAATACCTGTGCCATAATACAGCTGTTGTTGTTTTTTTGTCTTGACTGGGCGAGTTTACCGGTAAACCTGTACGTCGCTGAGCTGAGCGCTTGCCATTCATCTGTGGCTTTTATTTTTTATTTTTTTGTATGTTTTATTTTTGGGGATCCATCAAAGACTTTTCACACCTGGAGAGATCTACAGCGTGACAGCACTGGACTGTAGGAGCAGATTTCGCGCGGCGTCGCACGAGCGGTCGACGGCGTGCCGAGGTCGAGGCACGTTTTGTTCGACCGCAGACTTTTTCAGACGTAAACGACACACGCTGATTATCCAAAATCTGGGCATCCCTGAACTGTGAATGTGTGCATGTGTGGAATACATAAACGTCCAGACTGGTGCAAAGCGCAGGTACCTCAGACTGTATGGTACCGCTTTCAAAGGGATCTCTCATTTTGGCGGTAAAGACGGCGGCGAGATCTGCACGCCTCTCCTGTATCGCCGGCATTAACCCCCAAAAAGCTCACATCCTGGCGTTTTTGAGGAGCTTTCTTTGTTTTTTTCTCATGGACTTCTACACGGAGCCTCATATCAGCCTGTCGTTCGCCTCAGCACTCTGTCTCCTCCTTACTTCCTGTTTTTTTTTTTTTTTTTTTTTTGACAGTGCCATTTTGTTTTTGTCTTCAAGGGTTGCATCTGGTTGTAAAAAAAAAGAAATAAGAGCCCTTTGTGGATATTTTTTTTTTTTTTATTATTTCTCAAAGATGTCTAATAACGAATGCACACCAACTGACTGGAACAAGACTCGGACGTCTTTATCAACTCACTGTGGTTTAACTCGTTAACGCTCTTAACCGCGCTCTGTAACGGCTGTGGACAATCGATGACTTCATCCTGTTGGGATTGTGGACAGATAACTTTGCCTAACGAGACCTTTAACAGATGTGGAACGGCGGTTCCAAGAGGGCTTCTTTTGGTTTGTTTTTATTTTCTGTTTTTTTTTTTTACTTTTATTTTATTTTTTTGTGTGTGTGTGTGTGTGTGTGTGTGGGTCTATTCTTCCATCGAGACTGGAATCAAGCGTACATGTCGGCTATAGATAATTTAAGTTACTCTGTGTCATGATGTAAAACTGTCTAATTTGGAGAGGAAAAAAAAATGTAGCTTACTGAAAAATAAAGATTTAGGCACTGTTGAGGAGCCGCTGTCTTATTCTTTTGGCTGGTGCACCTTTCTTTCATTTTTTTTTTTTTTTATATATATTTAAATGTATTTTCTCTCTTGGCCATTTGTAGGTTACTTAAAGGAGCCGTAGGTCGGATTGTGAAGATCCAGGACTTAGCCAAAAATTGTGGACATCGACAACTTCTCAGTCCCCCCCCCCCCCCCCCCACATTTCTCCTAAGCCCCTCCCCCCACAAGGGAGAATGAATGTGTGTGCATGAGCAGTGACTGACGCGCAGTTAGCTGCCATCAAAGCAAGATCTATGTACATACTTTCATATTTATTCAACTTGTCAGATATGTTAATTCCCAAAAGACATATATGAGGTGAAAGGGGAACATTTACATTTTTTAAACACAGATTTCAGCTTTGTATCAAATTACCAAAATAACAAAAGTTATAAGTACAGTGCTGCTAAAGTTGACTAAAAAGAGGCCTTTGGAATTAAAATAGCCACATCATCACATACCCTTCACCTACAAACGTACAACGTATCTTAACAAAGGAACATACATCCTACAAATGCATCAGTACAAATATTCATCAAACATTTAGAGCTCAGAGAAGTCGACATGTTCAGTTCAGGTCAACAATCATCATCATGAGCAGTGATTTAGCCTCCGTGGCTAAACAGACACAGGAAGGAGCGCCACCTAAAGAAACTCAAACATTTACAACAACAACTAATGACAAGATGTCAAAAGGACATCCCATAATGTTTGATTGACAGCTGATCTCTCTGCAGTGAAGAAAAGCCACAACAATCAGCTCTCAGCAACAAACATGGAGACAAAACAAGTTTTTGAAGTCTTAAAACTCAGAATTTAACCCTAAAATGATTTCTGTCTATTTCAGTTTACAGAACTCAGCTGTGTCTCCATATTCATAATCATAATAAAACCTTAGTCCAGCGTAGAGCGGCTGAGTGAATGTGGTCTGGACTCTGTGGAGGAGAGTCATGGTGTCAGAGACGCTGTAGAAGGACAGAGTACCTGCCCTGTGATCCAGGTACACTCCTAGTCTGGAGGACACAGGACCTGAGACGGGAGTTTGGACTTTGTTGTGCCAAATTTCATAACTGTTTTTGTAACATCTTAACACCCAGGATTTGTCGTTGTTTCCAAACACAGCCAAGTTCCCCACTCTGCTGATGTCCTTGTATGCGACTGCTACATGAATCCCTTCCCCACTCCACTCCACCTCGCAGTAACAACGTCCAGTCAGACTCTCTCTACTCAGGACCTGCCAATAATTAACGAATCTGTCTGGGTGACTAGAATAACCCTGATTAATATATGTTAATGTTACCTTTCTCTTCCCCTCAGATAATAACAGCAGTGTGTTTGCTGTGTTGGGATCCAGTGTGAGTTCACTTGAATATTTTAAGAATCCAGCTCTGGTCTCGGGCTCTCGTGGATTTGACAGTAAAACATCCACTTCAGTCACAGCTAGTGAGATGTTTGTCCATGTGTCTCTCAGGACGTCCTGTAGTTTATCTCTGGTGTCTGACACAGCTGCTGTCACATCCTCAAAGTAGCTCAGAGGACGGAGATCGATGCTGGATGTAGATTCACTGAGTGGTGACAGTGAGGAGTAGTTGTGTAGAAACTGGTTGTGATCCTCTGTGTGTGAGAGCTTCTTCATCTCAGCGTCTTTCCTCTTCAGCTCAGTGATCTCCTGCTCCAGATTCTCCTGAAGCTCTTTGACTCGACTCACTTCAGTTTTCTGCTGTGATCTGACCTGCTGCTCCACATCAGAGCGTCTTTTCTCCATGAGACGGATCAGCTCAGTGAAGATCTTCCCACTGTCCTCCACTACTTTATCAGCAGAGAGATTGATGGCCTCCACCTCCTGTTGAAGCAGCTCCACATCTTTCTCTCTGTCCTGGATTCTCTGCTGGATGTTTTGTCGACTCCCCTCGAGCTCTTTCTGCCTCTCAGTCCTTTCTGCTGCAGCTGAGACTGTGTCGTGGCCTTTATGTTCATCCACAGAGCAGAGATAACAGATAAGCTGCTGATCAGTACGACAAAAAATCTTCATTACCTCATCGTGACGAGAGCAGATGTTCTCCTGGAGATTCTTGGACGGCTCCACCAGCTTGTGTTTCTTGAATCGAGCCACATCATAATGAGGCTGAAGGTGTTTCTCACAGAAAGAGACCAGACACACCAGACAGGACTTGAGGGCTTTCAGTTTTCTCCCAGTGCAGACATCACAGGCCACATCTTCAGGTCCAGCATAGCAGTGATCAGCAGGAGCAGCTTGGAGTCCAGTCTTCTTCAGTTGCTCCACTAAATCTGCTAACATGGTGTTTTTCACCAGTACAGGCCTCGATGTGAATGTCTGCCTGCACTGAGGACAGCTGTAGATTTTCTTCTCATCCCAGAACTCTTGAATACAGTTCATGCAGTAGCTGTGTCCACAGGGAATAGTCACCGGATCCTTCAGTAGATCCAGACAGATGGAACAAGAGAAAGTTTCCCGGTCCAGCTGAACTCCTTGCTGCGCCATTTCTCCTCTCTGTGACAACGCCTGTCTGAGTTTAACTTCCTGGGAATTGAAACTACTTTAAGCTGTGATCTAACAGGGTGTGTTTCTGCAGTGAATGGGGCCTGTCAGCTCCTGCACGTCACCACATGTTGGTTACACTCATCTTACAGCTGTAGATCTAAAGGGGAGGGAACAAGGAAATATGGAGGGAGGAGTTATCAATCTATGATTCATTCCAGGAAGAGAAGTGGTCTGACAGAGATCGTGTCAGTTGTTTACAACAGAGCTCATTTCTCATTTAAAATTCTGCTCACTTCAGCTTTTAGGAGTTAAACTCTTATTACAATCCACATTTTTCCTCCACAGTTTTTAGAATTAGCTCTTCTGTTTTTCCTCTAAAATGCAGTTTGATTAAAGTTATTTTTCATGATTAGCACACAGCAGATGAAAAATAGAGAAATTAGTCGGTTGCAGAAATAATGATATTCCAGTTTGTGGAAGACTAGTTGCATGTATTTGGCGGGTGGTTTAGGGTCCCTCCATCAAGAAAATGTTATGTTTTTGCAGGAAAAAAAATGCAATATCACATTATTTTGGACCATTATTGTTTCCACATCTGTGTCTAAAATGTTGGAAAAGCCAGAGCAGATGATAAATACATAAATAGCACTTAATGACAAAACTTGCTACAGAAGTGCACTGGGGCGACTATCTGCCACATCCAACCACAACACTTCAATAACAAGTGATACTGATGTTTATCAAAGAGAGACAGTTATTGATGCTCAAGGAATGATGACAAATTATTCAATGTGTTAAATGTGTTAAAAACTGCAGTGCAGTCTTTGTGATGTTTTGTTGTAATAAAAATACAAATACAAATATAAATACATATTAATAAATTAAGTTATGTTTTCATTTATATTGCAATGTAAATAATAACATGCTATATTATTATTAACTTTTTAACTTTTTTTAACTTCCTGGGAATTGAAAGTAGTTTGAGCTGTGATCTAAACAGGGCGTGTTCTGCAGTTATTGGAGCCTGTCAGCATCTGCCCTTCAACGCATGTTGGTTACGCCCATCTCACTGTAAGTCTAAAGGGGAGGGAACAAGGAAATATGTGGACGGATTGGAGCTTGTGTTTGAGAGCAAGAAGGGGGGGGGGGGGGGGGGGGGGAGGGGTGTTATCAAGCTACAGAAAGGCACAGCAGAAACAGAGTCTGAACTTTGTTTCCTCAGTTAAAATCTATCCACATCTGACAATAATTCTTTGCACTTTAGACTTTTATTATGGCACCATATTTCTCTAACACTTCCTCAAAGTACGTTACGTTTTTAAAACGTCTTACTGACAACAGGAAGTTATCCGACTAAACTGACATAAAACTCTTTTATTACTACAATGGGTGAAAGAAAGTGTCATATAAGACACGTGTGATAAGTTTCAACCTTTGACCATCACTGGCTGCCTCAACTTTACAAAGAGAACTGACTATATTTTAAAGGAAGCCACGCACCATTTACCATGATGTAGGACACAATATTTATTGTGTGAATGATGACTCAGCATTCACAGTATTGTTATTATCTGAAACTTAATACTTATTATTAATGTTCTGTACATTGTTTTTGCATCGCTACTACTTCTGACTACTTTCAGCTACAGACACCATTTAACCATCAAAATGTTTATCTCCTTAAGGACATGTGTCCTTGTAGTCAATGTTTTTCTAGCATGTATACATTTTAAAATATTACACTTTTTTAAACTTTTATTATGCAACCCAATGAAGAAAATCTTCAAATCCTCTTTAACCTACACCACTTTGAAATGCTACTTCCACATACGTTCAGCTAGAGATTTCATTCAAAGTTTTTGTGTCATCACAGTTTAAGGTTCACGCTTATTTCAGACCTTTTCTGAGTTTATAATAGGTGTGTATTGGGCTTCTTTAGAGTGATAGCTTTTCAGCATTCAAACATTTTCTGCAGGAAATGCATTTTTCTAGGTTTCTATCAGCCTAAAAACATGTTCTTAAGTAAAACATGCAGAACATGCAGACAAAGTGAGCTGAGGTGCTTCAACCTCCACTACATATCTGGTCAGCAGGATGAAGGCGCCCTCTGGTGTTGGCCATCAGTTTCACATTTCACGTGTTAATCTGCTGTGAGGTTTACTGCAGGAAGACATGTACAGACTTCAAGCAACATCAGAAAAGAGACATTTAAATAGATGTAATATCACACTGTGTCCGTTTGTTCACAGAAGTCACACCCTGTAACACTGCTGTAAAAATGCTGGATTCAGGGCACATGGGAAACATGGGAGAGAAGAGTTTCCACTTGTTATTATTCAGTGTGCCGATGTGCTGCAATAGCAGCAATCTCCACAATGTCTATTATTGCTCATACTTATTCTGCCTGTTTTTTGTCCCGCTACTAGTCACGGAGCGTTGCCAACACGTGCACACAAAATACATCAAAATGTGTGTAATGTTCGGGAATGGTGTGCTATGACTTTTCTAAGAGATTTGCCGCACGGTTTTCACGAAATCGGCAAAAAACGGCACGAAATTTCCCATAGACTTTAATGGGAAATCTTCGGGAAATCGCTTAAAATCAAAACAACCCCTCTTTGGGGCCATGCTGTATCACCATACTATAATGTAGAAAAAACATTAAAAGTTTAAAGCGAAGACAAGACTTTGGCCTTTATTGGGCTGAATGGGCATTCAGAAATCAAGCACGGTTTCTACGAAATCTCAGTTTACGTATCGTCCTCTTTTCAGACCGTTTCAGATTTTCCAATGTGTGTGTATGGGGCCGCAATCTTCATAGTTAGACTGGAGGACAGAGTGGGGAGCTGTGGTACGATTCTCTGAATTTTATCCAAACAAATTGCTCTCTCCCCTACAGTTTTCACTCTTCATACATCATTGTTGGTCAACGAGATGAAAATACTTCAGTTCAAGTTTGTTTATTCGTCATGTAAACCTTCAGTCTGTTCAATTACTCTTGTTCAGTGGTTTAATGTACAGAAGTCACTTCATCCAAACAATCACTATATTTTAACAGAATCTCAGCTGTGTTGAAGAGAATATTAAATTATATCCTTATTGATTAGGATAATTAGTTTTACAATAACTCACAGGTCTGCCAAACAAAAATCTATGTAAATGTAATTATCGATTTCTTCACAAATGTTTGGTGAGAACAAAATATCTATGATAAAGGAACATACAACCTCACAAATGTATACACATTTATGTGTCGCTTAACAATGTAGTTATAACTGCTAATTTCCACCGACTGCGGAACGGCTGCAGATCCGCTTCAGAACGGCGGCGGTGTCAAAAGGTTTCCATTAAAGTCGATGTGTGTATTTTCACCGACTGCAGAACGGCTGCGTTCCGACTCCGTGAATGGGCTGCGACTGCTGAACAGGAGCCCTGAGCGGTTCGGGGGGCTTCGTGCCTTGCTCAAGAGCACCTTGGCAGTGCCCAGGAGGTGAACTGGCATCTCTCCAGCTACCGGGGACTTGAACCAGCGACCCTCCGGTTCCCAACCCAACTCCCTTATTACTTAGTGGGAATGCTGATTCAGCAGCATTCCAACTATTGTTATTCTGTTCTTTATTTTTAACTTTAACTTTATTATTATTATTCCGTATGTTTTTGGGCTCTCTGTAACTTCTGCATACTTTCAGCTAATAAAACCATTCAACTTTTGAAATCTTCAGCTCTTTCAGCAGACGATGGGACTTCTTCAACTTTTTTTCTACTATTTATACTTTTTTAAATAACAAGCTTTAAAACATTTTATTTTAACATTAAAGTCAATGAGAGCAAGCTTCAAATCCTTCAAATCCTCTTCTGTTTCAAAATGTATCTCCTCCTACATTCTTTCACCTACAATCGTGATTCAAACTTTAAACCATTCACGAAAAATTCAGGTATTCAGGATTTACTATGTGTTTTGATATCTTTTACAGTTTTTGTGAAAAAGCTGTTTAAGTTTAGTGATCATTTCAGTTTTTTTAGCGTTTAAAATGAGTGTGTATTGCACTGGGTAGAGTGAGTAATGTCACAGATTAGAGTGTGGAGCTTCGAAAAAATTATCTTTGTCGTTGCTCTATAAACTGCTCTCACACCCACAATTTTTACTTGTCATACACAATTTATACATCAAACGCAGGTATTTTTGTGTAGTTTCAGCCAATGTGCTCATGTATGCGACATGACTTATACTTTTCGCTCGGTGAGCTTCCAAATGACAGCAGTTCCAAATCTTCTTCCTTTCACTCCCCATGTTAAACATGCTCCACATTTCCCAACAGCTTTTCTAGAAATGCATTTCAGCTCTTAACTTATATGCAGTTCAGCTTCCAACTTCAACATTTTTCAGCAGTGCAATCCATTTGAGATTTTTCAAACCATTTGTTTCATATTTCTGCATTTTCATCAATGTTTCTCACATTTGTAAGTCTTCCATACTTATTCATGATTTTAGTGGTGTTCAACTTTTAAATGAAATTCATGTTAATTAAAACCATTCATACTTTTCCAACTATTATCACTACTTCAGCTTCTTCTTACGGATTTAAGCTGTTCCTTCAGTTTAGCTTTAGCAATTTATCTATTCAGCATTCCCACACATTTTCTGCAGGAAATGCATTTTCTAGTTATTACTGTTACTTATTCTTATCCACAATATTATTTACATGAGCTCTCAGGTTGAAAATAGTATTTGGGAATTAAAATTTGAGGCTGTACTTACAATTCCTCTGACTTATTCAATTTTAATTTAACAACATGAAATACTTGTATGTAAAGAATCCACTACACAATATCTGTTGTCTTATGTGCGTCAAGACTTAACAAAATGTCTTCACACCCAAACTTGACCAAATTAATTCTCAATATTTTAACATTTTTAAGTCTGTGTGATGAATCTTCTTTATTTTAAAAAGCACCAAATAATAAAAAACTCCAAACATGGACGCTGTACTTTGTTGTGTTTCAGGATAAAAACAGCCTCAGATATATATACTCTCATATCAGTGTTACATTTTCTCCATCAGCGTTGTACGATCCCCTGAATAAAGACAAGAAGAAAATACTTTGTTCATGTTAGTTTATTCATCTTGTAAAACCTTCAGTTTGTTCACACATCCATCAATAAAGTCAGTTCAATGAATCTTGTTCAATGATTTCATGAACAGATTCACGTTATCTACACAATCACTATGTCTGAACATAATCTCAGCTATGTAAAAGAGAATAATTAATGAATTCCTTATGGATTATGATCATAATTACAGTTATATAACAGCTCATATGTCTGCCAGACAAATGCATGTAAATGTGAGTATAGATTTCTTTACAAATTTACACAAAATGGTGAAATCAAAAGTTAAAATAAAGTAGAACTCTACAAATGCATCAGTACAAATATTCATCAAACATTTAGAGCTCAGAGAAGTCGACATGTTCAGTTCAGGTCAACAATCATCATCATGAGCAGTGATTTAGCCTCCGTGGCTAAACAGACACAGGAAGGAGCGCCACCTAAAGAAACTCAAACATTTACAACAACTAATGACAAGATGTCAGAAGGACATCCCATAATGTTTGATTGACAGCTGATCTCTGTGCAGTGAAGAAAAGCCACAACAATCAGCTCTCAGCAACAAACATGGAGACAAAACAAGTTTTTGAAGTCTTAAATCTCAGAATTTAACCCTAAAATGATTTCTGTCTATTTCAGTTTACAGAACTCAGCTGTGTCTCCCCAACCATAATAAAGCTGTAGTCCAGCGTAGAGCGGCTGAGTGAATGTGGTCTGGACTCTGTGGAGGAGAGTCATGGTGTCAGAGACGCTGTAGAAGGACAGAGTACCTGCCCTGTGATCCAGGTACACTCCTAGTCTGGAGGACTGAGGACCTGAGACGGGAGTTTGGACTTTGTTGTGCCAAATTTGATAACTGTTATTGTAATATCTTAACATCCAGGATTTGTCGTTGTTTCCAAACACAGCCAAGTTCCCCACTCTGCTGATATCCTTGTATGCGACTGATACATCAATCCCTCCTTTCCCTCTCCACTCCACCTCGCAGTAACAACGTCCAGTCAGACTCTCTCTACTCAGGACCTGACAACAATTAATGAATCTGTCTGGGTGACTAGAATAACCCTGAATATTACCTGTTGATGTTGCCTTTCTCTCCCCCTCAGATAACAACAGCTGTGTGTGAGCTGTGTTTGGATCCAGTGTAAGTTCACGTGAATATTTTAAGAAGTCAGCTCTGGTCTCGGGCTCTCGTGGATTTGACAGTAAAACATCCACTTCAGTCACAGCTAGTGAGATGTTTGTCCATGTGTCTCTCAGGACGTCCTGTAGTTTATCTCTGGTGTCTGACACAGCTGCTGTCACGTCCTCAAAGTAGCTCAGAGGACGGAGATTGATGCTGGATGTAGATTCACTGAGTGGTGACAGTGAGGAGTAGTTGTGTAGAAACTGGTTGTGATCCTCTGTGTGTGAGAGCTTCTTCAGCTCAGCGTCTTTCCTCTTCAGCTCAGTGATCTCCTGCTCCAGATTCTCCTGAAGCTCTTTGACTCGACTCACTTCAGTTTTCTGCTGTGATCTGACCTGCTGCTCCACATCAGAGCTTCTTTTCTCCATGAGACGGATCAGCTCAGTGAAGATCTTCCCACTGTCCTCCACTACTTTATCAGCAGAGAGATTGATGGCCTTCACCTCCTGTTGAAGCAGCTTCACATCTTTCTCTCTGTCCTGGATTCTCTGCTGGATGTTTTGTCGACTCCCCTCGAGCTCTTTCTGCCTCTCAGTCCTTTCTGCTGCAGCTGAGACTGTGTCGTGGCCTTTATGTTCATCCACAGAGCAGAGATAACAGATAAGCTGCTGATCAGTACGACAGAACATCTTCATTACCTCATCATGACGAGAGCAGATGTTCTCCTGGAGATTCTTGGACGGCTCCACCAGCTTGTGTTTCTTGAATCGAGCCACATCATTATGAGGCTGAAGGTGTTTCTCACAGTAAGAGACCAGACACACCAGACAGGACTTGAAGGCTTTCAATTTTCTCCCAGTGCAGACATCACAGGCCACATCTTCAGGTCCAGCATAGCAGTGATCAGCAGGAGCAGCTTGGAGTCCAGTCTTTTTCAGTTGCTCCACTACATCTGCTAACATGGTGTTTTTCAGCAGGACAGGCCTCGATGTGAATGTCTGCCTGCACTGAGGACAGCTGTAGATTTTCTTCTTATCCTCTTCATCCCAGTGGACTTGAATACAGTTCATGCAGTAGCTGTGTCCACAAGAAGTAGTCACCGGATCCTTCAGTAGATCCAGACAGATTGAACAAGAGAAAGTTTCCCGGTCCAGCTGAACTCCTTGCTGCTCCATTTTCACCTCTTACTGAAAACAACTGTCTGAGTCTCACTTCCTGAAAACGTGCTCACGTTTGAGCTCTGATCCAAACAACATGTGATTCAGCTTTTGTACTTCACCGTCACAGTGTGTGTGTGTGTTTCTGCAGTGAATGGGGCTCCGGCACTTCCCCACACGTTGGTTACACCCATATTCAAACTGGAGATCTCTCTGAGGGGGAGGGAACAAAGAAACGTGGCCAGAGTGGAGCTCGCTGTGAGAGAGAGAGCGGGGGAGGAGGGAGGGGTTATCTAGCTTTTTTTAAATTCCAGGAGGAGGAGCAGCACTCAGACTTGGCCAGTTAACCCTTGTGTTGTTGAAAATCAACACTTTTGTTTACCGATGTTTTTAACTTTTTCTTACGTTTTTGTCGCTTTTTTCAACACTTTTGACCCTTTTTTCAATGTTTATTACTTTCTTTACTTTCTACACTACATAACACTACGTTATTAGCTTTACCTTTATAGTTATTTTTGGAACTGTGGTCAATAAACCTAATTTATAGGAAATTATACCTAATTTTTGAGTTAGAAAAGCAGAAATTAGGAATTATTTAGACTAAAATTAAAGGAATGTATGTTGATAATCACAGACTGGAATATATATATATATATATATATATATATATATATATATATATATATATATATATATATATTCTGTTGATAATCACAGACTGGAATTTGATTATCAACATACATTCCTTTAATTTTAGTCTAAATAATTCCTAATTTCTGCTTTTCTAACTCAAAAATTAGGTATAATTTCCTATAAATTAGGTTTATTGACCACAGTTCCAAAAATAACTATAAAGGTAAAGCTAATAACTTAGTGTTACGTAGTGTTACGTAGTGTTATGTAGTGTAGAAAGTAAAGAAAGTAATAAACATTGAAAAAAGCATCAAATGTGTTGAAAAAAGGGACAAAAAGCGTAAGAAAAAATTTAAAACATCGGTAAACAAAAGTGTTGATTTTCAACAACACAAGGGTTAACTGGCCAAGTCTGAGTGCTGCTCCTCCTCCTGGAATTTAAAAAAAGCTAGATAACCCCTCCCTCCTCCCCCGCTCTCTCTCTCACAGCGAGCTCCACTCTGGCCACGTTTCTTTGTTCCGAGACCGAGTCATTGGGATACAGAAAGGAGAAGACAGAACTGCATAGCACCAAGAAAAAAAACTAAAAACAAAAGTAGAAATGTGAACACAGGACAATCTCCTCAGGACAAACTGTCCATGCAGTGCTGTAGGAAGTTCTTCCTTCACCTCCTGACCTTCCTGTCTGTTGGGCCACAAGTTCTCATCCACATCACAACGAACATCTTCTCTTGTGATGCAGCGTGGAAAGTAGAAGAAAGTCTAATGGAAATGTATAGAAATATGCTTGACATATGACAACTCGTTCAACCATTTTGCATGTAAAGACTTATGCTATGAGCTAATGCCTGACTGTTGTGGGGGGGGTGAGACTATTCAACAGAGACCCATTATAATACACTTTGATCAACATGACATGAGAAACTGATAATGTAGGAAACAGCAGAGAATTGAACATAATCATTTGCATGGATGTACCAAAGTATTTGCAACTTGTTCAAAGAAATGAGGAACTGCTTTTTTATGTTTATGTTATACAAGTGACACAATGATGTGAAGATTGAACAGGTAGTTTTGAGAAATGTACTAGCGATAGACCGATTTTATCGGCCGGCCGATATATCGGGCCGATATTTGCGTTTTTAAGCGTATCGGCATCGGCCGATACGCGGCTGCTGCGTTCGCCGATAGTTTTTTCCCGGCATTATTTCCAGACAGGCGTCCGCAGGCAGCTCTGTGTTGCTGGAGACGCTGCAGGTCACGTGCACTGCCCCCCCCCACCACCACTAGCACCATGGCAGTCTTACATTACACATCAAGCACTTTATTTCAATGGCTACTTTTCAGGTTTATTGTTTTCTTAAATTATTTAAATGTGTTGAAAAAGGACATTTAGTGATGACCTGATTATATCTGTCTTATAATATGTCAGCATATTATTTTTAAAGAAATGTCAGAGCAGATTCTGAAAACAAGTCCAGTGTGGCAGGATTTACATTTTTATGATGTAAATTGAGGAAGCAAAAGCAGTTATCGGCTCCGAATATCGGCTCAAGAAAATCTGCAGCCTGTATCGGTCATCGGATAAGGCTGATGAAAAAAAATCAGTATCGGCATCGGCACTAAAAGAATCCATATCGGTCGATCCCTAAAATGTACCAAAGCGACTGAGAAACACCGTAAGCTGACAGATATTTCCAGCCTGATGGGTCCAGACCTCTGGTTCCACTCAGGCCACCGAGTGGAACCCGTTCACCAGTCCGTCTGGAACGTTTCGGGTCATACAGCTAAAACAATAAGCTGAAAAACTCTTCATATAGCTTATCACTGACACGTTATAACTCTTGACTGCACTGACTTGTAACACACTACAAGTTAAAACACGGGACTTCTTGTGCATAACGTAGTTTATTTGTTACATAATGTGTAAAAAAGAAATGTTGTTCTGTATGAGGAATATGTGGTTTATCTGCATAGATAGATAGATAGATAGATAGATAGATAGATAGATAGATAGATAGATAGATAGATAGATAGATAGATAGATAGATAGATAGATAAGATAGATGGATGGATGGACAGGTGGATATATATATATATATATATATATATATATATTTATATATATATATATAGATGGATGGATAGATGGATGGATGGAGAGGTGGATATATATCTATATATATCTATATCTATATATAGATATATATAGAAATAGATAGAGAGAGATAGATAGATAGATATATAGATAGATAGATAGATAGATAGATAGATAGATGATAGATAGATAGATAGATAGATAGATAGATAGATAGATAGATAGATAGATAGATAGATAGATAGATAGAGAGAGAGATAGATAGATAGATAGATGGATAGATGGATAGAGAGATAGAGAGATAGATAGATAGATAGATATATGGATAGATAGATAGATAGATAGATAGATAGATAGATAGATAGATAGATAGATAGATATATGGATATATGGATAGATAGATAGATAGATAGATAGATAGATAGATAGATAGATATATAAATAACTAGATAGATAGATGGATAGATAGATAGATAGATAGATAGATAGATAGATAGATAGATAGATAGATAGATAGATAGATAGATAGATAGATAGATAGATAGATAGATCGATAGATAGATAGATAGATAGATAGATACTATAGATAGATAGATAGATAGATAGATAGATAGATAGATACTATAGATAGATAGATAGATAGATAGATAGATAGATAGATAGATACTATAGATAGATAGATAGATAGATAGATAGATAGATAGATCGATAGATCGATAGATAGATAGATACTATAGATAGATAGATAGATAGATACTATAGATAGATAGATAGATAGATAGATAGATAGATAGATAGATAGATACTATAGATAGATAGATAGATAGATAGATAGATAGATAGATAGATAGATAGATGTCTGGCGCCCTCTGACGGTTATTTTATTATTTTTAATATTTTTTTCACTTTCAAACAGAAAACAACAACTTGTTATTAGAAGTCAATGGAAATAAAATGACGTGTGTTCATCTGTTGCTGCTTTTAATCTGTCCAAAGTCACCGACAGACTATAATAATCTACCTGCGAGCTGCATGAAGTCACATACAATTAACAAGCGTCACACAGGAAGCCGGGATGAATCTACCTTCAAAATAAAAGCACAAGAGCAGTTGGGTGAGTAAAAAAGGAATTGTTTAAAATGTTAAAAATCTGAATCAGTGTATTTTAGTCTGCGTTATGTTTGACTTTCTGAAGACTTTTCAGTTTAGGTTCACAATAAATTCAGGCCCACCTAGTTTTTGTTGCTTTTTATAAAGTTTTTGGTGTTTTTTTTCAAAGTTTTTGGTGGTTTTTTTTTTGTTTTTTTACATTTTTGACACCTTTTCCGGCGGTTTATGCACTTGTTTTCAATGCTTTAGACACTTTGTTTTTAACGTTTTGGACGTTTTGGAAGTTTTGCCACTTTTTTGGAAGTTTTTGGCGCTTTTTCAGACAATTTGGACACTTTTTTTCAGCCTTTTTCCAACTTTTTTGGCGCTTTTTTCAACGTATTTGTCGCTGGCTGAGGAACTTTTTTGGGGGCTTTATGAGCCCCATAATGGAAGTGAGAAGACTACAGTATATGAGACATGCAGTAATACAGTCACAATATTTGACTTTTTCTCTTAAATAAACACACGTCAATAATCTCTACATGTCCGGCCCTTGATGTGATTCTCATTTTCCAGTGTGGCCTTCTGGGAAACTGAGTTTGACCCCCTTTCCCTAAGGGGACATGAGCAAAAAAAACCTAAAGTTTAGTTTCATGTGCTCACTTTTTTGTTGTTGTTGTTGTTCATGTCTCCTTAGGGGCTCCGTAGATCCTCGCAAAAAAATCACACTCTAATCATTTTAATTTCTTTCCATGTTAATAATTTTCAATGAAAATGAGAATAATGATACAAAAACAATCATTCTGTCCAATATCGTGAATCATATCGCAATCGCAATATCAGTCAAAATAATTATAATAACAACAACAATTAGATATTTTCCTCATATCGTGCAGCCCTGGGAAGAAGAAGAAATCAAAGAAAGAAAGAAAGAAAGAAAGAAAGAAAGAAAGAAAGAAAGAAAGAAAGAAAGAAAGAAAGAAAGAAAGAAAGAGGTGTATGAAGAACATATAGTTAATATATTATAGTTACATTATATGAGCTACAGTGAAGCTGTAACACCGTTATTTGGCCATTTGGGTTTAATCCTCAATATATCGCTTGTGTGCCAATTCTACTAGAATTGTTGGGTCTCTGTAAATTATAGAGTGTGGTCTAGACCTCCTCTATCTGTAACGTGTCTCGAGATAACTCTTGTTATGATTTGATACTATAAATCAGGGATCTTCAACAGGGGTCCGGGTCCAGTTCTAAAATTGATCCAATATATTATTAGCAAATATAAATCCCCACTTATGATAGGCTTACCTATACAGGTAGTCACTAGACACCCACAGATGCATATAAAATCATGCAAATTATTACAATTATTAAGCTATTTTAATAGCTTAATAATTGTAATAATTGTAGAATTAGTATTCTATGCAAACATAAAGATGTATAAAGGCTTCAGGCCGCCCTACACATACTTGTATATGTGTTGTGTTTTGCCTTTAACTATTGAAACAGGACGATGTGTTAATGTAGAAGAGGAAAAACGGATATGTCCCATGTGTTGTTTGAATGTTACAGAAGATGAGTTCCATTTTGTTTTTTACTGTCCTTTTTATTGTGAACGGCGTGACTTCTTGTTTCGTAGGATAAAAGTAGAGACTGACTTGGTAAATATGGACGATGTTCAGAGACTGAGACGGCTGTTCACATATGAAACATATAAATTAGCCAATTATCTAGATAAAGCTCGGGATAAGAGAAAAAAAAGCTATTTATCGAGAAGAATTGTAGATGAGAATTTGTTGTTTGTGTGTGTACGTGTACGTGTGTATATATGTATATATTTGTATTCATGTATTTCTCCTAATTATTTGTATGTGGGACAGGAAGATGTTTGATTTGTGGTGTCTTGTAATCCCATGTGGGATGGGCCAAAGTGTTTGGCACGACACAGAAATAAAAATTAACTAACTAACTAACTAACTAACTAACTAACTAACTAACTAACTAACTAACTAACTAACTGTAGTCCCAGTTTAATATGCAACTTCATGTTATACAATATATGTAGTAGGGGGTCCGTGCTCAGTCTCTCTTTCAGCTAAGGGCTATAAATATTGAATTGAATTCGGCTTTTATTTTTTTAAATAAATGCACCGGAAGCAGAGCCTTCATGGTTGTTTCCAGCTTAACGTTGGTGTGTGCGGAGAGCTAACAGCGCTGCTGCTGCTGCCGCACAGAGACACGCAGAGACTCACAGTCCGACTGACTTTGGATATATTTTTTTTGGAGAAGCCTGCAGAGAGAGAGAGAGAGAAAAGAGGCAGAAAGACACGGGAACATAGAGATTTAAGTCGGGTTGTTACGGAGGAATGGCGGACCGGGACCCGGTGCCGCTTCCTGCGGAGGTGCGGGCCAGACTGGCCGAGCTGGAGCTGGAGTTATCCGAGGGTGAGTACTTGTGCCCCGGACTCTGCTGCTGCTGCTGCTGCTGCTGGTCTGGGGGGTGTTTGTGTCGCTGCTGGTCGGTCTCTGCTGAGAGCACGAGCCGGGTCAGAGTTGGGGCTGCAGGGAGGAAAAGTGTTGAGCTCCAAGTGCCGCAAGTTCAAGTCCATATTTCCCCATAAGTCCATATTATTTTGGTTTTTTCCTGGTTGTGATTTGGATGCAGGGGGAGATGTGGTGTTTTTGGCGGTGTGGCAGTGAAATGGTGAAGTGGGAACAGACTTGATGTGCTTTGGGAGGACTGTAGTATTCCTATAATATTCCTCTGATATGACAAAGAAGATTATTGTATAAATATAGCATCAAAACTGTCTAAATAGAGATACCAATGTCAAAGAAATATCAGAATTACTACAGAAACACAACACAAGAGGCATAACTTGGCACCAGGTAGCCTATCATATGCACATTATTGAAATACCATACAATATTTAAAAAAAAACACAATATTAACCCTTAATATTTAGGCTATGCACCCAACAAAACTACAAAACTCTACAGGAAGTAGTAGTGATATTATGAGGGCTGCAGCCATTGATTTATTTCATTATTGACTTCCTTTTCCAGTGAGAATGAGCACTACAGGTGTCCAAAAACTAATTTAACACCTTGAAATTGATTTTATTTTACCCCAAACATTCAGTTTACAATGTTATAACACAGAAAAGCAGATAAATACCACCCTAAAGTACACTTTCTTTACTTCCACCCAACAAAATTACAAAAACTCTGCAAGAATGTTGTAATGAGGGCTGCAGCCGTTGGTTAATTCAGTTATTGACTATCTGTTTTTTTAATGACTTAATTGATTCTCAATCTTTAAATTGCTACAAAACTGTAAATGATGCCAATTACAAAGGTCCAGAAACCAATTTAACATTCAGTTTACGATGATATAAAACCCAAAAAGCAGCAATGTAGTTATTTGAAAAGTAGTTTTTGTTGATTAGTGGACAAATGTTTCCAAAAAAAAAACTAAAAAAAAAAAAAAAAAAAGGATTTTCATAATAAGAGCTGCAGCCATTGATTCATGATATTTATTTTCCAATGTGTTAATTAAAAAGTGAGCAATTCAAGCGTCCAGAAACCAATTTTTTGGCCTTTATTTATTCAGGACAGCTGAAGACATGAAAGGGGAGAGAGGGGGGGGGGGGGGCAGTGGTGGCCTAAAGGTTAAAGAAGCGACTGGCGAGAAGGTCGTCGGTTCAATCCCCAGACCGACAGGATATAATCTGGGTGGAGAAAGTGAAAGAGCAGCTCTTGTCCCCCCCTCATCACCACCACTGAGGTGCCCTTGAGCAAGGCACCTTAACCTCCGACGGCTCCAGTGGAGCTGCTCAGTGGCCAGCAGGTCAGACTGTGGTTGGACTGGGCAGCTTCCAGTATGAATGGGGAACTGTGGGAATGTGATCAGGTCCTCGTTGACAATGAGAAGTTGTTCTCAATCGACTTATACCTGGAGAAATAAAGGTTAAATAAAATAAATAAAAATGCAGCAAAGGACCGCAGGGCAGAGTCGAACCTGCGGCCGCTGCGTCGAGGAGTGAACCTCCATACATGGGCGCCTGCTCCACCAGGTGAGCTACCCGGGCGAAACCGAGAAACTAATTTCACACCTTTTTTAAATTTACTTTTTGTGATTTTGATTTGATTTGATTTATTTAATTGTATCAAAAAAATGCCAAAAATGACATAAAATACAATCGAGGATGAAAACACAATAAAGTCTTAGGACTTATTTATTTCCGTCGTGGTCCTCAGGACAAGACAAGACACTTAATCAATGACATAACATAAAAACAGTTGCCTTGATGCTCTTTGTGAAAGAGTTCAGGCTGGGAATAATAAGGACACGGGTCAGATATTCTGCCACGAGGGCAATTTGCAAACTCCAAAATATTCTGTTTCCAATGATATCAAACAGAAAAAGCGTCCGTCTTTCCATCACGGCACATAAACGCCACCCTGAAGTAGACTTTAAAGTCTCTGCTGAGCACCAGAGGGAACATCACAATCACAGGAATGCTGTAGACATTTATGTTCTTTTTTGGGGGGGTTTGTCACTATAAGAAGTTGTTGTTTGTTCTTCACTGTCATATTGGAAAATCCCGTTGTGCAGAGCTTGGGCATGCTGCTTAGATTACACACACACACACACACACACACACACACACACACACACACACACACACACACACACACACACACACACACACACACACACACACACACACACACACACACACACACACACACACACACACACACACACACACACACACACACACACACACACACACACACACACACACACACACACACACACACACACACACACACACACACACACACACACACACACACACACACAGGGTGTGCAGCTGTTACCAGACACACAGTTTTCACATGACACAATGCAGCCAGGCAGCTTTTGGCCGGGATGAATGATTCCCATTATATTCCAGCTTCTTTCCATGACACCAGAACACACATTGGCTTTCTTTTTGCAAGATACTGAAATGCAGCCTTTGGTATTGATTTTCTCATTAGCCCCCCCCCCCCCCCCTCCTCCTTCTCCTCCTCCTCCTCCTCCACTTCTTTTTCAGATTGATATGTCACATTGCTGCAGACTCACTCTCAGCCTGGAGAGTATCATAGTGTCATATTTCAGCCGAGTTTTCCCTGTTTCTCATGGAGTGTGGGGGGGGCTTTCACGGAGCTCAGCCATGTATGGAGAGAGAGAGAGAGAAAGAGGGAGAGAGAGAAAGAGAGAGAGAGGGAGAGAGGGAGAGAGAGAAAGAGAGAGAGAGGAAGAGAAAGAGGAAGAGAGAGAGAGGAAGAGAAAGAGGAAGAGAGAGAGAGACAGAGAGAGGAAGAGAGAGAGAGAGAGAGAGAGAGAGAGAGAGAGGAAGAGAGAGAGAGAGAGAGGGAGAGAGAGAGGAAGAGAGAGGGAGAGAGAGGAAGAGAGGGACAGAGACAGAGAGGAAGAGAGAGAGAGAGACAGAGAGAGAGAGAGAGAGGGAGAGAGAGAGACAGAGAGGGAGAGAGAGGGAGAGAGAGGAAGAGAGAGGAAGCGAGAGAGAGAGAGAGAGAGAGGAAGAGAGGGACAGAGACAGAGAGGGAGAGAGAGAGAGAGAGAGAGAGAGAGAGAGGAAGAGAGAGGGAGAGAGAGGAAGAGAGAGGAAGAGAGGGACAGAGACAGAGAGGAAGAGAGAGAGAGAGAGGGAGAGAGAGAGAGGGAGAGAGAGGAAGAGAGAGAGAGGGAGAGAGAGAGAGAGAGGGAGAGAGAGAGAGGGAGAGAGAGGAAGAGAGGGAGAGACATTTTAACAGCTGACTGTAAATGCACATATTAATGTTTCCACTGCTGCTGGTGCAAATGCAGCTTTCAGAGGACTCTGCATCTGGTGGGGGGGGGGGGGACACGTTGCTTTTTCTTTCTTCCTATTTCTTTTTTATGTGTTAATGTAACCGAGTGTGTCTGGGGGGGGGGGGAATGGGCCAGATGCCCCAGTGCATTATTTACATGCTCAGCCGACGCTGTAAATGCGCGCCGCCAGCGAACGCAACACTTTCCCTTTGCACCCCCCGCAGACTTTGACCTAATTTTTGGATTTCCGCGCACCGTCACTTCCTCGACCCCCCCTCACATGCCGTGGGGGGAGGAGGTCAGTCAGGTGTCTCTACAGCTTCACAGAGGCCGCGTGTGCTGTTGAGGAGCCCTTGAGCAAGGCGTTAAACTCCTCTATACCGCGCTGATCCGTCGTCTGGAGAAAGTCTGGGAATTGCAGTTTTATTTCACGGAAAGAGGAGCGATGATATACATAAATATATATATTTATGTATTTATATATAATATAAATACACATAAATAGAGTTGCAACTGTCGATTAATGTGTGGATTATGTCAGAAAATGCTAAACAATTTCTTGTTTTGTACACAACTTGAAGATATTCAGTTTACAGAAACTAGTGCGTGTGCGTGCTTTTGTGTGTGTGTGCGTGCATGCGTGTGTTTGTGTGTGTGTGCATGTGTGTGCGTGCGTGTGTTTATGTGCGTGTGTGCGTGCGTTTTGTGTGTGTGTGTGTTTTGTGTGCGTGTGAGTGCTTGTGTGTTTGTGGGTGTGTGTGTTTGTGTGTGTGTGTGTTTTGTGTGCGTGTGAGTGCTTGTGTGTTTGTGTGTGTGTGTGTTTGTGTGAGTGCGTTTGTGTGAGTGCGTGTGTTTGTGGGTGTGTGTGCGTGTGTTTGTGTGTGTTTGTGTGTGTTTGTGTGCGTGTGTGTGCGTGTGTGCGTGCGTTTGTGTGAGTGCGTGTGTGCGTTTGTGTGTTTGTGGGTGTGTGTGTTTGTGTGTGTGTACGTGCGTGCGTTTTGTGTGTGTGCGTGCGTTTGTGTGTTTGTGGGTGTGTGTGTGTGTGTTTGTGTGTTTGTGTGCGTGCGTGCGTTTTGTGTGCGTGCGTGCGTTTGTGTGAGCGTGTGTTTGTGCGTGGATACGTGCGTTTGTTTGTGAGTGCGTGTGTGCGTTTGTGTGTTTGTGGGTGTGTGTGTGTGTGTTTGTGTGTTTGTGTGCGTGTGTGTGTGTGTTTGTGTGCGTGCGTGCGTTTTGTGTGTGTGCGTGCGTGCGTTTGTGTGAGCGTGTGTTTGTGTGCGTGTGCATGTGCGTGGATACGTGCGTTTGTTTGTGTGTGTGTGTGTGCATGCGTGTGCTGTGTACTACATTGAATTTCAAGACGTGTTAATGCGTTTTATTGCCCGTGGGAGGAAGCACTTCTTGTAGCGGTCCGTGCTGCGACATCGGAAGTAAAGAATAACAAAACGACTCAAACCGATTAATCGATTATCAGAATAGCCTGTGATTGTGATTGATTTGAATAGCCGACAGCTCCGTGACTAACCCTTGCAGCTCTACTTCTTTCCACACGGAGGCGTGTGCTGATCCGTTGGATGTGGAAATTGCCGTTTTTTTTGTTTCACAGAGAGAGGAGTGATGTAAAAAAACATGTATAAACTCTCCTCTGGTGCTCGACCACGAACACACACTGCGGAAACATCGCAGCTTTGTTATATGGAGGGAAACAATAATAAATCAGATACCTCCAGTGCATTCCAGGAGTTATTTTAAGCTCAAATGTTTACTCAAAATGATTCCACTTCACTGCAGCGGCCTCAACGGTAGGGGAACGCTTTACTTTCAAGGTATCGACATAATCGTGACATGACGCACTGTCATGAACGTTATAAACAAGTATTTTCAGGTTGTACCAGAATATGTTTACATGGTTTAATATATTTTTGTTGTACAGCACATCTCTCTCTCACTGCTGCAGCTCCTCTTTTCACCTTGTGTTCAGGTCTCTGTTTTAGCTACAGAGTGAATCATCTTTCCTTCTGTACTATCTTTGATTCCCCTCTGCACATGCTCAGTAGCTCAGATGGTAGATCATGTCAGTTAGCTCCACAGACAGTAAAAGAAAGGTTGTTTCTCCAACTTTGGTCAGTTACAAGGCAGGATTAGCCGGGAGACTTCTTCTAAAGGAGGGCGCACATGGAAGTACTTCTTTTGGAGATTATGGTGAACTTGTGTGTGTTGTAGCAGCGCTTTGCCATCGAGAACGAGCTAGCATGCTAGCGCTAGCATGCTAACGGTTGTGTTTAGCCCGTCGTTTCGGCTAGTTACGTAACAAGCCGTGCAGATTTTGAATTGTATCTCACTCAGAACAGCATGGATCTGGGGTTTCCTCCCTTTTTATTTATTTTTTTCAATATTCATTTATCGGCCATTATTAATGCCGATACCGACAGTTTGGAAAATGCCAAATATCGGCCGATATATCGGTCGGGCTCTACTTCATACCTTCCTTTCATAAATGCATATTAAGTAATGTTATGTTATGTTTAGTGTCTGTGTCACATTATATTTGTTTTAGGAAAATAACTAATGAGCAAATTTAGAGCTAATTCAGCCTCCCATGATAGCATATATTATATATTATTATTTATTTATTATTATTTCAGACGTCTGTTCATACAGACAGAGATCGACTCTGGGTTTTATGAATCGATATTGGATCATTCAAATAAAAAAATCAATGTATTTTTATTTATTGTTTTTTAAATCCAGCCCTATAGTTAAACGCTCTTCAGAAGAATGATCCAAATACGTGACATGAAATGTGTTCAGTGTATTGAAAACAGACTGGAGCAGTGTTTGGGAATGGGATGCCATTTCTAGACAATATAAAACTTAATTTCCTATCATAAAAGTGACTGTTTGATCGTGTCATGAAGGGAAATCTGGAGCAAAAGCTGCATTGATGTTGAAATTGAGCAGCGCTTCTTTTATAACGCTGCACGTTTCCTTCCTCCTTCCTTCCATCTGGCGTTGATAAGATCGCTCTGTGTTGCTTCACCGCTCACTCTTCTGTCTTTCTCCTGAAAGATCTTTGTGTTCGAAACCTCCGCTCTGATGATTACAGTCTGTTTGGAGGAGAAAAAAAAACCTTCTCATTGTCCGTGTGTGATTTATCGGCCTTGTTTGCAGGTTTTTTTCTGTAGCTGTAAATGTCTGAAGTCTGGATCTGCTGTCGCTTCACTTGGTCTCCAGCTGAGGGGAGAGAGAGAGGGAGAGAGAGGGAGAGAGAGAGAGAGAGAGAGAGAGAGAGAGAGAGAGAGAGAGAGAGAGAGAGAGAGAGAGAGAGAGAGAGAGAGAGAGAGAGAGAGAGAGAGAGAGAGAGAGAGAGAGAGAGAGAGAGAGAGACCCTCCAGGAAAGAGTTTTTTTGTGATTGTTGAGGGCAAAAATCCTTGATTATGTGGCACGTTTTCTTAAAAAATGCGATGGAATATGCGGGATTTTTATGCAATTTTAATGCGATGAAATTGGGGCTGGTGATGGCGCAGTGGATAGGACACATGCCTTTGGTGTGGGATACCAGGGTTCGATTCCCACTGCGATACGTCAACCAATGTGTCCCTGAGCAAGACACTTAACCACTAGCTGCTCCAGAGGAGTGTGGCCTCTGACGTACATAGCAATTGTAAGTCGCTTTGGATAAAAGCGTCAGCTAAATGACATGTAATGTAATGTAACTTGCAAAAATTGTGATTTGATGAAAAAGAGAAAATATATCGATTCCCCCAACACCGTGGCGACATTACGTCACTTCGTAACGTTCCCATGGCAACAGGGGAAAATGGCTGCTCTCGTGTGAAGTAAACCAAAGGGGGTGAGCTTCTCTCCATCCCATTAGCATCCCATTGACTGCCATTCATTTTGGCGTCACTTTGACAGCCAATAACTTTACATCTGAAGCGTTTGAAGACTTTATTTGTCCGTTGTTTATTTCTAAAGAAACACGACGATGTATAAAAGGCTCCGTTACCTTGTACCTCACGTTATGGCTCCGTAGCAGACGTTTTTATAAAAATAGGCTAACGGTTGGGTCATAACCACGAGACTTCCTGTCTCATAGTAGAGGAATTACCGTACAGTACAGGAGAAGCTCGCAGGCAGTTTGGACTTACATCAGCTGTTTAGTTTAATTACTAATGTTAACTAGCATGTTAGTGATCAGTAATTAGCCTGTGCCTATGTTATCTCCTTACATATACCTACGCTCTCCGTCTCTGATAGATTGGGAATGATTGAGATTTCTCTTGGCACAGCTACCAGAAGACTTACAACGTTCAGACACGTTGCTCACGTCACATCTACGTCATCAAGCTCAGTTTGAGGCTGCGCAGTAACGCTCGGCCATCACCGGGAAAGTGACGTCACTGGTCTCCGTCCAGAGCGACGGAACCTGATGGTCCAGTTCTTTAACTGTCTATGAAGCAACATTTTTCATCTTCCTGCTGAGATATATGTGACTTTTTTGCAACGAAAATGCCGGGATTATGAAATCATGCAAGCCCCGCGTATTTTGCGCGGAAATCTGCAATTTATGCGCCGAAAGTGCGGCGTATTTGAAAAAATGCGCCCCCCCCCGCATAAATATGCAGACTTTGGCTGATTATCAGTCCCTCCAGAAAAACGCGATTATGCGATCGCAGAATTCAATGCATAATCAGCCAAAGTCTGCATATTTATGCGGG
>CM042436.1:35824216-35831716 GCA_023631565.1 Gymnocephalus cernua | reverse complement strand
CACGCACGGAGATGAGAAGGGTATGTATGGACTCATCTAACTCTGGGGGAGACGGGGAATAAGACAAAGTCCCAATAAGTCGTGTGTGTTCCAAGAATTTAAGTCTAAACACAGCATGAGGTTGAGGTACAAGCGGTGTGCGCAACAACGTGCAGTCAGTCCGCACGTTCTGTCATCGGCTGTCGCCCTCGTCTCTGAGAGCCGTTGGTTGCGGTGGCCTTCTCGCTGGAGGCACAGAGCGCCATAAATATTCATCTGCCCTCTCTGTCAGCCTCGCAGCACAGCAAATCTGAGGGCTGGGTGGAAATGTCAGCCGTTTGTTTCAGGTTGTCAGCTCTCAGCGAGAGAGAGAGACAGGTTGACTTTCACGTCAGGCAACAAGCGAAGATGAAGAAGATGAAGAAGATGAAGAAGATGAAGAAGATGAAGAAGATGAAGAAGATGAAGAAGATGAAGAAGATGAAGAAGCTTTCATAAAGCTGTGGCTTTTTATTCTGAGCCACCGTGAGGTTATTTGTTTTGTATGTTTACAGTGCAGATGGAAATAATTCTGGGTTTCCACTAGGTTTTAGGCCTTAACCATTGTTCTGTTGTCTTCCTGTCAACCGTGAAAACAACGTTTTGGTCACTTATTTGATATCGCTTTATTTGACATTTTGTCGTTTTTCTTCCCCGACGTTTTGTCACTTTTTCCGAAGTTTTTTGACGTTTTCCTCCTGGGTGTTTTTGACGGGGTATTTTCAATATTTTTGCTTGCTTTGTTAACCAAAGTTTTGTCCATTTTTTTTATTTTTATTTTTTTAATTTTTTACACTTTCGGCGCTTATTTCGACATCCCATATTTTCAAAAAATAAAAAACTTTGAAACCGGGTCAAATTTTAAAAAACCCCGTCATAAATTCCCTGAAGAATTGTGTTCTAGGAATTAAATAATTTTCTCATTAAAATGCTCCCGCAGTGCTTTACAATGTTTTACTTTTATTACGTCGCGTTGTAGTTCTTTCTTTCCATACTCCAAATATAATTCGCTGCATTACAACTACAAATGAGACCAGATGTAGTGTACGGTGATGTAGTGTACGGTGATGTAGTGTACGGTGATGTAGTGTACGGTGATGTAGTGTACGGTGATGTAATGTACGGGTGATGTAATGTACGGTGATGTAGTGTATGGTGATGTAGTGTACGGTGATGTAGTGTACGTGATGTAGTGTACGGTGATGTAGTGTACGGTGATGTAGTGTACGGTGATGTAGTGTACGGTGATGTAATGTACGGTGATGTAATGTACGGTGATGTAATGTATGGTGATGTAGCGTACGGTGATGTAATGTACGGTGATGTAATGTATGGGGATGTAGCGTATGGTGATGTAATGTATGGTGATGTAGTGTACGGTGATGTAATGTACGGTGATGTAATGTATGGGGATGTAGCGTATGGTGATGTAATGTATGGTGATGTAGTGTACGGTGATGTAATGTACGGTGATGTAGTGTACGGTGATGTAGTGTACGGTGATGTAGTATATGGTGATGTAATGTACGGGGATGTAGCGTATGGTGATGTAATGTATGGTGATGTAATGTATGGTGATGTAGCGTACGGTGATGTAGCGTATGGTGATGTAATTTACGGGGATGTAGCGTATGGTGATGTAATGTATGGTGATGTAGTGTACGGTGATGTAGTGTATGGTGATGTAGTGTATGGTGATGTAATGTATGGTGATGTAGCGTACGGTGATGTAGTGTACGGTGATGTAGTGTACGGTGATGTAGTGTACGGTGATGTAATGTACGGTGATGTAGTATATGGTGATGTAATGTATGGTGATGTAGTATATGGTGATGTAGTGTACGGTGATGTAGTGTACAGTGATGTAGTATATGGTGATGTAATGTATGGTGATGTAGTATATGGTGATGTAGTGTACGGTGATGTAGTGTATGGTGATGTAGCGTACGGTGATGTAGTGTACGGTGATGTAGTGTACGGTGATGTAGTGTACGGTGATGTAATGTACGGTGATGTAGTATATGGTGATGTAATGTATGGTGATGTAGTATATGGTGATGTAATGTACGGGGATGTAGCGTACGGTGATGTAGTATATGGTGATGTAATGTACGGTGATGTAGTGTACGGTGATGTAGTGTACGGTGATGTAGTGTACGGTGATGTAGCGTACGGTGATGTAGCGTACGGTGATGTAGCGTACGGTGATGTAGTGTATGGTGATGTAATGTACGGTGATGTAATGTTCGGTGATGTAATGTACGGTGATGTAGTGTACGGTGATGTAATGTATGGGGATGTAGCGTACGGTGATGTAGTATATGGTGATGTAATGTACGGGGATGTAGCGTACGGTGATGTAGTATATGGTGATGTAATGTACGGTGATGTAGTGTACGGTGATGTAGTGTACGGTGATGTAGTGTACGGTGATGTAGCGTACGGTGATGTAGCGTACGGTGATGTAGCGTACGGTGATGTAGTGTATGGTGATGTAATGTACGGTGATGTAATGTTCGGTGATGTAGTGTACGGTGATGTAGTGTACGGTGATGTAGTGTACGGTGATGTAATGTATGGGGATGTAGCGTATGGTGATGTAGCGTACGGTGATGTAGTGTACGGTGATGTAGCGTACGGTGATGTAGTGTATGGTGATGTAATGTACGGTGATGTAATGTACGGTGATGTAATGTACGGTGATGTAGTGTACGGTGATGTAGTGTACGGTGATGTAGTATATGGTGATGTAGTGTACGGTGATGTAGTATATGGTGATGTAGTATATGGTGATGTAGTGTACGGTGATGTAGTATATGGTGATGTAGTGTACGGTGATGTAGTATATGGTGATGTAGTGTACGGTGATGTAGTATATGGTGATGTAGTATATGGTGATGTAGTATATGGTGATGTAGTGTACGGTGATGTAGTGTACGGTGATGTAGTGTACGGTGATGTAGTGTACGGTGATGTAGTGTATGGTGATGTAGTGTACGGTGATGTAGTATATGGTGATGTAGTGTACGGTGATGTAGTATATGGTGATGTAGTATATGGTGATGTAGTGTACGGTGATGTAGTGTACGGTGATGTAGTGTACGGTGATGTAGTATATGGTGATGTAGTATATGGTGATGTAGTGTACGGTGATGTAGTGTATGGTGATGTAGTGTACGGTGATGTAGTGTATGGTGATGTAGTGTACGGTGATGTAATGTACGGGGATGTAGTGTACGGTGATGTAGTGTACGGTGATGTAGTGTACGGTGATGAAATGTACGGTGATGTAGTATATGGTGATGTAGTGTACGGTGATGTAATGTACGGTGATGTAGTGTATGGTGATGTAATGTATGGTGATGTAGTGTATGGTGATGTAGTGTACGGTGATGTAGAAAGGGGGGGAGGAACTGAGAAGTTGTCGATGTTCACATTTTTTGGCAAAGTCCTGGATCTTCACAATCCTCTCTACGGCTCCTTTAACCTTTCAGATTTCAGCCTTCCTCTCGACCCGACTGAGACGAGACAGGAACCCTCCGTGTGTTTATCCTTCTCCTCCTCCTGATCTAAACGGAGACGGCATTTGTGCTTACTCAGGCGACTTGTTACAACAAAAAAAAGAAAAAACGTTTGCATGCTCGGTGTAATGGGCTTAGGCAGCTCCATCTGCCATTAGAGCAACCAGAAGACCTCCCCAATCAGCAGTTTCACTTGCCGCGCCTCCACCGTCGGACCGTCAGTCCGATCAATGTCAGATTCCAGAGCCTGGCGTTAACCGCACGCCAGCTTCCGAAGCACAAAAAAAACAAAAGACCCTCCATCACCTAATTGGCTTCAAGAAGCGGGCGCTGCTGATCATAAAACAAGCTGTATTTTCCTGCAGAATCAACCATTAATGAGCTGAGTTTACCATTCTCAGACTGTGGGGGATTGTACGAGCTGCTTTGTGGCTTGACTGCAGTCTATTTGGAGCAGATTTAAATACATCAGAATCAGAAAAGGTTGTAGTGCCGCGGTAAGTTACACTTATGTGGAATTTGCCTCGGTGAATGGTGCATACAGCAACAAACAAGCAGACATACATATTCAATATTAATTAATATGAAATCAACAATAAATACAGTTTAAACCGAACTTGAGGTAACTCTCGATACTGGCAGTAATTTCAAGAATTCTTTTGATGCATTTTGATTTTTTTTTTTTTTTATTGGAAAAGTTAAGATAATTTTACTCCACTTGCAGATTTTTTCCCACTTCATTTAGGACTGGTTTGACAAAAACAACTTGATAAGTTAGATTTGTTTTGCAGTGTAACATGATAAAGGTTAATAAAATGTGGGTCTATAATGACTTCCAGTGACTTCATCATGAAATACAGTCTCCCCCAGAAAAACACAGAGTTTTTTTGTGATTGTTGCGGGCAAAAATCCTTGATTATGCGGCACGTTTTCTTAAAAAATGCGGGAATTGACGCATTTGTTTCTGCGCACACCGCTAGGCTGGGCGCGGAGCAAGCTATTTCCCCGTTGCTATGTAACGACAGCTGTTATCTCATTGGTTGCGTTTTCGAAAGGTCATCGGCAACCAGGTCAAAGTTGAAATAATTTGCAAAAATTGCGGGAACTTGCAAAAACTGCGGTTTGATGTAAAAGAGAAAAAGAAGTGATTCCCCCAACACCGTGTTCTCACTAGGCAACATGTCGTCACTTCATAACGTTCCCATGGCAACAGGGGGAAATGGCTGCTCTTGTGTGAAGTAAACAACATTTTTCATCTTCCTGTTGAGATAAATGTGACTTTTTTGCAACAAAAATGCGGAGATTATGAAATCATGCAAGCCGGAAATCGGCAATTTATGTGGAGAAAGTGCGGAGTGTTTGAAAAAATGCGCCCCCCCCCGCATAAATACGCGGACTTTGGCTGATTATGCATTGAATTCTGTGATCGCATAATCGCGTTTTTCTGGAGGGACTGATAATATACACCCGAGAATATGAGCAGCAGACATTCAAAATGATGATAATTAATGCATTTCTCTTAACAAAGTGAACTCTTTATATCACACTCATGTGTGTAACATGCTAACGGTGATACACAATCAATCTACATCAGGGGAGTCCAATTAATTTTCATGCAGGGCCACACTGGAAAAGAGAATCCTATCAAGGGCCAGACGTGTAGAGGTAACTTCACATGCATACATCGAAAAAGTAAAGTATCTTTGACTGTATTACTGCATGGCGCTTTTTTTGGTAATTTTTGTTGCTTTTTCTGACTTTTTTGTGGCTTTCTCAGAAGTTTTAATCACTTTTATTTCTTTCTTTCTTTCTTTGTCGGTTTTTGCATCGTTTTGTTGCTTTTTTGTCGCTCTTTTCGACTTTTGTCGCACTTTCGTTCGACATAAACTCCTAGAAAGTCAGCAAAGAGTTCGTCAGCCATCACAGAGTTTAGCAAATCATGCAAAAACAAAGATTATATATATATATATTTTTTTTTCATCTCCTGAATATTAAAATTCTCTCTGGTTCTGGGGGAGTTTCTGAGTCTCAAAGTCGGTAAATCTGCCAAATTCTGCTCTGAGAGTCTGCTCTGATTTGGAGTTTGGAAACAAGTTTACCGTCTTTTTGGTTTGGTGCTCAACTAGCCAGGGCCAGAACGTATTGTGGACCTAAAACTGATATGCGGGGCCGGATCAACATTTGCGAGGGGGCCGCATTTGGCCCGTGGGCCTCGAGTTTGACACGTGTGATCTACATGATGAAAGAAATACAAAAATGTGGGTAAGCCGATTTTAGATTGACTTTAATTGAAAGATTTTCGTCATTCTGTCCCATTTTTTTTCTTCTATAATTGGGGAATTACAACACATGAAGTCACTAATCCTGCAAGCAATTGTCTCCGTTGCCGGAGCGACAGCTTGAAGTAACGTAACCGCTGTTGAAAAAAACCCCCCCCAAAAAAACCTGTTCAGCCGTGCAACTGTTCTCTGCCATGTTGCTTCTCAGGGAGGTGATGTCATCGCTGGAGCTGGGACGTTGGGAGATTTGGGGAAGTGGGAGGGGGAGAGGGGGGTGGGGGGGTGTTTCTGGCAGATTGCATCATTAAGCCGCTCAGACAGGCACTTTCAGCCCTCTCTCGCCTGTTTTCTTCCCTCCTTGCCGCTTCCCGCCTGTCGCTAAGGTCTCGAGGGGTGAAGGGAATGAAAAAGGAAAAAGGGAACGCAACAACTCCTCTTCCCCTCACGCCGGGATAAAAAAATGCAACTGATGCTCAAACACGCTCCATTTTTCTTGTTTCTGCACACAACACACGGCACAAATATTTGCCTTTTGATGCGTTTCCTCTCTATCCGTCCTGCTCGTGTTCACTGCAACAGTTTACGCTTTCAGCTCCCCCCCCCCCCCCTGTGATCCCTCTTACCTCGACCGACCCCCGACGCTGGGATGAATATTTTCCGTTCCGTGTTGCTGATGATAGGTAATTACCACTCGCTCCTGCGCCAGATGCTTGTTTTTATTCCCTAAAACCACTTTTTGTGACCCAGCCCACAACAAAGTTTCTCCCCTAACATCTGTTGTATTATAAGAGCCAAAATACAGAAAACAAAACTAAATAAAAGGCAGAAAGCTAATTACAGGACCGTATCATTCATATGCACAGAACAACGGTACCACTAGCAAAGTCATGACATGCATAAATGCCAAAAACAAAGAGGAACTATGCAGGTTTTTTTTAGCTTAATGTATCTTAACTGAACAGCTTGGTAGTCATTGTGATGGTTATATGACTTGTTTCTGGTTGAATGGTGGTCGTCTCCCCCCTAGCGCCTGGGAGATGAAAAACCACCCTTGCAACTTTTTGGCCGGCGATCCGGCGGCCCTCATCGTCAGGAAGTACGGCGTGATATCAGGTCTCGCCATGTTAACGAATCGCTTCACGGCGCCGCACGCATACGGCCGTTCAGGACCCGGCTAACGAGGTAGAGATGGAGTTTTTCACACTATCGTCACGGCTGAGCCGGCAAAAAAGAAGCAGAAAGCTAGGAAAGCATTGTGGGAGGAAGAGAGGAAGAGGGAAACGGCAGACTGACCGAGAGAGGAGTCAGACACGAGGAAACATAGGAGCTGTAGGGGGGGGGGGGGGGGGGTGGGGGGCTCTATAGAGAAACCTGCCAGCAACAAGACAGGAAACACACAAGACATGGACTACACTACATAGCGCTGCTTTAAGTTTTTTAGGGTTTCTATTAGGGCTGTCAAAATAACGCAGATTAATCCATTCCATATTGACCTTTCACCCGGAGCCGTTCTAGCCGCCATTCGGCTGTAAAATGCGTTGCTACAGGCAACAGAAACATCGCCGCAACGTGACGCTAGTTAACACTACACTCACCATCAGGTAACGTTGAGCCTCCCCTCAGCTGGATTAAACACGGTTAAAATGCTAACAGCCAAAGCTAAACGCTGTAAAGTTTGACTG
>CM042436.1:35792422-35824016 GCA_023631565.1 Gymnocephalus cernua | reverse complement strand
GCTTTTTGAGTGTTAATCATATATTATCTGCTCTAGCTTTCCCCACAGTTTTAGACACAGGTATGGTGATGACAACGGCCCTCGGGTGCGACCTCTAGCTCACCCAGTAAGAGCGCGCGCCCCCGTGCAGGCTGAGTCCTCTGCAGCGGCGCCGGTTCGAATCCGACCTGCGGCCCTTTTCCCCACCTCTCTCCCAAAACATCACATTTTTTGAGGAAAGACCCTTAAACTCCTCCGCTAAATTTGTGCACCTATGTCTCTGCTGAACCCAGGGAACACACGCTGATGTCTGAGCTGATTTTTATCTCTCTGCAAGAAAGCAAAGACGGGGATTTCATCGTTCACTTTGGTCCTTTTTCATGCTCAAAAAAACCCATGTTCCTTTTTGTTTTTTTTTTGCAAACCGGAGCTCACCCGCGTTCCCAATTTGCTCATCAATAGCATCAAATGCCCTCCTCCTCATTCCTCCCTCTGTTGTGTAATCCTCAACAATGTGACTTCTCTGTGCTGCTTCAAATGAGCCATTGTACGTTTTTTTTTTTTTTTTTTTTTTGGGGGGGGGGTGGAAGAGAGTGAACGGTGTCTTATGTTACACAGGCTTCCTTCATTTTTTTGGTTTGTTTTCTCACATAACCAGGCAACCGGGGGAGCTTTGAGTCAGAAAAGGGAGACTGTGAAAGTGCTTATTAAGTCATGCTGTACGTTCCTTTCGGATAAAAGCGTCCACCGAAATGGCAGACATAACCCCAGATTGTTATGTGACAGTGTATTCGCTGTCACATAACAATCTGGGGTTATTTCTGCCATATATGACTGGTTTAAGCCAACAGCGGACATGCTTTCAGAGTTACGCAACACTGGCCTACTTTGAATTTAATGAGGGCCGTGAACTGGGAAGCTTTATGTCATGCTAAGAAAGCTCCGGCGGGATCCAGCTGATCAGTCTGTGGTTACAGCATCTGTCATCACAGATATACGAGGCTTTTGAACCCTTAACCTCCGTATTACTGGTTGCTTTTAATGCCGGTGATCTAGAAAATAGAAACCTATCTTACCGCAGCAGCTGAAGGGTGAAAAACACTCCCATAGGTCGTCTGTTCAAGCAGCAATTACTAGCAATTCCTATAGTACAGGAGAAGCTGGCAGGCAGTTTGGACTTACATCAGCTGTAATTAGCCTGTACCTATGTTATCTCCTTACATATACCTACGCTCTCTGTCTCTGATAGATTGGGAATGATTGAGATTTCTCTTGGCACAGCTACCAGAAGACTTACAACGTTCAGACACGTTGCTCACGTCACATCTACGTCATCAAGCTCAATTTCAGGCTGCGCAGTAACGCTCAGCCATCACCGGGAAAGTGACGTCACCGGTCTCCGTCCAGAGCAGCGGAACCTGCTGGTCCAGTTCTTTAACTGTCTATGGTACATACGATGTAGCCTACGTTTTACTCCCGTATACCACAATGCAAAGCGGTTGTGTTTTCCCGGAGTAGGAGGAGGAGGAGGAGGAGGAGGAGAAGAAGCAGCAGAAGCACCCGCGGAAACTGAAAAGGAAAAGTGGAGCGAGTCACTGATCTCGCCAGACTGTCCGGGTTGGTGTGTCAGGGCCTTTACAACGTCTCACATGTGACACACTTCAACTTTGAGATGTCTGCGATGCAGTGAGCAGCAGGGATCAAACCTCCGGTCCGTCACTTTGGCTGAGTGTGAGCTGTGAGTGCTGGGAGCTGTGTGTGTGTGTGTGTGTGTGTGTGTGTGTGTGTGTGTGTGTGTGTGTGTGTGTGTGTGTGTGTCTGTCTCATAGCGTCTCATCCAGTTTATGACTCCCACTCTCTGCTTCAGGGATATTTACATGCTGTTCAGCCCGGATCTAGATCTTAATTTTCATCTCCCAGACAAAACAGTGTGTAGGCATAAGAGATGCTAGACGGAGGTGTGTGTGTGTGTGTGTATGTGTGTGTGTGTGTGTGGTTGTGTTTGTGTGTGTGTGTGTGTGTGTGTGTGTGTGTGTGTGTGTGTGTGTGTGTCTGTGTGTGGTTGTGTTTGTTTGTGTGTGTGTGTGCATGAGTGTGTGTGTGTGTGTGCATGAGTGTGTGCATGTGTGTGTGTCTGTGTGTGTGCATGAGTGTATGTGTGTGCATGAGTGAGTGTGTGTGTGTGTGTGTGTGTGTGTGTCTGTGTGTCTGTGTGTGTGTCTTGTTTGTGTGTGTGTGTGTGTGTGTGTGTGTGCATGAGTGTGAATGTATGTGTGTGTGTGTGTGTGCATGAGTGTGAGTGTGTGTGTGTTTGTGTGTGTGTGTGTGTGTGTGCATGAGTGTGAATGTATGTGTGTGTGTGTGTGTGTGTGTGCATGAGTGTGAATGTATGTGTGTGTGTGGTTGTGTGTGCATGAGTGTGTGTGTGTGTTTGTGTGTGTGTGTGTGTGTGTGTGTGCGTTTGTATGTGTATGTGTCTGTCTGTGTGTGGTTGTGTGTGTGTGTGCATGTGTGTGTGTGCATGAGTGTGAATGTATGTGTGTGTGTGTGTCTCTGTGTGTGTGTGTGTGTGTGAGAGGTGTTTTCGAGCGGTGCACGTCAGGCTCCGGCGTAGACTCAGAGGGATCTGATTCTACCCACAACCATAAAACGGCCTTTACTGTCCCTAGATCACTAAATGCATTTATTTCACGACTCCCGACAGAATCAGAGACAACAGATACGTGCCAGACTCCCGTAGAGGTAGACAGATAAATAGCCGCGCAGACGGGCAGAGACGGGAAGCGTCAGAAATAGAAGCAGCCAAGAGAAGAAGACTGAAACCTGAAGCAGCGGCGAGGTCTTCGGGTCAGAGGGGCGATCGGCGGCTCTGTGAGAAGGAGAGTTTGGGAACGTCGGGTCACTTTATATACTATAAACACTTTAACAAACACACTGAGGACGCTGCGGAGCGCCCACACACTGTTTATACGCCGTCCCCTCTCACATGTAAACACATTCTGATAGGCCAGTTTGTAATTCCCAACATTTTGAGACAGGCTATTTTTACTGCTATTTATTGAGGACATTCTTGCCCGCAGAGTATTTGCAGTTAAGCCTAATCCTTCATTAGCGTTTGGAACGGACGCTATGCTGCGTTCAGGGTCAGTGTCTGTTTACAGGTGGAGGTGCTGCAGACGTTACGTTCACGCGCACGTTACTGTAGATTCTGAACTAGGGCTGCAATGATGCAATGGTTCCATAGAACGTGATTCACGGTTGTTGTTGTTTTTGTTATTTACATTTCGAATTGCATAATTTCTGTAACTTCATTATTAGATAATCTCTGAGCTACTGAACGACGACGTCTGCTAACGTATTTTTGACACTATGTGATGATGATATGAATATATATCCAGTCCCTCCAGAAAAACGTGATTATACGATCGCATAATTCAATGCATAATCAGCCAAAGTCTGCATATTTATGCGGGGGGGGCGCATTTTTTCAAATACGCCGCACTTTCGCCGCATGAATTGCAGATTTCCGCGCAAAATATGCGGGGCTTGCATGATTTCATAATCCTCGCATTTTCGTTGCAAAAAAGTCACATATATCTCAGCAGGAAGTTGAAAAATGTTGTGTTTACTTCACACGAGAGCAGCCATTTTCCCCTGTTGCCATGGGAACGTTATGAAGTGATGTAATTTCTCCTAGTGAGAACACGGTGTTGGGGGGGAATCACTTTGTTTTCTCTTTTTCATCAAACCGCAATTTTTGCAAGTTCCCGCAATTTTTGCAAGTTCCCGCAATTTTTGCAAGTTCCCGCAATTTCATCTCATAAAATTGCATAAATATCCTGCATATTCCATCACATTTTTTTAAGAAAACGTGCCACATAACAGTGTGGCTAACAGAAACTTGAACACGTGTCTAGATCAGGTCAGATCTGCACGCGTTGCTTCCGCTTGCTGAGCCTCGTGAGACCGTCCTGATCTCGCCAGCTCCTCGTTGCATCACACCTAAACCCGCCTCAAAACCAACGCCGATTGGTCGGTCGTTTGGCGAACGGCTCCAAAATTTTCTCTGCCTCAAGATGCCAGACTGATCTGGAGCAGAAAACTGGAGCTCGCCAGATCAGGACGGTCTCACGAGGTTATAATTTGATTTCCAAGTTAATATATATATATATATATATATATATATATATATATATATATATATATATATATATATATATATATATATATAGTTATAAGATGCATCAGATGTTATAAGATGCATCATGGAAATAGAAATGCAGTGAGATGTAAATTTGCTGGACGACTGCTGATACCACACTGAGTAAGACATACAGGAGAGAGTATGTACACATACACACACACACACACACACACACACACACACACACACACACACACACACACACACACACACACACACACACACACACACACACACACACACACACACACACAGGAGGCATTTGTGTAAATCCGGGATGTACTGAGCTGCCAGAGATGAGAGGATTAACCTGCGAGCTGTCCGGTCACACGCTGCAGAGGAGGAAGCTCGCATGCTAAACTAAACGCTGGACACAGACCATCTTTTGTCACACTTGCTCCCGAGGTCAAACATAAACCTTTTAGTGTTTAAGTCTTGAAGTTCCCCTTGTTTTTTACCTGCTGAAGTGAATAGGTGTGGGCATCACATGGCTCACGATAACGATAACATCACCGTATGGCAATTCTCCCATATAAATATATTGCTAGACAATCCTATAATGATGCATCACGATATCGTTGTAACTCTCAATGCAAAATGCCCATGATAATATTAAGTGCTGAGAACTTTGTAAGTGTACAGACAGATAGTACCCTTCACGTACACAGGCGGGCGCCATCTTGGGATAATCAGTCATGACCAGTCGAACCACGAACGCTGTGTAACCAGTAACCAGTAATCAGTCCCTCCAGAAAAACGCTGAGTTTTTTTGTGATTGTTGCGGGCAAAAATCCTTGATTATGCGGCATGTTTACTTAAAAAATGCGATGGAATATGCGGAATATTTATGCAATTTTATGTGATGAAATTGCGGGAACTTGCAAAAATTGCGGGAACTTGCAAAAATTGCGGTTTGATAAAAAAGAGAAAACAAAGTGATTCCCCCCCAACACCGTGTTCTCACTAGGCGAAATGACGTCACTTCATAACGTTCCCATGGCAACAGGGGAAAATGGCTGCTCTTGTGTGAAGTAAACGCAACATTTTTCATCTTCCTGCTGAGATATATGTGACTTTTTTGCAACGAAATTGCGGGGATTATGAAATCATGCAAGCCCCGCATATTCTGCGCGGAAATCGTCAATGTATGCGGCGAAAGTGCGCCGTATTTGAAGAAATGCGGCCCCTGCATAAATATGCGGACTTTGGCTGATTATGCATTGACTTATGGGATCGCATAATCACGTTTTCTTCTGGAGGGACTGAGTAACATAGCTCAAGCATGGCGTTCGTCGTTTGACTGGTCGTGACGGTCGACTCGGTACCCGTGTGTTATTAACCCCTGGGTTCATTTTGCGCTGGAATTGTCCTTTAAAACCTCTTTGAGACCTTTTCTGTTTAACCAGAAACAGCTCTGAAGTCACTAGCATTAAACCCACCAGACTCCATTTAAAAAAACAATATTTTAACGTGTACAGAGCCGACATATTCTCACATGTAAATCAGTAAACTATGTGTTTATTTCACCCAAAACTAGAGTTGTGATGGTTGGAAAAGTGGAAAGACGACCCAAAAACAGCTTTTCATAGTTTTATTTTGTGTCTGTTGACTTTGAATGAAGTGTGTTTTACGATGCTAAAATGACTGATTATTTACATGGAGTCTGGTGGGTTCAGCGAACGCAATTTCTCGGATGTTTTTTATGTTTTACTCTCTAACAGAAAGGTCGACCTCCTTAGAAATCCTTCCCATAATGTTGTCAAACATTTAGAATACTAATCTGAGTCTGTCAGTGTTTAAAAACGAGCTCTTTTATGAAGGTAAATACAAGCAGTATAATCGTCCTATTAACTCCCATCGTAGCTTGTTTCTCTGCTGCCGACTGCAGAGATCTCTCTTAATAACTGGACCAATGTCACAGATTGTTGTTCCCATCAGTCACTTATAGACACAGAAACACAGGAACACAGGAACACAGGGTCCAGGTTGGAAAAAAAACAGTAGTTACCCTTTAACACATCGCGTTTACATCTCAATTATACCTTGATTCTCTCCAGTATTCCTTTTTCCCTGCAGTTTTCCACCCACCTTTTCCTGTCTCCATCCTCCCACATCTTTCTCTCCCTCTCTTCCTCTCGTTTATTAACCCCATGTGTGACTCTCATAGTCTTTTATTTTTGTGTTTTCTCTCTATTCAAAACCAGCAGCTGCGGGATGAAGATTCTTTCTTCAGATTTCTGAGGAACGGAAATCCCCTTTCTTCTCTTTTTGGTTCTTCCCTCCTCTGGATTGTCGAGAGATTTTAGAATATCTGAGCTGTAATTATTTATAACCCGAGCCCTCCTTTATCTTCATCTCTTTCTCCCTTTGCCAGCCTACATTTTTCTTAATCCAGCCATTTTTTTTTGTGTGTGTGTGTGCAATTAAATATTTAACGTCCCTGACGCAGCAGGCTGCGGCTGTGATTGCTTCGAGGTCAGCGTGTGACGGCAGAAATTAAACACTCAGAACGTCTGCGAAAGTGAAAACCTCCTCGCTCCAGTCTTCATCCATCCGTCCTTTTTTCTTTCCTCCAACCGGTTGTGGAAAGTGCTCCTGAGCAGATGGTCGGCTCGCTGTGTCTGTTGGATGGTAGTCAGGGCCGCCGTCGAGTCACGTGTTGAGCTGCTTCGTGTCCCACACTCTGCGCCTTTGGTTACTGAATGTGACTTCCTGTTGCCCTTGTGCCATATGTTACTGATATGCCGTGTTAAAGAATCTATAAATTATAAGTATCGTGGTCAGCTGCACCAGTGTCATCAAGAAAAATCATGCGTATTGGTCACACTAGGGGAGGGAAATTAATAATAATGATTTAGATTTTCAGGCTATTTGGCGGGATGCTCTCATCCGATGATTAAAGGACAATTCCGGCACAAAATTACCCTAGGGGTTAATAACACGTGTACCGAGTCGACCGTTCTCTGGGATATGTTTTCATGCTAATCCAATGTGACCAGTTTTAGCGCAAACCGCTAATTAGCTCATACCGCTAGTTGTCTGGGCAGAGAGTAAAGTAACAAGAAATCTCTATTTCTACACCACTAACAAGGCATAATGAGGGTCCCTACATGGCAACACAAGCATTGAGAACTTTGTAAGCGTACAGACAGTTTATTAAAAACATAGATTATAAAGACAGTAGCATTCACGTATATACAGGCGGGCGCCATCCTGGGATAAACAGTCACGACCAGTCGAACCACGAACGCCGTGCAACCGGTAACATAGCTCAGGCACGGCGTTCTCAATGCTTGTGTTTACATGTAGGGACCATGTAAACAGTTCGGTGAAGTGATGCAAATGCTTAAGTGCCTTAAACCTGATTTCTGTCTGAATTCCTGCAAGGGGAGACTCCTTAAACCTGCATTCTCTCTGAATTCCAGCAGGGGGAGACTCCTTAAATCTGCATTCTGTCTGAATTCCAGCAGGGGGAGACTCCTTAAACTGCATTCTCTCTGAATTCCAGCAGGGGGAGACTCCTTAAATCTGCATTCTGTCTGAATTCCAGCAGGGGGAGACTCCTTAAACCTGCATTCTGTCTGAATTCCTGCAGGGGGAGACTCCTTAAACCTGCATTCTCTCTGAATTCCAGCAGGGGGAGACTCCTTAAACCTGCATTCTGTCTGAATTCCTGCAGGGGGCGACTCCTTAAACCTGCATTCTATCTGAATTGGAGACTCCTTAAACCTGCATTCTCTCTGAATTCCTGCAGGGGGCGACTCCTTAAACCTGCATTCTCTCTGAATTCCAGCAGGGGGAGACTCCTTAAATCTGCATTCTGTCTGAATTCCAGCAGGGGGAGACTCCTTAAATCTGCATTCTGTCTGAATTCCAGCAGGGGGAGACTCCTTAAACCTGCATTCTCTCTGAATTCCTGCAGGGGGAGACTCCTTAAACCTGCATTCTCTCTGAATTCCTGCAGGGGGAGACTCCTTAAACCTGCATTCTCTCTGAATTCCTGCAGGGGGAGACTCCTTAAACCTGCATTCTGTCTGAATTCCAGCAGGGGGCGACACGTGCGGTTGCAAAAGGAGGTCGGTTTCTGTAGAAGTCTATGAGAAAGGGACCCACTTCTCACTTGATTTATTACCTCAGTAAACATTTTCATAATGAGTTTATGGTCTCAATCGCTAGTTTCAAGTCTTCTGCAATACAGAATGATGTTCACTTTTTGAATCATGGTCTCGTTGAATTTAAAATCGGCGATAAAGCGGGGGGTGTTTTAGGGCGTGGCTACGATGTGATTGCCAGTGAAAGTGTGTAAGGTAACGTAGAGTGTAAGAGCTCCTCCCTCACGTCTAAAATCGTCACATCCACAACCAGGACGGCTGCGCCCGTAACGGCAAACTCAACGACTCATAGCAGATCTCCACCAACCAACGGGTGACGTCACACATGCTCTGTCCATTAACAATATACAGTCTATGGTAGGGACCCTCGTTATGCTACCGGTGAAGTGTGGTGATATTTTAATGCCTTGTTAGTGGTGTAGAAACAGAGATTTTTTTCCAAGTTTTCCAGTTTGTGCACATACAGTATTCAACAACCTGTTGCTTCCCACGTCTTCCATAGTGTTTAGAAGTAGCTGTGTTTCTCCTTCTGACCAGATTCCTCTTTGCAGGAAAAACCCTCATTACAGCGACTTCAGTCCACGTCGGGGTCACGGCAGGTCCCACATTGTGGGACATTTAGCTGCCGGCCACATTAGACATGGAGCTGTGCAGCGTCTTATTGTTGCGTGTGTGTGTGTGTGTGTGTGTGTGTGTGCTGTAGCTTTGCCCTGCAGGGATGGAGGTTGGCTTGTGAATTAGGTCACCACCAGCTCGCCTGTATGCCGCCGTTGTTGCCAGGCCACAGAACAACGTGGCATCTGCTGCTGTAACTGGCGTGTGAGGGCAGTTTCAGGGGTCAGTCAGTTAAAAGCTGACATTGGGACATCAATTCTCCTTTTTGTAATATACACTCTAAGAAATATGTGTATTAACAATTGTATGTCTGTATATTTTAACAGAGGTTGTCCATAGAACGTGATTCACAGTTGTTGTTTTTGTTATTTACATTTCGATTTTGCATAATTTCTGTAAATATTCTGTAAATATCCCGCATATTCCATCGCATTTTTTAAGAAAACGTGCCGCATAATCAAAGATTTTTGCCCGCGACTATTGGGTTTGGGTTTGGGTTCTGATCTGCTCCATGAAATGACCAACTTCTTTTTCTCTGGGGACGACCGACGTTAAACTTCACAACCTCCTCTGATTGGCCAACACAACGTTTCTGTTAACCCTTTCCTTGATTGGGTTACAGGTGCTTTTAGGGGCGGGGCTTGAAGGCTGCTCCGGCCAATAGTACTCCGACAACTTTTATCACTTTTTTCGACCTTTTTGATGCTTTTTCTGACGTTTTTTTTCCCTATGAGATGAGTTTTATATAAAAGGCCTAACAGAAAATCAGTCTGGTTTTAGACAGTCGCTGACAAACTCCCGCCAAGTGGCGTGCTCGTTGCGTATTGCTGTGTCCAGCACTCCCCTCGCCCTCCAAGTGAGATATTTCCACGGGTATATTTGTAGTTTGGCGTGTTTGAAAAGCGCCAGGGCTCGCTGGTTTCTTCGCCGGGCTTTTGGAGGGTAAAAGTCAGTCAAGCTGCGGCTTTAACTTTGATTTTCCTCCTAATGAAATTCTGAACAGAGTCCAAAACCTAAAATGTGTGTTTGCTGTTATGTTTCTCAGAAGAACACTGGAAGCACTACAGGCTGCTGCACACACACACACACACGCACGCACGCACGCACGCACGCACACACGCACACACGCACACACGCATACATACACACACACACACACACACACACAGACAGACACACACTCCACTTTCAGTTTGTTTGTCATAATATGTGCGTTTGACTCAGTTTACTGTCACTACAATTGGATTATTTTTTTAATCTACTCGCATGAACATTCACACACTCGGCGACGATGCCTAGCAACCGGCTCTTTTGGGAATGAGGAACGGTAAAAATGTGATGACACATCATAAAAAGGTTGCAGCATTTCCTTTCAAAATCTCCATAATTTTAACACAAGTAGTGGAAGGACGTGTGATCTGAGACATCTGTCTTATGATCATGGAATAGTATCCACATCTTAATCACCCAGAGGTGGGACATTTTAGCAGATGTAGCCTTTATTTCTGCGTGTGTAACACAGTAATTTAAGCCTAAAGGTTTATTCACCAGCTTACATCATCTAGACCTTCCTCCGCAGCGCTGTGGATGTGATACTACATCTTAGTCAGACTTAAAGATCTCATATTATGCTCATTTTCAGGTTCATAATTGTATTTTGATGTACCAGTATATGTTTTTGCGTGGAATACCTGCAGAACAGGGACATGTAAGTAGTTCTTCTGGAGATTATGGTGAACTAGTGTGTGTTGTAGCAGCTTTTTGCCATTGAGAACGAGCTAGCATGCTACGGTTAGCCACCTGGTCTCGACTACTGACGTAGAAAGTCCTGCAGATTTTGACCAGCTCACCCGGAGACTGAAGGCAGGAATCATTCAGAAACCATATCTCACTCAGAACAACAAGTGTGTATGCGTGTGGAAGCACCAGAGACACAAAATAACACCCCAAATCCCAGAAAAAGTGTTTATTTTTCATAATAATAATAGCTTTCTTATTTTGAAATAACTGCAGTCACACTTTGTTCCCTCTCAACACACATAAACACACACATCTTATGACTGTCATGCTCGCTCTGGAGAGTACCAGGCTAACCCCCCTGACTTTAAAACCTTAACCGCTCCCTCAGGCTTCTGTACAGCCACTGTGGGACTCCAGTTCCCATGATCCACCCTGTAGGAAAGATGACTGTAGACTCCCTGTGGATACTAGGGGATTTTTTGTGAGGATTTTCAAAATCAATTCTTTTCCTATAGAATCAATATTTTGTATGAAAATCCACGTTATGTTACTTCTTTACAAAGTAAATCAGACTGACTGTGTGTGTGTGTGTGTCTGTGTGTGTGTGTGCATTACTGTGTGTGTGTGTGTGTGTCCATGTCTCTCTCTGTGTGTGTGTGTGTGTGTGCGTGTGTGTGTGCGTTACTGTGTGTGTGTGTGTGTGTGTCTGTGTGTGTGTGTGCATTACTGTGTGTGTGTGTGTGTGTGTGTGTGTGTGTGTCCATGTCTCTCTCTGTGTGTGTGTGTGTGTGTGTGTGTGTGTGTGTGTCTGTGTCTGTGTGTGTGTGTGTGCATTACTGTGTGTGTGTGTGTGTGTGTGTCTGTGTCTGTGTGTGTGTGTGTGCGTTACTGTGTGTGTGTGTGTGTGTGTGCGTTACTGTGTGTGTGTGTGTGTGTGTCTGTGTGTGTGTGTGTGTGTGTGTGTGTGTGTGTTTGTCCATGTCTCTCTCTGTGTGTGTGTGTGTGTGTGTGTGTGTGTGTGTGTGTGTGTGTGTGTGTGTGTGTGTGCGCGTGCATTACTGTGTGTGTGTGTGCGTGTGTGTCTGTGTGTGTGTGTGTGTGTGTGTCCATGTCTCTCTGTGTGTGTATGTGTGTGTGTCTGTGTCCATGTCTGTGTGTGTGTGTGTGTGTGTGTATGTGTATGTGTCCATGTCTGTGTGTGTGTGTGTGTGTGTGTGTGTGTGTGTGTCTGTGTGTGTGTCTGTGTCCATGTCTCTGTGTGTGTTTGTTACTGTCTGTGTGTCTGTGTCCACGTCTGTGTGCGTGTGTCTGTATCCATGTCTGTGTGTGTGTGTGTGTGTGTGTGTGTGTGTCTGCTATCGTCCCAGCCCTAGTGGTGATGTTTTGTTGCTCCCTGTTCCCCAACAGTCCTCCCCCCCCACAGAGCCCTCCATAACGAGGCTCCTCCCACCTCACAGACCCCCCTGTTTCAGTGCTGGGGGGCTGAGTGCAGCCATGTGATGTCTCTGCTCCTCTGTCAGCTGCCAGCACTTAGAGCCTGTTTGAAATTCTTCCACAGCGGGTGGTTGATTGAGAAGCAACGCTTAACACTCCTGTTGTCCTCGGGGTCAAATTTGACCCATTTTTTTAACACGTTTCCATATCAGAAATTTTGGTTTTTGTTTCAACCAAAATTGTCAAAGAAACTAACGTGGATGGTTCCATACGACCGTTACTCTTCACAGGTCAAATAAATGATCAGTGCACTACTTTCTTTGAATTTTATTGAAAAATGACAAAAGAACTTTGAAAAAAAAGTGACAAAAATGTTGGAAAAAGCTTCAAAAATGCAGAGGTTAAAATCGACAAAGACATTTTTAAAAAATCGCTGAAAGAAATCACAGAAAAAATTGACAAAATCATCAAAAAATCACTGAAAGAAATCACCAAGAAAATCACAGAAAAAATCAATTAAATCATCGAAAATAATCGCTGAAAAAAATAAAGAAATCACTGAAAAAATCAACAAAAACATTTTTAAAAAATCACTGAAAAATCATCAAAAAATCACTGAAAAAAACACACACAGTAACACACACACCACACACACACACATACACACCACGCACACCACGCACCACACACACACAGTAACACACACACCACACACCACGCACATGCACCACACACACACACACACACACACACACACACAGTAACACACACACACACACACACACATACACACCACGCACCACACACACACCACACACACACCACACACACAGTAACACACCCACCACACACACACACACACACACACACACACACACACACACACACACACACACACACACACCTCCACCTCTGATGGAAACGAGGGCGTAGCTCGAGTCTGCAGAGTGAAAACACGGAATGCTCCTTTAAAGAAGAAGAAACCGGACTCTGTATGTGTGATTAATCGTCAGGACTTTATTGTGAGTGTGTGTCCCCCCCCCCCCCCGAGTCTCATGGCCACTGTGCTGAAGTTGTCGCTCCGCTGCGATGAAAGAGACCCTGTGTGGTCAACTGAGGACGCACAGAGCAGCTGCTGTTCACGAGGACAAAGCGAAGAGGAATTATTTCAGTTACACTCCACGCTGTAACTCGCTTGGAGTTTAAATCCATCATACACCTTATTTATTTTCCATGTGTTTGTTAAGTTCACTTTCTACATGAACTATAGTTCAAAGTTGAGTTCACACATTTTAACATGAAATAGTTCAGTTCATAGTTCATCCTGCAAAATGTTGAACTAAGTTCACAGTTACAAAAATGAACTAGTTCATAGTTCTTTTTTTCCATATGTTGCTGTCGCCACGCCACTCGCCACGTGCTGTCGCCACGTGGCGTGTTATCGCGGGAAACATCACACGCGTGTATAAACAAAAAGGTTAGGTTCAGGAAAAGAACATTGGGGAAGGCTTTATTAAAAAAAAACACAAAATAAACAAACAACAATTGACGTAACACGCGGGGCACGATACCCGCTCTCCTGGGTGAAAGCCCTGTGCAAAATGGCGTGGATCAACACGCTAAAAAGTGAGTATGCGTCTTGATAACACGCAAATAACGCCATACAAATTGGCGTGTCACACATACGCCACTTCAGGAGGTCAGCCTGGCTACATTTGCAAGTTTTAAAGTGCCCATATTATGAAAAAAAATCTCTTTTTCTGGGATTTGAGGAGTTATTTTGTGTCTCTGGTGCTTCCACACGCATACAAACTTGGAGAAAAATCTATCCATGTTGTTCTGAGTGAGATACGGTTTCTGAATGATTCCTGCCTTCAGTCTCCGGGTGAGCTGGTCAACATCTGCACGGCTTGTTACGTAACTAGCCGAAACTACGTTCTCGATGGCAAAGCACTGCTACAACACACACGAGTTCACCATAATCTCCAAAAGAAGTACTTCCATGTGCGCCCTCCTTTAGAAGAAGTCTTCCGGCTAATCCTGCCTTGTAACTGACCAAAGTTGGAGAAACAACCTTTCTTTTATTGTCTGTGGAGCTAACTGACATGATCTACCATCTGAGCTACTGAGCATGTGCAGAGTGGAATCAAAGATAGTACAGAAGGAAAGATGATTCACTCTGTAGCTAAAACAGAGACCTGAACACAAGGTGAAAAGAGGAGCTGCAGCAGTGAGAGAGAGATGTGCTGTACAACAAAAATATATTAAACCATGTAAACATATTCTGGTACTACCTTAAAATACAATTATGAACCTGAAAATGAGCAGAATATGGGAACTTTAAGTTTTACCTGTTGATATTTGGTTAGTGATATTTGGCACAAAAATAATTCCACACGATGCTTTATTACCAAATTAGATTCACTTTCATGTCGTCTTGTTTGTCCTAAAACTTCCTCAGCAGTCTCGAATTTTATTCACGGTACGAGTTTCAAAATCCTCTATTGATCCCACGACACGGGGGGAAGTTCACACGGGTTCACACTTCACGCAGGAACGGGAGAAATCAGCTTAACTGGAGTGAAGATTTCTGCTCTGGTCTCTCACTGCTGAACAAACTTTGCAGGAATTCAAAATGTGAAAAAAAAGACAGAAAGCAGTGGAGCGTTTGGCATTCAGGCTGTTTTCAATTTTCTATCTGCTGAGCGGCAGTTTTCTGTTTTTGGATACAGGGTTATGTGGATGTAGCTGTTAGTCTGCTGAGATGACTCTTCGTGTGTGTGTGTGTGTCTGTGTGTGTGTGTGTGTGTGTGTGTGTGTGTGTGAGTGAGTGTGTGAGTGAGTGTGTGTGTGTGTGTGTGTGTCTCTGTGCCTGTGTTTGTGTGTGTTGTTGTTACAAGAGGAATGTTCTCTCTCTGTGATGACCGGTGACAGATGCCCTGCTCTAGGCGGAGCTAACGTGTGTGTGTGTGTGTGTGTGTGTGTGTGTGTGTGTGTGTGTGTGTGTGTGTGTGTGTGTGTGTGTGTGTGTGTGTGTGTGTGTGTGTGTGTGTGTGTGTGTGTGTGTGTGTGTGTGTGTGCGTGCGTGCCACTGGCTTCCAGCAGTGGGTAACATAAGGGCTCCTGTGTTTGTTTGTGCGCTGACATGCCCACAAGGAATTATGGGATGCGTGGGAGCTGGAGCACCGCTCATAAAAGTAGATGAAGTCTTTAGATTTTTTTTTTTTTTTTAATGTTAATAACATTACTCAAAGGTGTTTACATCATTATATCACAAGTGTTATCACAGAGTGTTAAATATGAACGTATTAATTAAGGATACATCTACACTACTGCGTTGTCACTGAGTCGTTTTTATATTTCTCTATACGTTTTATATTTGTATATAAGATAAATTTTTGGGGGCTGGAGTGACAGTGGATAGACATGAAAGGTGGGAGAGAGATGGGCAAAGGGCGGCAGGTCGGACTCGAACCCGGGCCGCTGCAAAGGCCTCGGCCTACACGGGGCGCACGCTGAGCTATGGGCCGCCCCTTAATAAGCACCTATATTTTCATAATCATTTCATCGTTTCGGTTCACTTTCAAGCACAAATGCCAAACGTTTGATGGTTCCAACTTCTCAAAAGTTGCCTAACATTGTTAGCCTGACAAGCCAGACCCACATCCAGATGTTGGGTCAGACCCACATCCAGATGTTGGGTCTGGGAACTCACCATTGACAGGACTCAATCCGAGGGGGCGGGATAAACGGTTGTCTTTCAAATTCCGTCTGCACGCAATAGGATAGAGCTACAACCAATCAGAGCAACGAAGAAGGGGGCGGAGCTAGTTGATAGGTTACACTTTAAACTCCGAACACATCTTCATTTTTTAAGAATGACTTCAGTGCCGTTCTTTGTTCTTTTCTCAAAGAAAAGCTGAACTCCAAGTCTTCCAGAAGACCGCAGCTCGCCAGCAGCAGCAGCAGCCATAAGCCCCGCCCACCGACTCTATACACGATGTGATTGGCCACCCCCAAAGTTTGGTTTTTCCAGCTCACAAGCCAATGGAGAGTGTCTAGACTGACCCTGGCTGCAAATTAAATTTGCTGCCGCTACAGGGTGCGTCTACATTTCTAGGCTGTCACATTGTAGTAAATTATACTAAATATAACATATAAAACCTTTTTATATTTGTCGAAGCACCTTTTTTTTAATTTAAATATCACTTTTGTCTCGGTTGGTCCCTGATGACGTTACGAAGGCCGCCTGTCCTCCGCGGTCCTCCTCTCTCCGTCTGTCTCCCTCTCCTTTTCTCTCCACTGATTCTATTTCCAGCCCTCCCATCTTTTATTTCTGAACTATCACGCATCATCATCCCCATCTGGCCCTCCAGAGTCTGATTTCAGGCTCCGAGACGGACGACCTTTCGTCAGCTGTGAATGGCCGAGCGCAGCGACGCTCCGCTCTCATCGATGTGGTGGCATTGTCTTCTTCCGAGCGGTGTAATTCTATCACTGTCTAGTCAGGCTGAATGCCAGGCGGCTATGAATATAATATAATAAATGTGCCGTAGTGAGGATGAGACAGAAAGCTCAGCGCCCCTCTTCTCGATGGCATTGAGTGGTGGAGAAATGACACGAAAATTGCCCCATTTGAGCCTTTTATTTCATTTCCGACACAACCTCTGTCTCGTCACCACTGTCGGCGCGCCTTGCTCGAGAGGACGTCGATCAATTGCAACGTCAAGCTGTCTGTCATCACCGAGACTTTCACAGCTGCTCCAAAGATTGGAAACGGTAACTTCAGCAGCTTTATTCAATATATTTAAAGGGTAACTCTCGACAAAATGCAACCTAGGGGCTTTTTGTCAATGTACATGAGTCAAACTTTAGTTAAAAAAAAAGCATATTTAGGACGGAAATGCTACTTGTAAGATTCACCGTATTCTTGTTTTGGGTCAAACAGCCTTTTGAATGGGAGAGCTAGGGGCACTTTTATGCTAGCCTCAAAATAGCCATTATTAAAGTGCTCATTTTCAGGTTCATAACTGTATTTTGAGGTTATATCAGAATAGTTTACATGGTTTTATTCTCAAGAAACACCATATTTTTGTTGTACTGCACATTGCTTCAGCTCCTCTTTTCACCCTGTGTGTTGAGCTCTCTGTTTTAGCTACAGAGTGAGACATCTCACCTCTATACCATCTTTGTAGGGAGTCTCGCACATGCTCAGTAGCTCGGTGAGATCTCATCAGCTAGCTGTTTGTTTCTCTAACTTCAAGGCAGGATCAGCAGGGAGACTTCTTCTAAACAGGGAACACTTCCACCTTAGCGTGGAATACCTGCAGAACAGGGACAGGAAGTACTTCTTCTGGAGATTATGGTGAACTAGTGTGTGTTGTAGCAGTGTTTTGCCATCGAGAACGAGCTAGCATGCTACGGTTAGCCACCTGGTCTCGGCTACTGACGTGCAGATGTTGACCAGCTCACCCGGAGACTGAAGACAGGAATCATCCAGACATCGTATCTCACTCAGAACTACATGGATGTTTTTTTTTCCCAAGTTTGTATACGTGTGGAAGCACCAGAGACACAAAATAACACCCCAGATCCCAGAAAAAAGTGATTTTTTTTTCATAATATGGGCACTTTAAAACACTAAGAAGACTCGACACAACATGAGACTTTGCTCTGAGTATCTCCAGGAGCTCTACACATGAACTCAGCATTGAGAACATTGTTTGTGGACCCAGAGGCCGTGTCTCAAACCGCCTCTACTTGCACACTTCACACACTTAGTTTTAAGTATATAGTGGAGATAACGAAAAAGTCAGCGCACTGAAAGTACCCGGATGACCCCCTAAAAAACAGTCAAAAAGTTCAGTGTAGAACGATGGACGCTACGTACACTAATGCTGCGTTCCAGGCAACCCGTAACCCGCATTTTCACAACCTTCTACCCGTGAAAGCGCCCTGGAACGGCCGTCCAACCCGTAACTTACTACCCGTGAACTCGTACCAGATCGTTGTTCTCCCAGTTACAGTTTTTGACGTCACACACACACATAAACAACAATGGCGACCCCCTGTTGATGCTGTACAGACGCCGGTGAAATAGAAATAAATAGACACGAATAGACAACGTAAAGTAATTCCGCACATTGTAATCAAAACAATACACATATGATTGTGTACTACTACAGGTTATGTTTATTAAAAAGCCCAATATATGTCGCTGACTAGAAATCGCTAGTATCAGCTAGCACTAGCTAACGTCAACGTTAGGTAGCCGCTAGCTAACGTCAGCGTAGCCACGTCAACGTCAACGTCAGCGTAGCCCAACCTGAACCCTGGAACGCTACCAAGTCGTGAGTCGTGGCTTGAAGTCGTAACTTACGGGCTAAAAATTGTGTCTGGAACGCAGCATAAACCTGCGCCATCTTGACTACAAAGCGGAAAAGGGGGAGGGACCAGGGACGTCGACCGGCAGCTGATTGGACGAACGCGTCACGTGCATACTAGCTCTCGCGGATTTCACATCCGAGCTCAATGGCGGCCAGACGGCGGCTCGTTTGCAATGTGATCTCGAATTTTACGAAAATAGTTCACCGAAACGTGTTTCTGGAAACATTTTAAGCGAGAAACAGGCCGTCGTGCAGTCGCTGAATCTGTTATCATCTCAGATCAACAAAGGTCAGTTTGAAAGATTTTCATCAGATTTTGAGAGGCGGCGAGCCGAGCCGACCGCTCGTCATTTCCGGTAAGTGCTTCATCATAAGTGGTCCATTTGGGACGATACTGACCATCGACAGTGGGCGCTACGGCAGAAAGTGGTCAGTGTACATTAGCGGCGTACTGACCCAAGTAGGCGGTTTGAGACAAAGCCAGAGTTTACTGCTATCTGCCATCTTGCCAGTCAATAATAGTCGATCTCCAAATGCGAATGAACGGACTCCAAAGGAGGAAATATCGTTCTTATACGAGGCTCCTTTTTCAGAGGTCAATATTGTTTTTCACTAACGACAAAACAACGAATCATCCGTGCATTTATATGGAACTGTTACGTCGCATTCGGAGAAGGTAGCGTCTGAAAAACAACAACTTTCAACTACAGCAGGGGCGTCAAACTCAACTTCCCAGAGGGCCACACTGGAAAATAAGAATCACATCAAGGGCCGGACATGTTTTAGTTTATTGACATGCTTCTTCTACTTTGCTAAAAGCTCTACAGCCACATAATGTAAGCAAATGACCATTAGCATGTTAGCATGCAGTTAGCATGTTAGCATGCAGTTAGCATGTTAACCGACTGGGCATTTCAGTTCCCCGCTGAAGAGCACTTTGACTGTAGAACAGCCATCTCTGGTCTTTCCTTGTGTTTTGGAGTATGGATTAACTAAATGACGGAGTATGCAACAGTTGTGTGTGTGTATGTGTGTGTGTGTGTGTGTGTGTGTGTGTGTGTGTAGTTGGGGGGGGGGGGGTGAATACAGCTCTCTTTGTACTTCTTAGTGTGTATCTATGACTACCTCATCAACACACTGAACTACAGATAGACACACACACACACACAGTGGGCATTGTCTATTCACATTGCATAAAAGACACACAAGGGACACGCACGCACACACACACACGCACACGCGCACACACGCACGCGCGCACACACGCACGCACGCACGCACGCACGCACACACACACACACACAGAGACTTTGAACTGCATGTCTTGAGAAACATGCAGAGGCGTCTCCTGTTAGGACCGCGAATGACAGTTTTACAGCTAATTCTGCTAAAGAGACATCTAAATACCGCATACCTACATACACACACACACACACACACACACACACACACACACACACACACACACACACGGCATTCAGTCATGCATTCCACACATATGATAAGCGCTGGCAGTCAGACCCTCAGCTGTGCCTGAAGGTCACCATCAACGCACACGCACGCACACACACACACACACACACACACACACACACACACACACACACACACACACACACACACACACACAGTTGGTTTCATTAATGTCACTGGGACACTGTTTATGCTTCTCTGTATATTGATTCATATTTAATGTGTGTGTGTGGTTTAGAACAATATACCAGGACACACACACACACACACACACACACACACACACACACACACACACACACACACACACACACACACTGTTTCCACATCATATTGAACAGAACTAGGCTTCTAACACAAATATTTGACCGGTGGCTCTCGGCTCTTCGGCGTCCTCCTCTGATTGTGGCTGTTTGTTGATCTGGAAAACTCTTATGAGCTTTTTTTTATTGTATATGTACTTTTCCAGAAACCTTTTAAAAAAGAAATACTCGACCAACCATAACATACCCATGGTGCTCACATTCAGATGTCCTAAAAGATTATTATTTTCCACCGTGCTGTGACTGGTTTAGTGTAATTCCATCTGCAGCCTCCTGTCTACTTTTGACTTAATGTCTCTTGGCAGTTCATTTCCTGTTGTCATATTTCTCAGTCTGCATGTTCATGTTTTATGAGTTATGTATGTTCAGTCGGGAGTTAATACTGTTTAGATTGCTTTATTTGTTTGTGTTACTTAAAGTAGGCTGATGCATCTCTATGGAGGGTTGCCGTGACAAGATACAGGCGCGTGTTAATATCTAGGGTTGGTTATCGTTTGGAGTTTTTTCCGATACCGGTGCTAAACGGTGCCTGAACCGGTACTTTTTAAGAAAGTTTTTAAAAAAAGAAGAAGAAACAAGAAGGATGGGGCGACCTCTAGTTCCCCCAGTAAGAGCGTGCACCCCATGTAGGCTGAGTGCTTTGTAGCGGCCAGTACCTAGGTAAGGACTACTAGCCAGTCAGGAGCAGAGTATGAGGGCGTGTCCTGACAGTACCTAGGTAAGGACTACTAGCCAGTCAGGAGCAGAGTATGAGGGCGTGTCCTGACAGTACCTAGGTAAGGACTACTAGCCAGTCAGAAGCAGAGTATGAGGGCGTGTCCTGACAGTACCTAGGTAAGGACTACTAGCCAGTCAGAAGCAGAGTATGAGGGCGTGTCCTGACAGTACCTAGGTAAGGACTACTAGCCAGTCAGAAGCAGAGTATGAGGGCGTGTCCTGACAGTAGCTAGGTAAGGACTACTAGCCAGTCAGAAGCAGAGTATGAGGGCGTGTCCTGACAGTACCTAGGTAAGGACTACTAGCCAGTCAGAAGCAGAGTATGAGGGCGTGTCCTGACAGTACCTAGGTAAGGACTACTAGCCAGTCAGAAGCAGAGTATGAGGGCGTGTCCTGACAGTACCTAGGTAAGGACTACTAGCCAGTCAGAAGCAGAGTATGAGGGCGTGTCCTGACAGTACCTAGGTAAGGACTACTAGCCAGTCAGAAGCAGAGTATGAGGGCGTGTCCTGACAGTAGCTAGGTAAGGACTACTAGCCAGTCAGAAGCAGAGTATGAGGGCGTGTCCTGACAGTAGCTAGGTAAGGACTACTAGCCAGTCAGAAGCAGAGTATGAGGGCGTGTCCTGACAGTACCTAGGTAAGGACTACTAGCCAGTCAGAAGCAGAGTATGAGGGCGTGTCCTGACAGTACCTAGGTAAGGACTACTAGCCAGTCAGAAGCAGAGTATGAGGGCGTGTCCTGACAGTAGCTAGGTAAGGACTACTAGCCAGTCAGAAGCAGAGTATGAGGGCGTGTCCTGACAGTACCTAGGTAAGGACTACTAGCCAGTCAGAAGAAGAGTATGAGGGCGTGTCCTGACAGTAGCTAGGTAAGGACTACTAGCCAGTCAGAAGCAGAGTATGAGGGCGTGTCCTGACAGTACCTAGGTAAGGACTACTAGCCAGTCAGAAGAAGAGTATGAGGGCGTGTCCTGACAGTAGCTAGGTAAGGACTACTAGCCAGTCAGAAGAAGAGTATGAGGGCGTGTCCTGACAGTACCTAGGTAAGGACTACTAGCCAGTCAGAAGCAGAGTATGAGGGCGTGTCCTGACAGTACCTAGGTAAGGACTACTAGCCAGTCAGAAGCAGAGTATGAGGGCGTGTCCTGACAGTAGCTAGGTAAGGACTACTAGCCAGTCAGAAGCAGAGTATGAGGGCGTGCCCTGACAGTACCTAGGTAAGGACTACTAGCCAGTCAGAAGCAGAGTATGAGGGCGTGTCCTGACAGTAGCTAGGTAAGGACTACTAGCCAGTCAGAAGCAGAGTATGAGGGCGTGTCCTGACAGTACCTAGGTAAGGACTACTAGCCAGTCAGAAGCAGAGTATGAGGGCGTGTCCTGACAGTAGCTAGGTAAGGACTACTAGCCAGTCAGAAGCAGAGTATGAGGGCGTGCCCTGACAGTACCTAGGTAAGGACTACTAGCCAGTCAGAAGCAGAGTATGAGGGCGTGCCCTGACAGTACCTAGGTAAGGACTACTAGCCAGTCAGAAGCAGAGTATGAGGGCGTGTCCTGACAGTACCTAGGTAAGGACTACTAGCCAGTCAGAAGCAGAGTATGAGGGCGTGTCCTGACAGTACCTAGGTAAGGACTACTAGCCAGTCAGAAGCAGAGTATGAGGGCGTGCCATGCTAGCAGCTAGGCGAGCATTATAACGTGTGTTACAAAGTGACCACGATTGTCTCTCTAATAATAAAAATAAAATACCCTTTTGTCGTCTGCTTTGTCGCTTAACAGCGAGTTACTGGTGAACGAAGTTATTGTTGTTGAGAGTAATTTTTATTACATTTTTAATAAATCATTTAATTTCCCCCCCTTTTTTGTGCTGATCCGAAAATGTATCCGATCCGTGACTTATGTGATCCGTTGCACCCCTAGTTTCTTCAAACGGCTTTTTAAAGTTCAATTCTAGGTAGAAATGCTGTAGAACACGAGCTTGTTACTGTGTAGGAACACACACAACGAGGTGTGTGTGTGTGTGTGTGTGTGTGTGTGTGTGTGTGTGTGTGTGAGTGTGACCAGCTGTCAGAGGTTTATATAGCCACAGTCTGCTGCTTCCCATGACCTGCAGACGCCTCGTTGAGGCGCCTCGTATGACCCGTTACACCGCCGCGTGTTAAATACGGTGCAAAGGGCAGAGAGTCGTTTCACTAAAGAAACATCACTGCTGAAATTCATGCAGTGTGTGTGTGTGTGTGTGTGTGTGTGTGTGTATAGGGCTGCACAATTTATGGCAATTTTATCGAAATCGCAATATGGACAGGCAATTTTTGTTAAAGGCAAAATGATCGCTGTTAGATATTTTGCTCACATTGTTCAGCCAGGCAGTCTACAGTATGAAGTACTTAAAAGGGGGACATGATGAATTTCAAAACTCCGCACCAAAATGATTTATTATTTTTATTCTAGAAACTCAACTGTCTGTCACGGGAGCTGCTTTACATATTGACTACGGTCACGTCATGTCTGAGAGTAGCCGGCTGAACACAGGTTGAGATCTCTGTGTGGCTGGAGGGACAGGTAGTTACTCGAGAGTCTGCTCTTGAGACTTTGCTATAATTTTCGGGGCAATTAGGGCAGCTAGGTAAGGACTACTAGCCAGTCAGAAGCAGAGTATGAGGGCGTGTCCTGACAGTACCTAGGTAAGGACTACTAGCCAGTCAGAAGCAGAGTATGAGGGCGTGTCCTGACAGTACCTAGGTAAGGACTACTAGCCAGTCAGAAGCAGAGTATGAGGGCGTGTCCTGACAGTACCTAGGTAAGGACTACTAGCCAGTCAGAAGCAGAGTATGAGGGCGTGTCCTGACAGTACCTAGGTAAGGACTACTAGCCAGTCAGAAGCAGAGTATGAGGGCGTGTCCTGACAGTACCTAGGTAAGGACTACTAGCCAGTCAGAAGCAGAGTATGAGGGCGTGCCATGCTAGCAGCTAGGCGAGCATTATTTTTTTATTGATTATATTTATTGATTCGGGATTCGGGACAACTGCTTGGATTGTCCAGACTGTCCCGAATTTTTCGGGACAGTCTGGACACCCTAAGCAGGAGAGATAAACGTGCAGGTTTCCAGCCTGAGCTGCAGGGAGAAATCAAATCGCCGGCGGAGTGGGCGGGGCTTACCCAGCCTATTATAACACTGCAGCCACGGTTCAAAATGAACTTTCCGTCCTCCAGTCAAATGGCCATAATGAATGTTAAAATTTTACCAGCCACTCAATATATTACGTGCATGCGTGCCCTGCGCGCGTGTGTGTGTGTGTGTGTGTGTGTGTGTGTGTGTGTGTGTGTGTGTAGATCTACCAATGCCCCTGTGTGTAAATATGACCCCGAGCCTCCTGCTGTTTTATAGTTCAGCTCTTTGGTCTTTTTTTAGGCGGGTAAACGTAGCCTCCGGCCCCCCCTCTCTGAGAGTCGACCCTCCAGCTGACCCTCGTGACCTCTGACACACTAAATACACTCGCTGCTGCTGCTGCTGCTGCTGCTGCTGCTGCAGGAGCCGCTTCACTCAGCCCACAGCCCACAACCCACCAGATCTTCACTCGTCTCTCCGTTTCTGCACCACAATACACTGAAATCACCTGTCAGTCAAAGTCCTTCTGAATTATTTGAGTCTCCTGCTTTAAATAAGTCATACTGGAAACTGAAAACACAGAAATGAATTTCCCCCCCCCCCCCCCGCCCCCCCCTAACCCCCCCCTCCCACCCGCCCGTCTGCATTAATCGTTGCCGTTCTATCCTCAAGACACAAGCCATGCACGGAGCAGCCACTCATTTCAACCACACTGCAGATTTCTGAGGGGCTGGCTGGGTTAATTTAATTTATCTTCTTATGTTAAACGTCACGCTTTACATGCTCGGCAGCATCGTTTCGCCTTCCTTATTGAAGAGGAGATGGCATATAAACACAGGGTTGGATTGGACGTGAAGCCTGTAGTTCATTTATATTTTAGGATTTCAGTCGACGCTGTGATTCCAGATGACTTTGAGCGAGCAGGAGCTCGGCTCAGTGACTGTTGATGGACACCGCTGGCGGCCGTAGGGATCGAACCGGAGACCTTCTGGCTGCACGAGGGGCTCCGCTGCTCGTGGTTTTCTGCAGAATAACAAGCAAAGAGTTGATCGCATTCGGTTTATTCATTCAGAAAATGATTGAAAGGGGGCAGACAATACTAGCTGGCATGTTTGAGGCTTAAAAACTTGAAAATATTTCACGCCCTGCCCCTGTCCATGCGTCTGGCTGACTCTGTCGTCTCTTTTAAAAAGCATCTGAAAACTTGCTTATTTAGGAAAGCTTTTGGTTGATGGGTTCTCACTAGCGTCCCTTTCTTTTGATATATGTATATGCATTTTATACTGTTTGTTCTACCTATTCTGTTGTACAGCACTTTGTGATTTTATCTGTGAAAAGCGCTTTATAAATACATTTTACTTACTTACTTACTTGCTTAAAAACTTGAAAATATTTCACTCTTTTACGCCGACCATACACCAAACGACTTGTCAAGTGACTCTGCCGTCGCAGACTACATCACATCACATCACATCACATCACATTACATTACATTACATTACATTACATTACATGTCATTTAGATGATGCTTTTATCTAAAGCGACTTCCAATGAAGTCCTTTCAACCCTGAAGGTGAAAACTCCGGACAACAAGTGGTAAGTGCAAATACATTAGCTTTAAATAAGCAAAACTACAAAGAGCCAAAAGAAAGTGCAGCTTTAAGAGTATATATATATATATATATAGTCGCATGTCAATAGGGAGCTCGTTCCACCATTTGGGAGCCAGGACAGCAAACAGGATTTCGTTGAGTGATTAGTTGTCCCTCGCTGTGAGGGAGCAGCGAGCTGGTTGGCTGATGCAGAGCGAAGAGGGCGGGTTGGGGTATCTGGTTGGACCGTGTCCTGGATGTAAGCTGGGGCTGATCCGGTCGTGGCCCTGTATGTTAGTACTAACTAGTGTCTTGAAGCGGATGCGGGCAGCAACCGTTCGCCAGTGAAGAGAGCCGAGGAGCGGAGCAGCGTGAGAGAACTTGGGGAGGTTGCTGCTGAATGAGCTGCAGGGGCCGGATGCCACATGCAGGCAGGCCAATCAGGAGGGAGATGCAGTAGAGATTATTCAAAATTAATTTATGTTCAAGTTTGACCATCCACTCAATAGATTACCATTGTTTTTTTTTTTGTTTGGCTGGTGTGGTGAGTGGCTTAAATCTACCAGCCGCTGTCATATTTTACCAGTATTTGGCTGGTAAATTGTGCAAATTTTTAACCCTGACGGCAGAACAGAAAATCTGCAAATCTGCAAATGTTCCTCCTAAATTACAAACAAGCTAACGGTAGCTAGCTACCTTGGTTAAATTCCTCAAAATGAATCTAGTTGTAGTCGTGCAACGTGCGACCCTGCAAGATCCCCCAGCGTTCACATGTGATGACAGTCTTTAAGGTTAGATGTGAGGTGGTGACAGACTGCAGTCTGTTCAGAGTCTTCTAGTGTCTGGTGGGCATTACTTTAATCAGAGCAACTATTACAGAAAGTAGAGGACCTTGTGGAAGGTGTAAAATTGCCCTTAAGCAAGGCATTTCATTCCCTGCTAATCTGGTCAAGCTCCCCGTGATGAATCAATATCAACATGAAACAGAGTTTTCTTGAAAGAATGTGGCATTGTAAAGGAAAAGCAGCTCTTTAATACTGTCTTTAATTTGCAGCATGAACAGGAGCAGAAACCAGCAGACTGCGTCTCTTCTGACTGAGTGTAACGGGAGCTGTCGAGGTCTTTAACTTCATAATACGGTTTGTTAGTTCTTGATTCAATTTTGACAATTAGGGCCGATTTTCCAATCGCTCCTCGTCCCAATCGGCTGGGCGAGCGCCAGCTTTTTGCCCCTAGTATTTACCAGAACTGCTCTTCAATCAGGTCTTTTGTCTGTTCCTGAAACCCGCCGAGGCGCTTTCAGAGAACGCTCTCTTGCTGTCGCTTCTCATAATGAAAGCTTTGGCTGGAAATGATGTGCAGACGTCCAACAATGGTCGAGCGAGGACATGAAAGTGAAGAGACAAAAGCGCTGTGATGTCAATGTAAAGTAACGCCAGCGGACCAAAAAAAACAAACTGTTTCCTGTCTTGACCCTTGTGTTGTCGTCCCGTCGTCCGTGAACTCGATGTCCTTCCGAGGGGAAAACTGTGAATGAACTTTCTCTTTTCCCTATGTTTTAAAAAAATATATAATAATATTTGGTCACTTATATGCACCACTGTCCCTCCTCCTCCTCCTCCTCACTCCCGAGAACATCTCCCGAGCTGCGGCGGCGGCGGCGGCGGCTCTCCTCCCAGCGAGCTGCGACACAGTTTACGGCCCCGCTGACGGGTATTGTCACTATGACAACTAACCACAATCGCCATTTTGTTGTGTACCAGTCAAATGACCGCGGGAAACAGTTCAATGGCCTTTCTATCCATTTTCCATGACACAGTAAAAAAAGAAAAGGGCGCCTAGGTAGCTCACCTGGTGGAGCGCGCGCCCATTTATAGAGGTTTACTCCTCGACGCAGCGGCCACAGGTTCGACTCCGACCCTTAGCTGCATGTCCCCCCCCCCCCCCCCCCCCCCACCCCCTTCTCCCTCTTTTTGTCTTCAGCTGTCCTATATAAATACAGGCCCAAAAAATAATCGGATCGGAAGGATATTTAGGTGGTTAAACACACACACACACACACACACACACACACACACACACACACACACACACACACACACACACACACAGACACACACACACACACACACACACACACACACACACACACACACACACACACACAGACATTTTAAGAGGATTAGCTGAATCATTCTCGTAGGGTCGAGGGGGTCGAGGGCTCTCGCTCGCCACTGATAGGTCAACAGCGTCGTTGACCCGGTAAATCTGGGCAATTAGACCAATCGCAGCACAGCGGGCCGGTGACACGGCCGAGGTTAGTGTCGAGTGTGTGTGTGTGTGAGGATGGAAAAACAGAATAATTGTGCAGTTTGGTGGATGCTGCTTGTAGTGACGGTGACTGCGTATATTTGTACAGACGACGTGTTCAGGAATCCAACCCACAACCCCGGCTGTGTTCGTGCTCTTCTTCCTGTGACACTATTATAGGTCAGCACCTGTTATCAGTCCCTCCAGTTGTTTTGTGATTGTTGTGGGCAAAAATCCTTGATTATAACCTCGTGAGACCGTCTATAACCTCTACTATAGACCGTCTATAACCTCTACTATAACCTCGTGAGACCGTCCTGATCTGGCGAGCTCCAGTTTTCTGCTCCAGATCAGTCTGGCATCTTGAGGCAGAGAACATTTGGAGCCATTCGCCAAACGACCGGCCAATCAGTGTTGGTTTTGAGGCGGGTTTAGGTGTGATGCAACGAGGAGCTGGCGAGATCAGGACGGTCTCACGAGGCTCAGCAAGCAGAAGCAACGCGTGCAGATCTGACCTGATCTAGACTCATGTTCAGACAGCGGTAGCCCTGATTCTGTTAGCCGCTCGCTAATGCTGTTTTCTCTTGGATCCTTCTTTTGGAATATGGACCGGGAACCTGAAACGGGGCCTTTTATTCCTAAATTCTCGTTACACAAACGGCAAATATCCTTTACCGACATGTTGCTAGCTGAGCTAACGAGCTGTGCTCTGCCTGCAGCAGCAGGGGGAGCCTGGCGTCGTCGTTGCTCTGTGCATCGTATCCTACAGACTACAGAAAACATCTTTGTTTGGTACAGATTCTCACAAAAAGTCACACTTCAATAATTGTTTTGATTGATCTTTTTCAATAAAAATGAGAATAATGGTACAAAAATGATCATTCCCTCCAATATCGTGAATCATATCGCAATCGCAACATCAGTTAAAATAATCGCAATTAGATATTTTCCTCATATCGTGCAGCCTTGTTACATATATCTCTACTTTACTATAAAGAATATTATGAAGTGTGGCCGGGTTGGTTCAGCGGGTAGAGCAGGCGCACATATACTGAGAGGTTTATGCCTCGACGCAGAGGTCCAGGGTTCGAGTCAGACCTGTGATGATTTCCTGCATGTCTTTTCTCTCTCTCACACCTCTGTGTCCTGTCAAATAAAGGTGGAAAAGCCCAAAAAATAATAAAAACAGAAGAACATTATATATATATATATATATATATATATATATATATATATATATATATATATATATATAACACAATGCATTATGGTGCAGATGATTAAAAAAGGAAGAAAATAAAGTACGTATATAAAAAAAGAGACATTGCTTGTGTTGTAGCTTTAGTGCCTCTGTGTTGCAGAGACCAAATTAAACCGCTTTACAGCACTTCCTCTTCAGCGTCTCCCCCGAGCAACGCCGCGCCGCGCTCAGCCCTCAGCCCTCATCCTCATTACATCCTGCGCTGCAGAACATTATTGCCAGCTTTGTCTGCATCCTCTCCATAAATGCTCTCACCGACTCCATTTGTCGTTGCCGTTTGCTCTTGTTCTAAGTAAATTGGCCGGTGCGGCCTGTTGACATCCCAGCAGAGGAGATGTTTCTCTCCGTTCGGTTATCTTCTTCACTTCCAGTGATTTTTGTTTTTTTTAGCCTCTTTAGTCTGACTATTTCAATCAGGGGAGACTTGTTTGCAGATATGCAAATATTTATTTGAAGATACACATGCAAAGTAACAAAGGTTTCCATCAACTTTTGGAGATTAGACTCCAATGGACAAAAGGTATATAGGCTATATAAATTCTATAGTTTTAGAAAAGCCAGTATATCCCCCCCGATGGAGTCTAGACACTGGCGGTGGTGATTAAACCAAAAGGGGGTCCGTCAGCCAGAAGAAGACCGAGGACCCCGTGGTTAAAGGTGCCTGGAGGTGGAAGGGGAGGAGGCGGGTCGCACGCTTGTCTGCAAAGACAACTGACAGAAGCGGGAGAGAGAACAGATTTAAAACACGGTTGTTGTGCTGCGATTGGCTTGAACGAACGTGCCCGATTCTGATTGGACACGTGCCGTGAGCTACTTCCCACCACACAGCTGATCAGACTAACCAGCTGATTACGAGAGTGTGTAACATTAATGTAAAACTACTTTTGAACGTACACACGTTCCACCAAAACAAGTTCCTTCCTGAGGCTATTTTGCAGAGGCACCGCGGCTCTGTGCTGAGCGAGCTTAGCGCCGCCCAGCTCGGGGATTCAAACCAGCAACCCTCCGGTCACACAGCTGCATCCTCACTGCTGTAATTACTGTATGTTGGCAGATCAGCCACTTAAACACTGAGAGACCTGAGGAAGAACAGAGGAGTTATTAGCAGAATTCACACATTTTTCTAATTGCAGCACATACAGCACTCGTCTTCACACATAGCTAATTATCTTCCCTATTAATTAATGAGCTGGTGATTAACCCCCCCCCCCCCCCCCCTCTCTCCCAGAATCCTTCCCTCGTTCACGGATATTTACAGCCTCGACAAAGCTCGGCTGAACGCTGGGAACGCCACGTTGGAGGCAGCGCTGTATAATCGGATGTGACATTCTGGCGTGAAGACGCCTGCTGCTGTTACACAGCCGTAATGATCATTTCTCGTGGCAGAGAGACCTGGTTAGGAAGGAAAAGAAGGAAGGAAAAGAAGGAAGGAAAAGAAGGAAGGAAGGAAGGAAGGAAACACTAAAAGAAAATGGGAAATGTCAGTGTCTGCCCCCAGGATGAGATTTTCCTGGTGGTGTCGGCGCGGCGTGATAAATTCTTTATATTATTGCCATCTTGGGTCCATTCTGTTCATGACAGTAATAAACTAGTCAAACAAAGGTTTAGCAACTATTTATTGAAAAGAAAGTACTACATAACATTAACAGATTTGACTATTTGCATGTTTAACAAAGTAGACTGCACTTTTGTACGGAAGCCGAGAGCGGCCATGGATTTTTTTTTTTTTTATGCACTGTTATCTCGTGATAACGACTTATTAATTCGTTATCTCGATATAACAAAGTTTGTTTTCTTGAGATTTTGTTTTGTTTATTTTCTCGAGATTTTTTTTTTATGGATTTTTTTTTTTTTTGCGGATAGAAATCTGCCGTTTCTCCCTCCTCTTCTCCGGTCAGATACTCGGGAAAAATCCCACTAAAACAGCCTTCAATTTATCCAGAGAAGAGGAGGGAGAAACGGCAGATTTCTATCCGCTTATAGAGCCCCTTCCTCGGGTTAAATGGAAGGATGTCTTAGGCAAAAAAAATTAAAAATCCATCAAAAAAAAAATCTCGAGAAAACAAACAAAAAAAATCTCGAGAAAACAAACAAAAAAATATTGAGAAAACAAACAAAAACAATCTCGAGAAAACAAACAAAAAAAATCTCAAGAAAACAAACAAAAAACATCTCGAGAAAACAAACAAAAAAATCTCGAGAAAACAAACAAACAAAATCTCGAGAAAACAAACAAAAAAATCTCGAGAAAACAAACAAAAAACATCTCGAGAAAACAAATAAAAAACATCTCGAGAAAACAAACAAAAACAATCTCGAGAAAACAAACAAAAACAAT
>CM042436.1:35779922-35784922 GCA_023631565.1 Gymnocephalus cernua | reverse complement strand
CTGGGACCTGAACTCCAACCGGCAAAAAAAATGCTGCAAGAGGGCTCATGGTCGGGTACATGTACTGACAAACCTCCTCTAAAACAACTGGAGCTCTTAAAACCTGCATCAATAAATATGTTTTTACGTCAACTTTGAATCAGATCGCCTTTCTTGTAGGCCTGGGCGAAAAATCGATTAAATGAATTAACTAGTCACGTTTTTTTTCAAAATTATGCCGGTTTTCCGGTTTTTGCCGGGTTTTTTTCATGCATATTCAGATGTTCAATGCATTTTCTACTCGTTGAGAGAGGAATTACTGCAGTAAATTGCCTTAATTGACTCATTCCTCCCCACTGTATTAAGGGGACCGTGTCTTTAGCTCGGTGGTTGGTGATGGAGTTTGTAATCTGCTTTTTCTGTCATAGCGAGTCCCTCTAGCAAACGCGTCTTTAAGTGACATTTGGCTCGACTTTTCTTTAGCTTTCCCCGTGTTACCTGCTGATGTGGAGGGCGCTGAGCCTGCTGACTTTAATTTCATACATTCTTGATACTCCAAGACGTGTTTGCAGCTGAGGTGGTGGAGCAAATTGCTCGTGTTGCCGCCTTTCGCGACTATTTTAGCCCGACAGCACTCGCATAAAACGGTTGTTTGGTCAACGTCGGATTTTTGGAAACCCAAAAAACCTCCAAACAACAGACCCGGCGGCTCCTTTTTTTGGCACAAGTTCGTCTGTGTCATTACTTCTGCAGCATCCATCTTCCGTGTGACGTCCCTCTGGTGCGCTGCTGTTTACCGTCGCTGCTTAGAAGTGCAGCATTTTAAAGGGTCCGTCTGAAACAGTGTCGCGCGGCGTAACGTTCGTTCCGGACGTTGTGTTATTAAACACACCGGTATGGCGGTATATTAAAAATGAACATCGTGACGAAAATATACACCGGTTTTCGGTATGAACCGGTATACCGCCCGGCACTAAGGGTGTATTGTAAATAAAAGGCCGAAACACCCAATGAGGCCGTGGGCGTACAACTGATGATGTGTCGTATTGGAGGCACCAGGCGATCATCAGGCGAGCATCGCCTCAATTCAACCCCACTCAAGAGGACATCTCCAACAACTGTGCTAGCTGATTATCAAGGGATTTTCAACATCTAGTCCTAGGAAGCAATCTGTTCTTCATTATCTGGGGGTAACTCGGCCAAAATGAGTCATTTTTTGCTTTTTTTTTTTTGGAGGCAAATCTTTGACCACAATTTCATGGCTGAAACAATCTGTTGTATTAATTGGATTTCCATCACTGGGAATGACCGCCGCGGACGTTAATCTGGATTAGCGCGGCGTACGCGCGGCCCGGGCCTCGTTCACATCTAAACCTTCGGAGGCCTCGGAGTCGACTCGGGTAATTACGTTGGAAAGTGAGGAGGTTAGATTAGGTTAGAAGGAGTTCTGAGGCTCCGGGCGCTGCTTGGAAATAAGGAATCTGATATTTGGCCTCAGTTCTCCGTCTCAAATAAAGAACAGGAATCAGAGCTTTTGGAAGAGATGATGATGATTTCTTCAGCACCTGTCCAGTGGAAAAGTTTTTTTTTTTTTTCTCAGTCGGCCTTAGCAAATCGTCCATTTCATTTATACCTGAGGTGTCTGGAAGTGTAATTCCCAGAGTCTGGTGGAAATATTTTCGGATGTGTTGTTGCAGAGAGAGCAGTTTAATGCTATTTCTTTGCCACTTTGAACCCAGTGCTCATTCCTGCACACATTGGACTCTCCTGTCCTGTGACTAGATTAGATAAGATTCAACCTTATTGTCATTGTGCAGAGTACAAATACAACGAAATGCAGTTTGCGTCCAACCAGAAGTGCAAAAAGAGCAGAAAAGTGCAATGATATACACCAGACTGATATACAAGTATAGACAGGACAAGAAATCTAGTGCAGTGTAGACAGTAGTATACAGTTGGCTAACAGAATGTGGTTTAGAGTAGTATAAATTAAATATAAATACATGCAGTGTATTAGCAGTTACCTTATGAGTAGAATAAATATGGCTATGAAATATGAACATATGCAATGTAGCAGCAGTGACATTATACTAGTAGTAAAAAATAATATAGATAAATGCAGTGTATTATTATAAGAAAAACAGAGTAAAAACTGGATATTCATTATTAACCATATAGACAGATATGTACAGTATGTACAGTATGTACAGCTATGTGCAGTGTGGTAACAGTAGTGCAGTAGTCCATTGTAGTGCAGAAAAATATTTCACTTGTTTCTGAAAACATGTTAAGGAGAAACAGGCCGTGCAGTTGCTGTTCAGATCAACAAAGGTCAGTTTTAAAAGATTTTCCTCAGATTTTGAGAGGCTACCCGCTCGCCATTTCCGGCTTAGTCAGAACGGCCTTGTCTCCAACTGAACACGTCGGGGTCGGCCCAAATTGAAGGCCGACGGCTCCTTTTTCGACGAGTGCAGACGTGAGTCGCGCATGCGTCACTTTGCGACATGTAGCCTGCAAGATGCTAACGGCGTGCTAACACGTTTTTGAAATGACTGCTGGCTACAAGTTAGCAATCAAACACAACTAGTCAGTCCCTCCAGAAAAACGTGATTATGCGATCGCATAATTCAATGCATAATCAGCCAAAGTCTGCATATTTATGCGGGGGGGGGCGCTGCATTTTTTCATAATTTCATAATCCCCGCATTTTCGTTGCGAAAAAGTCACATATATCTCAGCAGAAAGATGAAAAATGTTGTTTACTTCACACAAGAGCAGCCATTTTCCCCTGTTGCCATGGGAACGTTATGAAGTGATGTAATTTCACCTAGTGAGAACACGGTGTTGGGGGGGAATCACTTTGTTTTCTCTTTCATCAAACCGCAATTTTTGCAAGTTCCCGCAATTTCATCGCATAAAATTGCATAAATATTCCGCATATTCCATCGCATTTTTTAAGAAAACGTGCCTCGTAATCAAGGATTTTTGCCCGCAACAATCACAAAAAAACTCTGCGTTTTTCTGGAGGGACTGTTTTGTATAAAGATGTGTAAACTAGCAGCTATTTCCCACATGAGCAGTTGGTGCAAAAGTCATTTTCATGACTCCATAATCATCCGGAGACAGTTTCTTTCTTAAGAAAACGTGCCGCATAATCAATCAAGGATTTTTGCCCGCAACGATCTTAAGACTATGGGCAGCATAACCAGTATGAAGAGCTGTAGAATATGGCGTTTTTTTTTTTTTTTAACCACCTCACTTTCTGTCTGAAACTTCCCGACAACCAGACGTTCTCTCTCAAATGTTTCCCCAGTCGCGTTGATCTTTACGACGGCTGACTCAGAAGTGGTTTCATGAATATGTAAAACTTTACAGGAACACCAGTTGTACTGTTCTCATCACCTAATGCAAATTTAATCCTATGATTTGAATATTTTATCTGTTAGGGCCATGGAGCTTTTTATGCTGCAGCATATCATCTTGGGAACTGCAGACGTATAATTAAACCCTGTCTCCCTAAATATTACGTTCATACACTACTCAATGGTTCAAAACTGAAGAAACTTAAAGGTGCTGTAAGCGATGTTGGGTGACGTCACTTCTTGTTGACGTTTGAAGTATTTTCAAACAAAACGAGACTAGCTCGCCCCTCCCTCCTCCTCCTCCCGTCCCCTCCCCCTCCCTTCCGCGCACTAACCCCCCCCCCCACCCCCAAATCCTTCTTGTCAGTTATTGGCTGGAACGCTGGAAGACTGTTTGTTATGTTTGGTGGTGCAGGTTGGCGCAGTTTGTTTTTGTTGGTGTTTGTGGAGCCTGGGCTGTCTACAGAGACCACGTTTTTTTACAGTGTGTTCAGGGGACAGGCAGCTAGTAGATAGTGAGATGTTTTTTACAGTGTGTTCAGGGGACAGGCAGCTAGCAGATAGTGAGGAGATGTTTTTTTACAGTGTGTTCAGGGGACAGGCAGCTAGCAGATAGTGAGGAGATGTTTTTTACAGTGTGTTCAGGGGACAGGCAGCTAGCAGATAGTGAGGAGATGTTTTTTACAGTGTGTTCAGGGGACAGGCAGCTAGCAGATAGTGAGGAGATGTTTTTTTACAGTGTGTTCAGGGGACAGGCAGCTAGCAGATAGCGAGGAGATGTTTTTTTTACAGTGTGTTCAGGGGACAGGCAGCTAGCAGACAGTGAGGAGATGTTTGCTGTTTCGCGTAGAGCACCTTTTAATTTGCCTCCTGGATTCTGTTCACTGGCAATGCTTCTTCCAGTCCAAGTTGTTTTTAACGTCCTGCACACTTTCCTCTCTGCTGAGAGTGGAGTCAAAGCGATCGTTCCTGTCCTACGACACGGGGAACGACCACACAATCCTCTGTTTACTTCGATATAAACTGGGACCGGGAGTCACATACTACACTCCCTCTCTGGGAGACAGAAATGACTCTTTGTGCTCTGCATTGTCCTTAGATCCATTGACGAGTGCGGCCTTTTTTTAATGGAGAAAATCTCTGTGTGAAAGGATCGTGTCATCGGTGAAGAGGGAGTGAACAATGGACAGGGAGGGGTTCAGTTCCCCTGGAGGTGGTTTCACACAATGCTGATGGGGCTTGTTTACGTAGTGAGATCACAGAAATGGAAATAAAAAAACCACCTTTATTCATGTAAAATAATGTTGCAAACATGACCACAGCCAATTGCCATTAAGTGGCTTTTTTGTCTTTGCATTTAGATTATGTTGTTGTATGTTTATTGACGTTTGCACAGTTTTCACCCAGTTCTCTGAATCATACCATCTCACTCCTGCATCAGCTTCGTCGATGTTCTGGATGTCTGATAGAGATTTATGATGTAATCTCTCCCACACGGAGTGCTCAGCGTCACTTTTTGCTGCACATCTTCTTCTATCAGCAGTCTGCTTTCTATCTTCTGGAGCTTTGCTGTTCAGCCTGTCTGTCTGTCTGTCTCTCTCTCTCTCTCTCTCTCTCTCTCTCTGTCTGTCTGTCTGTCTGTCTCTCTCTCTGTCTCTC
>CM042436.1:35762422-35769922 GCA_023631565.1 Gymnocephalus cernua | reverse complement strand
CTCAAGACCATCTCTTCACCTCTGAGTCCCTCACCATCTTCCAGTCCCGCCTCAAGACCATCTCTTCACCTCTGAGTCCCTCACCATCTTCCAGTCCCGCCTCAAGACCCATCTCTTCACCTCTGCCTATCTGTAGCCCCCTTTTCTTCTGTGACTGAATCTTGTTTTGCTTTGTCTTGTCTTGTATTGTCCAGTTTTGCTTTACCTTCTAATCTAGCTCCCTGTAAAGCGACTTTGAGTCTATGAAAAGCGCTATATAAATTCAATTTATTATTATTATTATTACTAATCACATGGCTGTAATGCTCGGGCGGCCACATGAAGGGTCTCCTGTCTGTCTCCCTCTCAAGCACTCTCTCTCTTATCTCTATTGGCTGCAGTGCGTTGCTGATCTGGCGTGGTGCGTGACGGAGAGGAGGCACGGCTCCCTGTCCTCCTCCACCTCTGGCCTCCTCCACGGCAGCTTATCTGTTGCTGCCCGTCAGCTTTTAAAACAGATAAGCTATAGGCCAACAGTTCAGCGTTGAGAGCCCAGACTGTCAGGATCAGCCTCACCTCGGGGAGTGGGCATCGTTTGGATTTTAGCAACTCTGATTCTTCCTTTTTGATTCTTTTGATTGTTGATTCTGATTCTTTGAGGGGTGGAGGTGAAACGGGTCACATGCTTATTTCTGAAATAAGAGCAACGTTTTATTTTGATTCAATGGTGGTTTTTCAATGTAAAATAAAGTTATAGCGCCGGTTACTGCCTGGCCGCTACGGAAACCTAAACTTGCGCATATTAAATTTGGAACTGATGATCAATAATGTTCCCCATTTGAATAGTGTTTTTAAGCAAGTAAGGCAAGAATAGGTGGAAAATAGTAACAGAAACTTAGAAAACAGCAACTTCGTAAAAAAGAAATTGTTTCTGAAAAAAGCGACAAACTTGGAGAAGACAGTAGAAGGAAGGAAGGAAGGAAGGAGGGAAGGAAAGAAGGAGGGAGGGGAAGGAAGGAAGGGGAGGAAGGAAGGAAAGAAGGAGGGAGGGAAGGAAGGAAGGAGGGAAGGGAGGAAGGAAGGAAGGAAAGAAGGGAGGAAGGAGGGAAGGAAGGAAGGAAGGAAGGAAGGAAGGAGGGAGGGAGGGAGGGAGGAAGGAACGAAGGAGGGAGGGAGGGAGGGAGGGAGGGAGGGAAGGAAGGAAAGAAAGGAAGGAAGGAAGGAGGGAAGGAAAGGAGGGAAGGAAGGAAGGAAGGAGGGAGGGAGGAAGGAACGAACGAAGGAGGGAGGGAAGGAAGGAAAGAAAGAAGGGAAGGAAGGAGGGGATACTCTGCTTCTGACTGGCTAGTAGTCCTTACCTAGGTACTGTCAGGACACCGCCCTCATTACTCTGCTTTCTGGACTGGCTAGTAGTCCTTACCCTAGGTACTGTCAGGACACGCCCTCATACTCTGCTTCTGACTGGCTAGTAGTCCTTACCTAGGTACTGTCAGGACACACCCTCATACTCTGCTTCTGACTGGCTAGTAGTCCTTACCTAGGTACTGTCAGGACACGCCCTCATACTCTGCTTCTGACTGGCTAGTAGTCCTTACCTAGGTACTGTCAGGACACGCCCTCATACTCTGCTCCTGACTGGCTAGTAGTCCTTACCTAGGTACTGTCAGGACACGCCCTCATACTCTGCTTCTGACTGGCTAGTAGTCCTTACCTAGGTACTGTCAGGACACGCCCTCATACTCTGCTTCTGACTGGCTAGTAGTCCTTACCTAGGTACTGTCAGGACACGCCCTCATACTCTGCTTCTGACTGGCTAGTAGTCCTTACCTAGCTACTGAGCATGTGCGACTCCCAACAAAGATGGAACAGAAGTGAGATGTCTCACTCTGTAGCTAAAACAGAGAGCTCAAACCATGTAAACCTATTCAGATATAACCTCTAAATACAATTATGTACCTGAAAATGAGAATAATATGAGCTCTTTAAGTTTTAATAGTCCAGACTTTTTTTGGTGACTGCAGTACATCAAGTTATTGCTAAATTTTCTACAATCTTGATAACCAAACAACCGCCGACATGAAGCGGTGATGAGAGGAATGAATCAATATGACAAAATAAAACCCCAAACAGCAGATACCAAGCAGTCATTCATGCTAACAAGGCTCCTGTTCCTTTAACCTTCAGGTTAGCGGCTGCTGCCAGGCAACCTTGCCGCGAGGCCGTGGTAGATTGATTTCATTTCCCTTCTGATGGAGGACGGCTTTAGATGGCCAGATTTAGCTGCTAACGCCAGCTAGCGAGGCTAATCCTTGCTCCCCCCCCACAGCTACAAGCAGACATAATGCTGCCGGGATCTCCCTCTGCTTCCTGCTGTCTCACGCTGCTGCAGCTCAAGGAGAAAGAAGGTGGAGTTTGTTTTTTTATTTTACAGTAAATCACTTTTAACTCAACTTATTAATCAATCAAAAAGTTATCGCAATCCCAGTTTGAGTCCTATCAGTGACATTTGTTGCATTTTATTCGCCCCTCTGGATCTCCTGTCATCTCCCTTATGGAGGCCAAACAAGCCCCAAAAATACCTAAAACACCGCAATACTTCTGCCTGATGCTGGGTTACATATATATATATATCCTTTTCTCTTTTCTTTCTCTCATACTAATGGTCAGTATAAATCTGTCCAATCAGAGGCCAGGACACACAGTATACATCACCTTTTTTGTCGCCTTTTTGTCGCTTTTTTGTCGCCTTTTTTGTAGCCTTTTGTAGCCTTTTGTAGCCTTTTTGTTGCCTTTTTGTAGCCTTTTTGTTGCCTTTTTTGTCGCCTTTTTGTCGTCTTTTTTGTAGCCTTTTTGTTGCCTTTTTGTCGCCTTTTTGTTGCCTTTTTGTCGCCTTTTTGTCACCTTTTTTTGTTACCTTTTTGTAGCCTTTTTCTCGCCTTTTTTGTCGCCTTTTTGTCACCTTTTTTTGTTACCTTTTTGTCGCCTTTTTGTTGCCTTTTTGTCGCCTTTTCATGAAATACTTTTTTATTTATTTAAGTGAAGAAGAAAAACAAAGATGACAATTTAAATAGTATCAAAAATATAATGGAAAGTATGTTGTTGCGTGTCATTGGGCATTTTTAAGTGGTTATATAGAAATCCTGGACTCTTAGTGGGTATACTGTGTATACCTGCGTATCTTAGTGGGTATACTGTGTATACCTGCGTATCTTAGTGGGCATACTGCGTATACCTGCGTATCACGTAGACTACACCGCTGGTTACCTGATGAAGAAAGTAGCAGATGAAACACCACCTCACTTTGCATCTGCTCGTCACCTCTCTGTTGTTATCGTATCATCGAGTCTTCTTTGCATGTGTGTGATTGCTGTAGAGAAATGTCTGAGGTATTTATAGTAAACAGACTGAGATAAATGGAGTAAAGTGGACTCTTCTTTCCTCCTTTCTAGCCATAACTCTTCTGCTGTTAGTGCGTGAGCCATCGTCTTTGTTGGTGTCGTCCAAGTAGAACAGCCACATCTGTTCCCGTGTCTTCAGGACGGTAGGGATTTGGGAGTGTAATGCAGAGATGTAATGGAATACAGGGATTATGGCAGTTTCTTTATCTTCTGGTGTACCTTTAACACAGATCGCTTCACTTCCCTCGAGTCCTGCAACAGACCCTGGACTGGAGCTGCTGACGGAGCTGGGGGGGTTGGGGGGGGGGGGGTCAAACCCCTCGGGGTCTAGTTTCAGATATGCTGAGAGGGTAGGGAACGCCGGCGCCGCCTGCTTTTCAAGAACCTCTAGCTCTCTTTGCTGTGGCCTCAAGGACAAAAAGTGGTTGGATTTGTTAAAGGTTTTTAAAGGAGCACATTAAGTGCAATTCAATCCAAAATCCCAAACAATAAAGTACAATACAGTAAAATGTATCTTTGTTTGTTTCCTGTTCACAGTCCGTGATGGGAGTGCCATTTTTTTGTGAATGAATGACGTCATTCAAGAGCCGGTCCTGATTGGTCCTGGTTAGTCAACCAGACTATATAAGGTTTATGTTGAGGTGAATGTGCAAATTTACCTGATGAAGGGTCTAGGACCGAAACGTTGTAAATAAATTGTTTGCTTGCGTGATGGTCAGTGTGCGGGATCTTTTTTTTTCTAAACTTCTGATCTGCCACTTTGGATCACATCCTACGCACCTGCCCGACCAAAAGAGGAAGTGCAAAAAAGCTTTCTTACGATACGATAAAGTACGAAAAATATTATTTGTTTTTACGCTGAAAAATTTGATGAAAAAAACCAGAAAAAGTGATTTAAAAAAAACATAAAAAAATTGGAAAAAGTGACAAAAAAACCCATCAAAGACGTCGCCAAAGGTGACAAAAAGGGCCCCATGAAATGGCGGTCCTTTCAGGGGCCGTGGTAGTTGAGTTTACCCGACAAAAGGTGAACGACAAATTGTGAGCGCTACGCGGCGACAACAAACTAGCTAGTTAAGGAAAAACTTTGTGATTTGGCGTTCTTATACAGCAGCGGTCAATGTGGTGCATACAGCAAAAAACACATCGAATACATCGGATTACAGTACTTCACTTTTTATAGCCGTGTGTGTGTGTGTGTGTGTGTGTGTGTGTGTGTGTGTGTGTGTGATCTTAATTTGATGCTTCGCGGCTTGTTGCTACCGTCTGCTCTCTGAAATCATTGCTCCCCCTGTGGGATTATGGGAATTGTTGGCTATTGTTAAAGCATTTTATTGAAGTGAAAAGGAGAACGACTAAGGTGTGTGTGTGTGTGTGTGTCCTAAATGTGTTAAGATGTCATCACCTCAATGCAGAAGTGTGTGTTTGTCTTAACATGAGATTGTGTGTGTGTGTGTGTGTGTGTGTGTGTGTGTGTGGTGTGTGTGTGTGTGTGTGTGTGGTATCTCTGCAGGATGCCTGCGTCCTGACTGGGTCGGCTTCTCAGTTCCCTTCTGCTTTTTCTAACATCCTGTTTTCACACATATGTATCACGCACGCGCACACACACACACACACACACACACACACACACACACACACACACACACACACACACACACACACACACACACACACACACACACACACACACATACACGCGCACACACACACACACACACACACACACACACACACACACACACACACACACACACACACATACACGCGCACACACACACACACACACACACACATACACACACGCGCACACACACCGATGCCTTCGTTCCTCTGAAGCTGGAGGACATGCGGACATGAAGAAGAGTCCGAGAGATGCATTTATTTATGAGAGTTATTATGAAAGGACATGCTGATGATGTCATTGTAATGGAGTGTCTGTATGTCGCAGTGATGCTACTTTGCTTTCTGAATGCTTCCTCCGCCATCGAAGTACAAATACTTCGTTACTGTACTCAAGTAGATTTTTCAGATATTTTTACTTTACTATTTATTTTTCTGCAGACTTTTTACTTTTACTCCTTACATTTTTAACATGAATATCGGTACTTTTCTACTCTATAATATAATAATACTACAAAAATTGCCTCGTTACTTTAGTGTCAAATAATTTCAGTGGAGTTACTGTTATTATTTTGTGCGTCATCAATACCGAATTCAATCTGATTGGACGGGAATATATACTGCAGTAGACGCACCGCTACAAGACGACTCGACAGATTCGGCGGTATTCATTCGCGGCAAATCATTACGTCTTCATGGCGGTAACATTACCACGTAGTAGTACGGGCGGTAACATTACCACGTAGTAGTACGGGCGGTAACATTACCACGTAGTAGTACGGGGCGGGTAACGTTACCACGTAGTAGTACGGGCGGTAACATTACCACGTAGTAGTACGGGCGTAACATTACCACGTAGTAGTAGTACGGGGCGGTAACATTACCACGTAGTAGTAGTACGGGCGGTAACATTACCACGTAGTAGTACGGGCGGTAACATTACCACGTAGTAGTACGGGGCGGTAACATTACCACAAAGTAGTACAGGCGGTAACATTACCACGTAGTAGTACGGGCGGTAACATTACCACGTAGTAGTACGGGCGGTAACATTACCACGTAGTAGTACAGGCGGTAACATTACCACGTAGTAGTACGGGCAGTAACATTACCACGTAGTAGTACGGGCAGTAACATTACCACGTAGTAGTACGGGCAGTAACATTACCACGTAGTAGTACGGGCGGTAACATTACCACGTAGTAGTACGGGCGGTAACATTACCACGTAGTAGTACGGGCGGTAACATTACCACGTAGTAGTACAGGCGGTAACATTACCACGTAGTAGTACGGGCGGTAACATTACCACGTAGTAGTACCGGCGGTAACGTTACCACGTAGTAGTACGGGCGGTAACATTACCACGTAGTAGTACGGGCGGTAATATTACCACGTAGTAGTACGGGCGGTAACATTACCACAAAGTAGTACGGGGCGGTAACATTACCACAAAGTAGTACGGGGCGGTAACATTACCACGTAGTAGTACGGGCGGTAACATTACCACGTAGTAGTACGGGCGGGTAACATTACCACGTAGTAGTACGGGGCGGTAACATTACCACGTAGTAGTACGGGGGGTAACATTACCACGTAGTAGTACAGGCGGTAACATTACCACGTAGTAGTACGGGCGGTAACGTTACCACGTAGTAGTACGGGCGGTAACGTTACCACGTAGTAGTACGGGGCGGTAACATTACCACGTAGTAGTACGGGGCGGTAACATTACCACGTAGTAGTACGGGCGGTAACATTACCACGTAGTAGTACGGGCGGTAACATTACCACGTAGTAGTACGGGCGGTAACATTACCACGTAGTAGTACGGGCGGTAACATTACCACGTAGTAGTACAGGCGGTAACATTACCAACGTAGTAGTACGGGCAGTAACATTACCACGTAGTAGTACGGGCAGTAACATTACCACGTAGTAGTACGGGCGGTAACATTACCACGTAGTAGTACGGGCGGTAACATTACCACGTAGTAGTACGGGCAGTAACATTACCACGTAGTAGTACGGGCGGTAACATTACCACGTAGTAGTACGGGCAGTAACATTACCACGTAGTAGTACGGGCGGTAACATTACCACGTAGTAGTACGGGCGGTAACATTACCACGTAGTAGTACGGGCGGTAACATTACCACGTAGTAGTACGGGCAGTAACATTACCACGTAGTAGTACGGGCGGTAACATTACCACGTAGTAGTACGGGCGGTAACGTTACCACGTAGTAGTACGGGCGGTAACGTTACCACGTAGTAGTACGGGTGGTAACATTACCACGTAGTAGTACGGGCGGTAACATTACCACGTAGTAGTACGGGCGGTAACATTACCACGTAGTAGTACGGGCGGTAACATTACCACGTAGTAGTACGGGCGGTAACATTACCACGTAGTAGTACGGGCGGTAACATTACCACGTAGTAGTACGGGCGGTAACATTACCACGTAGTAGTACGGGCGGTAACATTACCACGTAGTA
>CM042436.1:35752422-35757422 GCA_023631565.1 Gymnocephalus cernua | reverse complement strand
AGCTCGTTTCTGGCCCGCCTACATCAGATACACCGATGTGATTGGTGCAGCTCGTTTCTGGCCCGCCTACATCAGATACACCGATGTGATTGGTGCAGCTCGCCTCTGGCCCGCCTACATCAGATACACCGATGTGATTGGTGCAGCTCTCCTCTGGCCCGCCTACATCAGATACACCGATGTGATTGGTGCAGCTCGCCTCTGGCCCGCCTACATCAGATACAGCGATGTGATTGGTGCAGCTCGCCTCTGGCCCGCCTACATCAGATACAGCGATGTGATTGGTGCAGCTCTGTCATGATGTCACGTTGTCTTTACAGTGCTTTATTGCCCACGGTATATTACTGAGTTAGCGTTTTGATGGGGAGGTCATATAGTCGCGATGAATATTTTGCTCAGACAGAAAATCATTCACTTACAGTAAGAGAATAGTGACAGTAGATAGTAGAAAAAGTGACATATAGTCACTTCAAACACGCACATCGATGAGATAATCAGACGCTTACTCGTCCGAAGACACAACGCGATGAAGGGTTTTTCTCCTGGGCAGCGTGTCTGGATATAAATAAATGAATAGTTCTGTTCTTGTCCATCTTCCAGAGCATCATTTATTCCAGTTAATCTCACAAGTTACCTCCCTGAAAGTCAAGTTGAGTTGATGCAAAGAGTTCCCGTCGGCCCGAACACGTCCCTCCTGCTTTAAATCAGCCTGCGATGGCTGCTCGTCCATGTGACGGGTCCGCGGGCCCCATAATGGATCATTTTGGGTATTAAAGCTGCCAGGCAGAACTAATCAATCCCTGGGGGAGTTAACTGATGCTGCCATCTATTGATGCAGAGCACACTTATGTCAATACTTTAGTTTCAACAAAATGAAAACGAACGATTATACATGTGACTTTAGACTCCTTAAAGGGGAACTCCGGCCAATTGTTTACGTTAATCTTGCTAAATATAACTATGCGAGACTCGTATATAGCAAAAAACGTTAGTGTGTGTGTGTGTATTTGTGTATCTTAACAGACACAAAATGCAATTAAAATGTCTGTGTAACATGAACAACAAGAAGCATTTTCAACATCCACCTACCCTGTTAGCTGCTAGCTAGCTAGCTGTCGTCTGGGACGAGAGAGCGTTCAGTCAGGCTTCAGTAATAATCATCACGCAGCAGTCCCGTGTATTGTGTGAATGTTGAAAATGCATCTTGTTGTCATGTAAGGGCCCTGTTCATGTTACACAGACATTTTAATTGCATTTTGTGTCTGTTAAGGTACACAAAGGCACTATTTCATTTATGCCCCCATGACTGCCGTTTAGCTAAGTGGGAGCGGTGGGCATTAGCTGCAGCAGCTCCGTCTATGTAGCTGCTGTTGCGCTAACTGTTGTTGCTATAGACGGGTCTCGCATAGTTATATTTAGCAAGATTAACGTAAAAAATTGGCCGGAGTTCTCCTTTAAATTTGATTCAATCGGGCGCCCGGGTTGCTGCTGACAGCTAAACGCTAAAGTTTGACTGTTTCTGCCGTTGTCGGAACACAGACGAGAGACGGTGCGTTCAATGAAGCTGGTAATCTACAGCCTCGCGGTGCATTCGTAGTATAGTAGGCTAAAAACACATCTCTTCCGACTACACCTCGGATAAAAAAAATGGGACAGACCCAGGCTCTTGGTAGGAGGTGTCTGACGTGCCGTTGGGGTGCATCACAGTATAGATAATAAACAGTGACTAGAAATAGTGGTTGTAGTAGCGCAGGGAGCAGCACGGCATAGCAGGGAATTTCAGCAGAACCACGGCGACAGCTGGAACCATGATTTTGGTGCCATCCTAATCCCAGGATTTCATCCTGGGTGAAAAGAAACAGAAAGACTCCGGGGAGCAAGCTCCCAGAGCTAGGTTAGTAACAAGCTCCCAGAGCTAGGTTAGTAACAAGCTCCCAGGGCTAGGTTAGTAACAAGCTCCCAGGGCTAGGTTAGTAACAAGCTCCCAGAGCTAGGTTAGTAACAAGCTCCCAGAGCTAGGTTAGTAACAAGCTCCCAGAGCTAGGTTAGTAACAAGCTCCCAGAGCTAGGTTAGTAACAAGCTCCCAGAGCTAGGTTAGTAACAAGCTCCCAGGGCTAGGTTAGTAACAAGCTCCCAGGACTAGGTTAGTAACAAGCTCCCAGGGCTAGGTTAGTAACAAGCTCACAGAGCTAGGTTAGTAACAAGCTCCCAGGGCTAGGTTAGTAACAAGCTCCCAGGACTAGGTTAGTAACAAGCTCCCAGGGCTAGGTTAGTAACAAGCTCCCAGGGCTAGGTTAGTAACAAGCTCCCAGGGCTAGGTTAGTAACAAGCTCCCAGAGCTAGGTTAGTAACAAGCTCCCAGAGCTAGGTTAGTAACGAGCTCCCAGGGCTAGGTTAGTAACAAGCTCCCAGGGCTAGGTTAGTAACAAGCTCCCAGGGCTAGGTTAGTAACAAGCTCCCAGGGCTAGGTTAGTAACAAGCTCCCAGAGCTAGGTTAGTAACAAGCTCCCAGAGCTAGGTTAGTAACAAGCTCCCCAGAGCTAGGTTAGTAACAAGCTCCCAGAGCTAGGTTAGTAACAAGCTCCCAGGGCTAGGTTAGTAACAATCTCCCAGGGCTAGGTTAGTAACAAGCTCCCAGAGCTAGGTTAGTAACAAGCTCCCAGAGCTAGGTTAGTAACAAGCTCCCCAGAGCTAGGTTAGTAACAAGCTCCCCAGAGCTAGGTTAGTAACAAGCTCCCAGAGCTAGGTTAGTAACAAGCTCCCAGGGCTAGGTTAGTAACAAGCTCCAAGAGCTAGGTTAGTAACAAGCTCCCAGAGCTAGGTTAGTAACAAGCTCCCAGAGCTAGGTTAGTAACAAGCTCCCAGAGCTAGGTTAGTAACAAGCTCCCAGGGCTAGGTTAGTAACAAGCTCCCAGAGCTAGGTTAGTAACAAGCTCCCAGAGCTAGGTTAGTAACAAGCTCCCCAGAGCTAGGTTAGTAACAAGCTCCCAGAGCTAGGTTAGTAACAAGCTCCCAGGGCTAGGTTAGTAACAAGCTCCCAGGGCTAGGTTAGTAACAAGCTCCCAGAGCTAGGTTAGTAACAAGCTCCCAGAGCTAGGTTAGTAACAAGCTCCCAGGGCTAGGTTAGTAACAAGCTCCCAGAGCTAGGTTAGTAACAAGCTCCCAGGACTAGGTTAGTAACAAGCTCCCAGGGCTAGGTTAGTAACAAGCTCTCAGGGCTAGGTTAGTAACAAGCTCCCAGAGCTAGGTTAGTAACAAGCTCCCAGGACTAGGTTAGTAACAAGCTCCCAGGGCTAGGTTAGTAACAAGCTCCCAGAGCTAGGTTAGTAACAAGCTCCCAGAGCTAGGTTAGTAACAAGCTCCCAGAGCTAGGTTAGTAACAAGCTCCCAGGGCTAGGTTAGTAACAAGCTCCCAGAGCTAGGTTAGTAACAAGCTCCCAGAGCTAGGTTAGTAACAAGCTCCCCAGAGCTAGGTTAGTAACAAGCTCCCAGAGCTAGGTTAGTAACAAGCTCCCAGGGCTAGGTTAGTAACAAGCTCCCAGGGCTAGGTTAGTAACAAGCTCCCAGAGCTAGGTTAGTAACAAGCTCCCAGAGCTAGGTTAGTAACAAGCTCCCAGGGCTAGGTTAGTAACAAGCTCCCAGAGCTAGGTTAGTAACAAGCTCCCAGGACTAGGTTAGTAACAAGCTCCCAGGGCTAGGTTAGTAACAAGCTCTCAGGGCTAGGTTAGTAACAAGCTCCCAGAGCTAGGTTAGTAACAAGCTCCCAGGACTAGGTTAGTAACAAGCTCCCAGGGCTAGGTTAGTAACAAGCTCTCAGGGCTAGGTTAGTAACAAGCTCCCCAGAGCTAGGTTAGTAACAAGCTCCCAGAGCTAGGTTAGTAACAAGCTCCCAGAGCTAGGTTAGTAACAAGCTCCCAGAGCTAGGTTAGTAACAAGCTCCCAGGGCTAGGTTAGTAACAAGCTCCCAGGGCTAGGTTAGTAACAAGCTCCCAGGGCTAGGTTAGTAACAAGCTCCCCAGAGCTAGGTTAGTAACAAGCTCCCAGGGCTAGGTTAGTAACAAGCTCCCAGAGCTAGGTTAGTAACAAGCTCCCAGAGCTAGGTTAGTAACAAGCTCCCAGGGCTAGGTTAGTAACAAGCTCCCAGGGCTAGGTTAGTAACAAGCTCCCAGAGCTAGGTTAGTAACAAGCTCCCAGGGCTAGGTTAGTAACAAGCTCCCAGAGCTAGGTTAGTAACAAGCTCCCCAGAGCTAGGTTAGTAACAAGCTCCCAGAGCTAGGTTAGTAACAAGCTCCCAGGGCTAGGTTAGTAACAAGCTCCCAGAGCTAGGTTAGTAACAAGCTCCCAGAGCTAGGTTAGTAACAAGCTCCCAGAGCTAGGTTAGTAACAAGCTCCCAGGGCTAGGTTAGTAACAAGCTCCCCAGAGCTAGGTTAGTAACGAGCTCCCAGGGCTAGGTTAGTAACAAGCTCCCAGGGCTAGGTTAGTAACAAGCTCCCAGGACTAGGTTAGTAACAAGCTCCCAGAGCTAGGTTAGTAACAAGCTCCCAGGGCTAGGTTAGTAACAAGCTCCCAGGGCTAGGTTAGTAACAAGCTCCCAGAGCTAGGTTAGTAACAAGCTCCCAGAGCTAGGTTAGTAACAAGCTCCCAGGGCTAGGTTAGTAACAAGCTCCCAGAGCTAGGTTAGTAACAAGCTCCCAGGGCTAGGTTAGTAACAAGCTCCCAGAGCTAGGTTAGTAACAAGCTCCCAGAGCTAGGTTAGTAACAAGCTCCCAGGGCTAGGTTAGTAACAAGCTCCCAGAGCTAGGTTAGTAACAAGCTCCCAGAGCTAGGTTAGTAACAAGCTCCCAGAGCTAGGTTAGTAACAAGCTCCCAGGGCTAGGTTAGTAACAAGCTCCCCAGAGCTAGGTTAGTAACGAGCTCCCAGGGCTAGGTTAGTAACAAGCTCCCAGGGCTAGGTTAGTAACAAGCTCCCAGAGCTAGGTTAGTAACAAGCTCCCAGAG
>CM042436.1:35737422-35747422 GCA_023631565.1 Gymnocephalus cernua | reverse complement strand
GTGTTTTCTAGAGTTGTAATATACTGCAGTATTTTCCTCACGGTTTGTGGAAGACTTAGGTGCGCGTATTTGGCTTGGGTGTTTAGGCGCCGCGCAGTTACAAGGCAGGATTAGCCAGGAGACTTCTTCTAAAGGAGGGCGCACATGGAAGTACTTCTTTTGGAGATTATGGTGAACTTGTGTGTGTTGTAGCAGTGCTTTGCCATTGAGAACGAGCTAGCATGCTAACGCTAGCACTAGCATGGTAACGGTTGTGTTTAGCCCGTCGTTTCGGCTAGTTACGTAACAAGCCGTGCAGATGTTGACCAGCTCACCCGGAGACTGAAGGCAGGAATCATTCAGAAACCGTATCTCACTCAGAACAACATGGATGGTTATTTTCTAAGTTTGTATGCGTGTGGAAGCACCAGAGACACAAAATAACCCCCCAAATCCCAGAAAAAGTGTTTTTTTTCATAATATGGGCACTTTAATCAGAATACGGAAAGCAGCATAAATGGAAAACCGAGTACACTTTAATATCTGTTTATTTACCAGGGTTCAAAATTACCTTTTCCACTGACCAGCTAAATGCCTAGTGTGAATGTTCAAATTTTCTAAATTTCAGCAGCTACTCAGTAGATTACCATTGGGCCAGTGAGTAGGGTTGGGCAGCGTTTGGGTTTTTTCCGATACCGGTGCTAAATCGGTACTTTTAAAACGGTGCCGGTGCCTAAACGGTGCCTGAACCGCTACTTTTTAAGGAAGTTTTAAAAAAGAAGAAGAAACAAGAAGGATAGGCCGACTAAACAACAGTCGGTGACATTAAGGACACGTTGTTTATTACTAAGGCCATATGGTCAAAATTAAATGATTTAATAGGAATGTAATAACTATAACTTATAATAATCAATAACTTATTTCACCAGTAAATTGCTGTTGAACGACAACAACGACAACCAGATGGGAAAAGGGTATTTTACAATAACTTTGAATGCACCGCGAGGCTGTAGGTTACCAGTTTCAGTGAATGCACCGCGAGGCTGTAGGTTACCAGTTTCAGTGGATGCACCGCGAGGCTGTAGGTTACCAGTTTCAGTGAATGCACCGCAAGGCTGTAGGTTACCAGTTTCAGTGAATGCACCGCAAGGCTGTAGGTTACCAGTTTCAGTGAATGCACCGCCAGGCTGTAGGTTACCAGTTTCAGTGAACGCACCGCGAGGCTGTAGGTTACCAGTTTCCGTGAACGCACCGCGAGGCTGTAGGTTACCAGTTTCAGTGGATGCACCGCGAGGCTGTAGGTTACCAGTTTCAGTGAATGCACCGCGAGGCTGTAGGTTACCAGTTTCTGTGAATGCACCGCGAGGCTGTAGGTTACCAGTTTCTGTGAATGCACCGCGAGGCTGTAGGTTACCAGTTTCAGTGAATGCACCGCGAGGCTGTAGGTTACCAGTTTCAGTGAATGCACCGCGAGGCTGTAGGTTACCAGTTTCAGTGAATGCACCGCGAGGCTGTAGGTTACCAGTTTCAGTGAACGCACCGCGAGGCTGTAGGTTACCAGTTTCAATGAATGCACCGCGAGGCTGTAGGTTACCAGTTTCAGTGAATGCACCGCGAGGCTGTAGGTTACCAGTTTCAGTGAACGCACCGCGAGGCTGTAGGTTACCAGTTTCAGTGAATGCACCGCGAGGCTGTAGGTTACCAGTTTCAGTGAATGCACCGCGAGGCTGTAGGTTACCAGTTTCAGTGAATGCACCGCGAGGCTGTAGGTTACCAGTTTCAGTGAATGCACCGCGAGGCTGTAGGTTACCAGTTTCAGTGATTGCACCGCGAGGCTGTAGGTTACCAGTTTCAGTGAATGCACCGCGAGGCTGTAGGTTACCAGTTTCAGTGAATGCACCGCGAGGCTGTAGGTTACCAGTTTCAGTGAATGCACCGCAAGGCTGTAGGTTACCAGTTTCAGTGAATGCACCGTCTGTGTGTTTCCGACGTCAGCAGCTGCTGCGCTGCAGAGCAGACTGTTGATATACAGTCACACTTTACACTGTTTAACGTCACCTGTCGGCATGGTAACCATGTTTAATCACGCTGCTAGCTAACGCTAGGCTAACGTTACCTGCTGTCGAGTGTAGTGGAAAGTCAGGCACCAACATTTTCGTTCTTATTCGGTCTCGTTACTACCGTTTACGTCGGAACCCGGGCCCTATTGACAGGATTTGACACGCATTTGGCTGGTAGATGGTGCAAATGTTGAACCCTGATCACAAGTACTATCAGTACCGCGATACTCAACGACAATACTGCATATTTCCCTCATATCGTGCAGCCCTAGTGTTCTCTCGTATGAAGCAGTGAGAGACTTGAGGGAGAAAACTGAGTCGTAGTTTTAAAGGCCGGCTCTCCTCTCAGATTAAAACCACATTGTTTGAGCAGCACACGCTGGTATTTCCTCTGGGTGGAGCGCCAAGGGGGGGGGGTGGGGGGGTGGGGGGGTGGGGGGGCGACGTGAGCGCCTTGCCAAGCAGCGCTGCAGCAGCTGACTCTGTGCAGCACATGGACGCACCTCTGCTGCTCTCCGCCTGCCAGCCGGGGAGAAGTCATCACCAGTGCTTAGGTCCTGGAGGGTTGAAGGGTGCACTGGTCCGCTTTTCTCAGGCTCGCCGTCTGTCGACTGGAGGACAGTTTTGGGCGACTTCAGGCTCGCAGAGAGCGCTGACAGTCACAGTTTGTTCAGTAGCATCAAACGGTTTAACGCTGCAGACAATAACCTTTAACGGGTAACAACCTGGAACCCTATTCTCCTGTGTTTTTGTGTCTAAGTGACAGTTCAAGTTTCAAGTTTATTGTCATATGCATATTAGTACCGAGTACCACAGCAATGAAATACAACGTGCCTTGGCACTTTCTCAACGCCAGTCAGTAGGGTTCAATACCGTCTTTGACATCGGGGTCCAGTATTAAGCGAGATCGCTGCAGTCGGCGGCGGCGAAACACGCTGCGATGTGAGTTAATAGGACGATTGTCCAGCTTGTATTTACCTTCATTTACTTGGAAATGGAGTCACTCGAGTTTCTCAAGGAATCGTCTCAGCCCTACATGTAAAATGAACAAAATGAGGAAAAAAAACAAACAAACGGCTCCCGTGACGGCTCAGTGAAGACGAGCGATGGGTTCACGCGGTTCACATTACTACCCAGAATGCCATTTGGCAGTGAGCAGCATGGCGTTGGCTCTCGTGATTTCTGGCCCAAGAGACTTTTATTTCCAAATGAGCAGGAGGAGGCAGAAGCCAGTCAGATGTGGGATCTGGGTGTGAAAAGCTAATACTGCGTGCTGGTTTTACACTGCCACTGGATTACGTACTCATCTGTGTGCATATGTTTGTGTGTATTTGTATATCTGTGTATAATCTGCTGGGATTAAATGCACTTTAGTCAAGCCACAGTGTTTACAGTAAAACCAAAACAGGCGATATTATCGCAAAAAACGAATGGCAACAATCTTCTCACACGCTCAGATTTCTAGCGATTAGCACAACCCCGTCTTATGATTGGTTTAACCTGTACTTATCGACGCTCTGTTTATCCAGTTAAAGCTAACTGAGCACACATGTTCTTTCACAGCAACGCCCTGCTTCATGGCTCGCACACGTCCAGACGAGCTTCTCTTCTGGAGCGCATGGGCCTCTGTTTATTGGTAAAAGACTCCATTAAGGGTCTCAAAGGTCTCTGGAGGGACTGAACAAGGTATGACATGGATGGATAAATAAAGGGAGTGCAGATTCTTGATTCTGTTTCCTCTGTTACCACTGGGACAAAAAACACAAACTGAAGCGTCTAACCCAATGAGAGCGTTTTGTAGCCGCTGCACTGCACCTCTCTGCGGCGTGTTGGACATTTCCTGGCTAACGCAGCTGCTCAGCCGCTCTGAAACACCCCCCCCCCCCCCTCTGAGATCACAGTCAGCTACACTGAGAGCCAAAGTCTGGGTCAACACTTCCTCTTCCGCTTCCTCCTCCTTTTTCTCCAGATTGCAGCTGGCGGATGTAATTGAATTAAGGAGGAAGCTTTGTCTTTTGGCCGTGGATGCAGAAGAACGACGGACCCGACGCGTGCACAGAGCAACAGGCACCTGTCTGTGTTTGTGAGTCCTCTCTCGAAAAACACCCACAGCAATTGCGACTCATATTAACGTTTATAGTGACTGTAATGTATATTCTTTCCGTTCCACTTCCCTGTTTGCTCCGTTGCAGACTGAAATTACGCCGGATGTCCTTCATTTAGGCCGGATGTGCGTCCCCTTCCTCTGTCTCTCTGTTTTGGCGTTCTAACCTCCGGCTGATTTGTGAGGACTCTGGTTAACCCTCGTGTTGTCTTCCAATCCATCATGAATTTGTTCAAAATTGAAAATGTTTTTTGGCACTTTTCTCAACACTTTTTTAAATTCATGGTCATTTAACCTAATGTAAATGACATTATACTTATTTTTTGAGTTAAAAAAAGCAGAAATTATGAATTGTTTTGACTAATAGTAACATTTAAAATGCAAATAAATTTAATAAAACACTCAAAATTCAATGAAAGTAATCATTAATTGTATCTGCAAAGATTCTTATATGGGTTCCATACAACGTACATCATGCATCCGAGTTATTTTGGGGCAGTTTGGTTGCAAGAAACCCATATTTCTGATATAAAGAACTTTGAAAACGGGTCAAATTTGATCCTATAGGACAACACAAGGGTTAACTGCTCCTCAGATCTCTGCAGGGTAAATCCAGACAGCTAGCTAGACTATCTGTCCAATCAGAGTTTTCTGTTGCACGACTAAAACTACTTTTGGACGTACACATGTTCCACCAAAACAAGTTCTTTCCAGAGGCTATTTAGCAGAGGCACCGTGGCTCCGTCCGGCGCTTAGCTCCGCCCAGGACGATTGTGATTGGTTTAAAGAAATGCCAATCAACCAGTCAGATGTCCAATATCCAATATCAACTTTGGTCTTGTTGCTTTGCCTGTCGCGTTGTCGTTTTTATTCTCTTTGTCCCTCCCGGCTGGCGTTCGTGACGGTGCCACTGAGTCTAAAACGTGGTAGCGGAGGTATGTCCCTCTTTGGCTGAGGCAGGGCCATCAAACTCAACTTCCCAGAGGGCCACACTGGAAAATAAGAATCCCATCAAGGGTCCGGACATGTAGAGTTTATTTACATGCTTTTATTTCATTGAAAAAGTCAAATATCTTTGACTGTATTATTGCATGTGTCGTATATTCTTCTCAAAGTAAAAGTCCTAAAGAAGTGAGGTAAAAGTTCCTCAGCCATCATAGAAAAAGCACGTTTTTTGCGAGACTAGCTAAACCTAAACAACCTTAACAACGTGTTTAAAAACCGCGACTGTTATGAGGTATGAGGCAAGACGGAAAACACTCCTGTGGGTCGTATTCATGTTGTTGTACCGCCTCACAATCATACAGTGTGACATCTGGGAGCTGCCCGGTGCAACAGCAGGCTGTCAGCCAACTTAGCACGTCTGCCAAAGCAATCAGGAGATCAGGTGTTTTGAGGCTTCCTTTTCACTTCCTCTGTCCAAATGTTTTCAGTCTTTTACCTCGAGGCCACTGGAGATGAAAAACAAAAAAAACCCTCAGCCAACACTGTCACTGTCACACACCCAGAGACATCGCTCCTCTTGTCACTTTGATTCAAAGTCAGTTTGATATTTTCGGGCCCTGCAAAACAACAACGTAGCTTGTTCTGTGCGTTTGTGGCCTTTCGTCTACACTCAAACTGCGCTTTCGGTCACTGAAAACCTACGTTATATGTTTTTGGAGAATTACTTCCAGGGTGAAGATCTTTAGAAAACTGTCCCCAAAAAAAACAATAATGACATCACATCTTTGACAAAGAAATCTATACTCTGTAGCCTTCTTAACTAAAGCCTTCGTATAATACGGACCTGACTATAACAATTGACAACTCTGTGGTAGTCTCCACCCAGACTGCTAGAAACCTGGGTGTGACACTCGACCAACTCTCCTTCACTGCTAACATTGCTGCAACCACCCGATCTTGTAGATACATGCTGCATAACATCAGAAGGATACGTCCCCTTCTAACGCAGAAGGCGGCCCAGGTTCTGGTTCAGGCTCTAGTCATCTCACGTCTAGACTACTGCAACTCCCTCCTGATTGGCTGTGCCATCCGACCCCCGCAGCTCATTCAGAACGCAGCAGCTCGGCTCGTCTTCAACCTCCCCGAGTTCTCTCACACTACACCGCTCCTCCGCTCTCTTCACTGGTTACCAGTTGCTGCCCGCATCCGCTTCAAGACACTAGTACTTACATACAGGGCCACGTGTCAAGTTTGCTAAAGTTTCTTCTGTAACCGTCCCGTTATTCAAGCGTGTCTCGGAAACGTGAGCCCACCCACAACCTTTTCCTCAACACAGCAGCGCCTAAAGGGACGCCAATAGTCCCGACCAAGCACGTTTAGATAAAGCGCGATATATGACGCTAAACGTCTCCTTTAGTGAAAAGAAAAATAAAAATAACGTGAGAAAAAAAAATGTGAGAAAAAAAACATAAGGAAAAAAAAACGTGAGCAAAAATAAAAAACGTGAGAAAAAATAAAACGTGAGAAAAATGTGAGAAAAAATAAAAAACGTGAGAAAAAATAAAAAACGTGAGCAAAAATAAAAAACGTGAGAAAAAATAAAAAACGTGAGAAAAAATAAAAACATGAGAAAAAATAAAAAACGTGAGAAAAAATAAAAAACATGAGCAAAAATAAAAAACGTGAGAAAAAATAAAAAACGTGAGCAAAAATAAAAAACGTGAGGAAAAAAAACGTGAGCAAAAATAAAAAACGTGAGAAAAAATAAAACGTCAGAAAAAAATGTGAGAAAAAATAAAAAACGTGAGAAAAAATAAAAAACGTGAGCAAAAATAAAAAACGTGAGAAAAAATAAAAAACGTGAGCAAAAATAAAAAACGTGAGCAAAAATAAAAAACGTGAGAAAAAATAAAACGTGAGAAAAAATAAAAAACGTGAGGAAAAAAAACGTGAGAAAAAATAAAAAACGTGAGAAAAAATAAAACGTGAGAAAAAAAATGTGAGAAAAAATAAAAAACGTGAGAAAAAATAAAAACATGAGAAAAAATAAAAAACGTGAGAAAAAATAAAACGTGAGAAAAAAATGTGAGAAAAAATAAAAAACGTGAGAAAAAATAAAAAACGTGAGCAAAAATAAAAAACGTGAGAAAAAATAAAAAACGTGAGCAAAAATAAAAAACGTGAGCAAAAATAAAAAACGTGAGCAAAAATAAAAAACGTGAGAAAAAATAAAACGTGAGAAAAAATAAAAAACGTGAGGAAAAAAAACGTGAGAAAAAATAAAAAACGTGAGAAAAAATAAAACGTGAGAAAAAAAATGTGAGAAAAAATAAAAAACGTGAGAAAAAATAAAAACATGAGAAAAAATAAAAAACGTGAGCAAAAATAAAAAACGTGAGAAAAAATAAAAAATGTGAGAAAAAATAAAAAACGTGAAAAAAATAAAAAACGTGAAAAAAATAAAAAACGTGAGAAAAAATAAAACGTGAGGAAAAAAATGTGAGAAAAAATAAAAAACGTGAGAAAAAAACAATTGAGGAGAAAAAGCCGTAAGAAAAAAACGCGAGGAACGTTTTTTTTTTATTCTCATTTGACGAGATGTGAGTGAGAATGTGTTGCTGTATCTGCTGGTTGGTCAGCTGTTATACAGACAGCTCAGTTATTATGTGAAGTATTACAACGTCTACATTATACAGTGTTGTTTAACTGGTGGAAATAGATCAGCTGCTTCTCTCAGGCCTTCTGCCAAAGTCCACAGGGATCTTTTTATATATATATTTTTTGATATTCTCCAGGCAGAGAGCCAAAAACAGAAAGATAGATCAAAAAAAGATATTTTTGTTGCAGGGAAAATAAGAAAACATGTTAAAAGGTTGTGTTGTTGGTGTTTTTGGCACGCGTACGGGCGGTCAGATTTATTGGCAGATATACAAACCGTAGATCTCTCGGCAGATGATTGCTCCGATCTGCGAGGCGGCATCGCGTTCCTCTCAGTGACCCAGACGAGAGCGCGTGGGCTCCAGTCGCACGTGGTGCATTTTGGGAAATGTGCGTCTATTTTGAGTCTGTGTGGTTGCTCCTGTGGGTTTCCTCTAAGTAGCTTTTAGCAGGGGCTTAATACGACTTCAACACACACGCACACATGCACACGCACGCACGCACACACACACACACACACAGTATCCCTTCTCCCATTTAGTGGGGCCACAAGGCTAAAAGACACACACACACACACACACAGATTCAGACACACACACACACACACACACACACACACACACTCACACACGCACACACACACACACACACACGCACACAGACACACACGCACACAGACACACACACACACACACACACACACACACACACACACATGCAAACTCACACAGATTCAGACACACACACGCACACACACACACACACACACACACACAGACATACACACACACACACACGCACACACACACACACACAGTATCCCTTCTCCCATTTAGTAGGTAAGACACACACACATACACTCACACACAGATTCAGACACACACTCTCACACACACACACACACACACACACACACACACACACACACACACACACACACACACATGTTTGTTTCTCTATCTCTGTGGGGACCCATCATTGACATAATGCATTCCCTAGCCCCTTACCCTAACCTTAACCATCACAACTAAATGCCTAACCTTAACCCTTACCCTAACCCTCACCCTAACCTAATTCTAACCCTAACCCTAAAATCAAGTCTTAACCCTCAAACAGCCCTTTAACCTTGTGAGGTCCAGCATTTTGGACCCCACAAGGCTGTGCAGACCCCACAAGTATACTGGATTCTCCGGTTTTTGGACCCCACGAATATAGTAAAACAAGCACACACACACACACACACACACTCTGTTAAACCCAGTAGTCTTACAGGGCATTAAACCCCATTTTCCTTTTCTCCAGAGCAGCTTCTGTGTGAAGGCGTGTGAAATGCGCCGGGCTCCCCTGGCAACGCAGCACTTCGGAGGTTATCGACTGGCTGAGGGCTGCGCCGGAGTGATCTCTATCGGATCTTTACCGTGACGGGGCGCACGCCGTCTCGCGCGCCAGCTCGGATTGGGTTATATCTTTAATCTGTTTTTCACCTAAAGAGGTTTCAAGTGGTTTCTTTCTTCGCTGTAGTGGGCCAGTGATGGATTTGGAGATTATTTGTCATCAATTAGGCTAAAGGAAAAGAGGGAAAGGGCAGCGTGGAGGAACAGGCACGTAAGCACGGATCGTCCTATATCTGGACAAGCTGGGATTTACTTTCACTGGCCTTTTTCTCTGCCAAGATATATCTTAAATGTGTGAGAAACTTCTGGGCTTTTGCTCTTCTTAGGTGACCAATGACTCATCAAAAACAACACACACAAAAGCAAATTGATATTTCAAATGCGTCAATTTTACAGCGTGTTATAACACAGTTATCGACAGTTTGCGCACACGTGTTTACATGCAAACTGAGGACAAATGTATGATTACAAACTGTTCTTATATTAAGCATCTGTTAACCTTAAATAGACTAGTTTTGAATGCGTCAAAGAGAGAGCGGTGCAGCTGTAAAACTGTTTGTTTGTCAGAAGTCTAACTGTCCTCTGCCCTCAAGGTAAATATCATGAGACTGCCAGCCAATTCTACCTGCAGCACAGGTGTGCTTGTTTGTGTGGGTGTGGGTGTGGGTGTGTGTGTATGTGTGTGGGTGTGTTTGGGGAGGGGGGTGTATATATGTGTTTGCACATTGGGACTGCAGCAGTATCAAAGGTTATCTTGTTCTATTTTGGGAACCTTCTTCTCTGTGTGTGTGTGTGTGCGTGTGTGTGTGTGTGTGTGTGTGTGTGTGTGTGTGTGTGTGTCCCTTTTATACCGTAGGTTG
>CM042436.1:35729922-35734922 GCA_023631565.1 Gymnocephalus cernua | reverse complement strand
GCGTGTGTGTGTGTGTGTGTGTGTGCGCTTGTGTGTGTTAACAACAAAGGCAGCATCAGTGGATAAATGTCAACCCCTTCAGCCCTTTGTCTTTACAGAGGAGGTCGACCTGCTCCTCTTCAAAACTAATAAGCTGCTTGTCTTTGTGTGTGTGTGCTAACAGAGAGAGAGAGAGAGAGAGAGAGAGGGGGTGTGTGTGTGTGTGTGTGTGTGTGTGTGTGTGTGTCCTGCCAATGGGGAATAAGCAACCAGTGTTTTCACACACAGAGTGGTGGGGAGGACTACAGACAAGGACGGAGGCTCGTCTGAGAGGGGCATGAAGCAGAGTCTGTCAGTTTTTTTTGCTCCTGCTGCCTGTTTTCATTATGCTCGGTGAGTGTTGTGTGTGTGTGTGTGTGTGTGTGTGTGTGTGTATGTGCTGATAATCTGAATCTAATTAGCCTAGTTGGAGCAATGTTTCCCAGTTCTGTGGCTCCACTCGGGTAGTTTTTCTCATTGATGGATGGAAGGAGTAAATGTGAGTGTGTTTTCAAGTGGCCTGATGTCAAACTTAGCATTTATGTGCCTAACTAGCATGATATGTATTCTAATAGTATTATAACTGATTGTAGCAGTAGTAGTAGTAGTAGGATGCGTGTGTCAGTGTACATATGCATGATGTTGATGATGTGATATGATGAGCCATGCTGCTGAACTGAGAGAAGTGATCAGCAGCTGCTTCAGGCTGAACACAGATTATATTGCACGTACATTTTAATGCACAAAACCGACTTGAGGTAATTAAAAGGCTGAACTGGAGATGAGGGACATGTGTTCCTTTTCAGGAGACTGTTACATGTCATATCAGGAGACCTGGGACTGAATGATTCCAGTGTTTATTCTAATGTAATTTCATGATTTCATGATGATTTCATAATCCCCGCATTTTCGTCGCAAAAAAAGTCACATATATCTCAGCAGGAAGTTGAAAAATGTTGCGTTTACTTCACACGAGAGCAGCCATTTTCCCCTGTTGCCATGGGAATGTTATGAAGTGATGTAATGTCGCCTAGTGAGAACACAGTGTTGGGGGGGAATCACTTTGTTTTCTGCAGTTTTTGCAAGTTCCTGCAATTTCATCGCAAGAAAATTGCATGAATATCCCGCATATTCCATCGCATTTTTTTAAGAAAACGTGCCGCATAATCAAGGATTTTTGCCCGCAACAATCACAAAAAAACTCTGGAGGGACTGAGTATGCATGTACGCCATGTGTCCGTGGCGGCGATAGCAGCAGTAGTTCTCAGCGGCGGTCGTCTGGTAGAATCATCAGTGGTTTAATCATTAGACGCTGTTGATCTTGTTGGTTTACGACACGTTTTGGTCTGATGAGCTAGATTAACTCCGTCTGCACTTGAGTGACCCGATGAAGCCATGCGTTGCAGACAAATTCATTTCCTCCACCGTTTGATGCGGCCGAACATGAACTGCGATGGGGACTTTCCACCCAGACCTCCTTATTGTGCGTGTAATGGTTTAACTGGTACCAGAGCCAGCGCAGTTAGCTCTGTTTTTCCAGAGGTGCACAGGAATCATTTAAACTGCTACTGGATGTGCCAACATTTTTTTAGTTTTTTTCAATTTTATGATAACCAGAGGGGGGGAAAATGTGTTGTTTTAACACCGTCTGACAAGTACTTTTTGCTCCTTTCTAGCCATGTGTGCTTTGGCTATCGCTCAGATGGGAGATGTTAGCGGCGTCAGCTGTCGTGTTTTTCTACTCGCTTTACATCAAGTATAGGCAAAAAGACGCCAAAAAGCTGTCATAGTTTTGGTGTCCACGGAAAAGTCATAACTCCAAAATGTCCTCCTCTCCGGAATCAAAGACCAACAGCTATTTTTCAGCGTGACAACCATCAATTTTAGAGTTTTAAAGGTTTTTTTTTTGGTCTCCCCCGACTGTTTCCTCTGCACACAGAAAATCCTGACGGTAAAACATTCAAAAGCACCGACGCTGCAGTGGTGATGGGAGTCGACTGATGAAATTACAAACCAAGTGCTGCAAAGTCTAAACGTATAGTGACAAACAAGCTTAATGTGCAAGAATGTCCTCCCCCGAAAAACGCTCATGTAGTAATTATGATTAGATTAGATTAGATTCAACTTTGTTGTCATTGTGCAGAGTACAAAGACAACGAAATGCAGGCAGCAAAGTCAAATGTCCATGTAAGGAGGTTCTGTATGTTGCGGTGGTGTCTGGGTCAGACAAACTTGGGACTTTCACTCGGGAGAGCGGAGTTTGAGTCCAAAATGTCCTCCTCTTAAAGCTCCCATATTCTGCTCATTTTCATTAGTTCATAATTGTATTTTAAGGTTGTACCAGAATATGTTTACATGGTTTAATATATTGTTGTTGTACAGCACATCTCTCTCTCACTGCTGCAGCTCCTCTTTTCACCTTGTGTTCAGGTCTCTGTTTTAGCTACAGAGTGAATCATCTTTCCTTCTGTACTATCTTTGATTCCACTCTGCACATGCTCAGTAGCTCAGATGGTAGATCGTGTCAGTTAGCTCCACAGACAGTAAAAGAAAGGTTGTTTCTCCAACTTTGGTCAGTTACAAGGCAGGATTAGCTGGGAGACTTCTTCTAAATGAGGGCGCACATGGAAGTACTTCTTCTGGAGATTATGGTGAACTTGTGTGTGTTGTAGCGGTGCTTTGCCATTGAGAACGAGCTAGCGTGCTAACGCTAGTGCTAGCATACTAACGGTTGTGTTTAGCCCGTCGTTTCGGCTAGTTACGTAACAAGTCCTGCAGATGTTGACCAGCTCACCCAGAGACTGAAGGCAGGAATCATTCAGAAACCGTATCTCACTCAGAACAACATGGATAGATTTTTTTCCAAGTTTCTATGCGTGTGGAAGCACCAGAGACACAAAATAACACCCCAAATCACAGAAAAAGTGATTTTTTTTTCATAATATGGGCACTTTAAGAATCAAAGACAAACAGCTAGCCTATTTTTAAAATGTGTCTTCTGGCAACAACAACACACCTTCCACATTCTGTGTGTGTGTGTGTGTGTGTGTGTGTGTGTGTGTGTGTGTGTGTGTGTGTCGCGCGTTAGGTCACGGCAGTTTCCTGCGGCGGCGCTCTAAGACGACCAGATGACGCTCGCCTCACGCGTGAGGCGGTACTGATGCTGCAATGGAAACAGGAGGACGGGGCAACGCGGCCTGGCCGAGTAGAGCCGGTACTAGCGGTGGAAAAAACGCCATAAGACGCACAAACATGCGGCACACAATTGGAGCAAGCGCAGACAAGCGAGCACAGACGATGGCAGAAAAAAAGCAATACACAGGCGAGAAGGGGAAAGAGAATAGTCACAGAGGCCACATCGAAAGCACAGACAAGACATAACATGTAGGCAGGCAGCAGAGGTGGAGCGGCAGCGACTGCGACTACGTCACATCAAGCACGCATCACTATATCTGACACACTCACGTGTGCAGATACAGTTATCGGGCAGCCATGTTTCAAGGTGTGTTGTAAAGGTGGAATATGTACGTATATCTACGGGACTAATGCTGCGTTCCAGACACACTTTTTAGCCCGTAAGTTACGACTTCAAGTCACGACTCACGACTTGGTGGCGTTCCAGGCAAAGTCACCACAAACCCTTCTAGCTAGCGTTAGCTGGCGTTAGCTAGCGGCTACCTACCGTTGACGTTAGCTAGCGCTAGCTGATACTAGCGATTTGTAGTCGGCGACATACTTTGGCCTTCATTTAATAAACATAACCTGTAGTAGTACACAATCGTATGTGTATTGTTTTGATTACAATGTGTGGAATTACTTTACGTTGCCTGTTTATGTCTATTTCTCACCGATAATCACCGGCGTCTGTACAGCATCATCAGCATGTTTATGTGTGTGAGGCGTCAAAAACTGTAACTGGGAGAACAACGATCTGGTACGAGTTCACTGGTGGTAAGTTACGGGTTGGACCGCCGTTCCGGGGCGCTTTCACGGGTGGAAGGTCGTGAAAACAACGGGTTACGGGTCGCCTGGAACGCGCCCTTATATTATCACAGGACCTCTGTAGGTCATTTACGGGGTAATTTTGACTTTACAAATAAACAGGCACGGCAGATTCGCACGGGAATAAGATCACAGACAACCGCCGTAATTATTCCCAATGACTAGTTGGTCACCAGGTTATACCAATCCCGTGCGAACAGGACTAAAGACGTGTTTATAATCGCGACCTTTATCTTTAAAACCGCAACTGACGTTCTCTGGTTTGGATATGAGGTTGTATTTCCTGCCACCGCTAGGGGCCCTAATGTAGACTTAGACTTCTCTTTATTGATCATATTGGGACGACTCCCGCAAGGAAATTGGCTTTCCAGCAGCAAATTCCAGCATTTTACAAAAAAGACACTTAAGTACAGTATTGAAAAAAAGAGTAAAAGATACAAACAATAAACTCTGAGATACATATAGTAAGTAAACAAGAAACAGTAGACAGTAAATAATAGTAGTAATATTAAAACTCTTAGCCCAAGAAATAGAAGATATACAATAAAACAGTACACAATGGGCTCTTAGCTATTAGCTGAAGGGTCGCATTAGACGGGTAGAGAACAAACGACCCGTATCGTTGGAGGACTTGTTGTAATGTGCACATGAGCTACTTCCTGTGTGTGTGTGTGTGTGTGTGTGTGTGTGTGTGTGTGTGTGTGTGTGTGTGTGTGTGTGTGTGTTTCTACCTGCAGGTGAGTTTTGGGCCTGACTCAGCGTGTTGTTACTGTAAACACCTGCTGCAACGGGTGTGGTGTGGTGTGGTGTGTGTGCGTGTGTGTGTGTGCGTGCGTGCGTGTGTGCGTGTGTGTGTGTGTGTGTGTGTGTGTGTCCTTGCCCTCCTTCCCGGGGGAGTCCTTGGGCGTTTTCCTCTCAGCTTAACTGTGTGTGTTGTAAAGCTCTGTGTGTGTCCGTGATTGTGTGTGTAATTGTAATTT
>CM042436.1:35704922-35722422 GCA_023631565.1 Gymnocephalus cernua | reverse complement strand
CTGACTGACTGACTGTCTGTCTGACTGTCTGTCTGACTGACTGACTGACTGTCTGACTGTCTGACTGGCTGACTGACTGTCTGTCTGACTGTCTGACTGACTGACTGTCTGACTGACTGACTGTCTGTCTGACTGTCTGTCTGACTGACTGACTGACTGACTGTCTGACTGTCTGACTGGCTGACTGACTGACTGACTGACTGTCTGTCTGTCTGACTGACTGACTGACTGACTGTCTGTCTGACTGACAGACTGACTGTCTCACTGACTGACTGACTGTCTCACTGACTGACTGACTGACTGACTGACTGACTGTCTCACTGACTGACTGACTGTCTGACTGACTGTCTGACTGTCTGACTGACTGACTGACTGACTGTCTGACTGACTGACTGTCTGACTGACTGTCTGTCTGACTGTCTGTCTGACTGACTGACTGTCTGTCTGACTGTCTGTCTGACTGACTGACTGACTGTCTGTCTGACTGACTGACTGACTGACTGACTGACTGACTGACTGTCTCACTGACTGACTGACTGTCTGACTGACTGTCTGTCTGTCTGACTGACTGACTGTCTGTCTGACTGACTGTCTGTCTGTCTGACTGACTGACTGTCTGTCTGACTGTCTGTCTGACTGACTGACTGACTGTCTGTCTGACTGACTGACTGACTGACTGACTGACTGACTGTCTCACTGACTGACTGACTGTCTGACTGACTGTCTGTCTGTCTGACTGACTGACTGACTGACTGTCTGTCTGACTGACTGTCTGTCTGTCTGACTGACTGACTGTCTGTCTGACTGTCTGTCTGACTGACTGACTGACTGTCTGTCTGTCTCACTGACTGACTGACTGACTGACTGACTGACTGTCTCACTGACTGACTGACTGTCTGACTGACTGTCTGTCTGTCTGACTGTCTGACTGACTGACTGTCTGTCTGACTGACTGACTGACTGACTGTCTGTCTTTCTCACTGACTGACTGACTGACTGTCTGTCTGACTGACTGACTGACTGACTGTCTGTCTGTCTCACTGACTGACTGACTGTCTCACTGACTGACTGACTGACTGACTGACTGTCTCACTGACTGACTGACTGTCTGACTGACTGTCTGTCTGTCTGACTGACTGTCTGTCTGACTGACAGACTGACTGTCTCACTGACTGACTGACTGACTGTCTGTCTGACTGACTGACTGACTGACTGTCTGTCTGTCTCACTGACTGACTGACTGTCTCACTGACTGACTGACTGACTGACTGTCTGACTGTCTGACTGTCTGACTGTCTGACTGACTGACTGACTGTCTGTCTGACTGTCTGTCTGACTGCCTGTCTGACTGACTGACTGACTGTCTGACTGACTGACTGACTGACTGTCTGACTGACACATTCATTTCAATTTGACTCTTCCCTGACAAATTAAAGTCAAGAAGATGGTTTGTGTGTGCGAGTGTGTGTGTGTGTGAGTGTGTGTGTGTGTGTGTGTGTCACTTTCACTTCACATTGTTTTTATTTCGCTCATTGAAACAGACAAAAAACTACATTGCACACTGAGTACAATATAGTGAAATTTTATTTCTGCAATTGAACCATCAAGTATATTAGGAGCAGTAGACACCTATACGTGTTCGGGGAGCAATTTGGGGTTAAGTGTCTTGCTTCGGGACACTTGGACACGTGGCCCGAGGAGCCTGGGATTGAACCGCCAACCTTGTGGTTATGGGACGGCTGGTGCTGTGGAGGAAGGTCTGGCAATGGGAGACTATGGGGCGACCGCTCGAGCTCCGAGCCACAAGCCACCCATACCCATTTTATATATATAAACCATGCATTATTAGCATTATTGCATTACGTATCCATGACTTTAGGAAGTTAGTATTAAAGCCAAGGTCTGACCTCCCCCTCTTTCTCCCTTGTGTCTCCCCCAATCTCTCTCTTTTTCTCTTTTCAAACTGAAGCATTTGCCAGTTCCTCTTTCTCTCTGCAGGGTAGTTAGCTCCCCTACCAGAGATGCTAATTATTGCCATGTGCCTCGCCTCCACGCGACCAGAAACACACACACACACACACACACACACACACACACACACACACACACAGAGACAGAGTTCTGGCATCATCAGCGATGACGTCCGTGCCCACAGTTGGTTTCTTGATCCGAGCCAGTTAGTCACATGTATTTGTGTTTAAGAAGGATTTGTCAAGTCAGCCGCGCTGAGAACAGCTTTCTCCGTGTTCGACAAATCCGCTGCAGATTTAGCGTCACTCAGGTCTGTTCCACGCGTCCGTCACCGAGTCAGGCGACACTCTTCACTCTGGTCGCCTCTGAATTGTTTTTGTACTCTTTTCTAATCGGTCATCCTCCAGTCAGAGAAATCCTGAAAATCGCTCCACAGATCATCAGCCGCCGTCTGCAGCCTCAGTTACAGTTGTCACAACATTTCTTCAGACAGAATACATATTTACTCATTTTATGAAGGAATGTTTGGCATTTCAGAGATTCTTGTGCATGTAATTGGCTTGCTTTTAAAATAATACACACACACACTGTGACACACGTGTCCATTTATAGACAATACACAAATCAAAAAGCAACACATGAAACACGGACACAAATAAAATGAAATAACATAAATAACATGTAGCATTGACGAAATTGAATGCTTGACACAGGATCAGATGTTTGGCAAAGGTACAGCAGTGTATCAAGGTGCTCTCCCAACCAAGTGTGTCTAAATATGACGCTAAAGTAAAAGTTTTTGCATCAATAACGAACACTGAAGCTACCTGACCAAGCGTGGCTTTTTGGACGCGAAGGGAGCGAGAATGTGTCGCCCAAACAGTCCGAAACTGGTTGAGCATCTCCATCTTTTACACCCATGTTTATAAAAACAGACTCTCCAGAAAAACGCAGAGTTTTTGTATGATCGTTGGCAAAAATCCTTGATTATGCGGCACGTTTTCTTAAAAAATGCGATGGAATATGCGGGATTTTTATGCAATTTTATGCGATGAAATTGCGGGAACTTGCAAAAACTGCAGTTTGATGAAAAAGAGAAAACAAAGTGATTCCCCCCCAACACCGTGTTCTCACTAGGCGAAATGACGTCACTTCATAACGTTCCCATGGCAACAGGGGGAAATGGCTGCTCTTGTGTGAAGTAAACGCAACATTTTTCAACTTCCTGCTGAGATATATGTGACTTTTTTGCAACGAAAATGCGGGGATTATGAAATCATGCAAGATATTTTGCGCGGAAATCAGCAATTTATGCGGCGAAAGTGCGGCGTATTTGAAAAAATGCAGACTTTGGCTGATTATGCATTGAATTATGCGATCGCATAATCACGTTTTTCTGGAGGGACTGTAAAAAGCTTGTTCCCCATTGGCAGGACCTCCCTCGTTCACATTACCAGTTTTTATAGACGCGTGTTAAAGGTGCAGCAGGTAATACTTCTAAAACTACCTCTCTGTCATATATCAGCTGAAACTGACCCTATGTTCCAGTAGAACTACATGAAGCAGGTCATTCCTCCGGCTCCACCTACAGCCTGGAGTGAGATTTACAAAAATCCACCGCTCACCTGTTCAGATGCACCAATCAGTGCCAGGGGGCGTGTCTAACTGCGTGTCAATCACTGCTCAGGCGCACGCATTTCATAGCGTCCTCCCCCTCCGCCTTCCCCGCGCACATGCTGCGGATAGGTTTCCTCCCCTTCCCTCCCTCTTCACACGCGCTCTATCGGTGCACAGCTCTCCCTTGTGGGGGGAGGGGCTTAGGAGACCGTTGTGGGCTTCAGCAGAAAGGGGGGAGGGGCTGAGAAGTTGTCGATATTCAAATTTTTTGGCAAAGTCCTGGATCTTCACAATCCTACCTACAGCACCTTTTAACAGTTAAATCACACAGTGAGCCCCGTTATGGCACTCAGCACATTACAAACTACATTACCCACATCTCCCCTCTCTCTCCCTCTCCTTCTCTCTCTCCCTCTCTCTCTCTCTCCCTCTCCTCTCTCTCTCCTTCCCTCTCCTCTCTCCCTCTCTCTCTCTCCCTCTCTCCCTCTCTCTCTCTCTCTCTCCCTCTCTATCTCTCTCTCTCCCTCTCTCTCTCCCTCTCCTTCTCTCTCTCTCCTTCCCTCTCCTCTCTCCCTCTCTATATCTCTCTCTCCCTCTCTCTCTCCCTCTCCTTCTCTCTCTCTCCTTCCCTCTCCTCTCTCCCTCTCTCCCTCTCTCTCTCTCCCTCTCTCTCTCTCTCTCTCTCTCTCTCTCTCTCCTCTGCTTTCACACTCAAACACTTTTCTCTTTGTCTTTCGATTTGCCTTGAAAGAAAACGCCTCTGGTACTTCTCTCGGCGCATACAATTCCCACGATGCCTCTCTCTTTAGCTGTCTGCTTCCCTCTTAAGTTGTTGCCTCAGTTCACTCAGAAAGTATATTTGTCAGTGTTTCTTTTTACTTCACTTGCAGTACAAGTTGTGTGTGTTTAAACACGTTCATACGATACGATGCAACTTTATTCTTTGGCGGAAATCAGTCAAAAACAAACAGGCACTCGGTTGACATTCCTTTACTTTCCAGTGGTTTTCCCAAACTTTTCTGGCTCTCTCTTTCTTAAAACGTTCTTTGTAACTGTGGCAAACGCCTCCCGTCTGGTATTCCCAATAATCCTTTCTAAAAGAGCTTTTGGATTCAGACGTGCCTGTGTGGAAATCTGCCGATGGGACCTTTAGGTCGGCTTGATTAATTGCTTCCCTCGGGGAGATTGGTCAGCAGCTTTTGAGGGAGTTAGTCGCTCTGTGAAAGGCAAATTAAGAGCATCTGCAGTACTTAAAGGTCCAGATTTATTCAGATACTGAACTGTACACTCACAGATACACACACGTATGCATACACACATACACACACACACATATACACACACGTATGCACACACACATACACGCACGTATGCACACACGCATACATACTCACACACACACACACGTATGCACACACGCATACACACATGTATGCACACACACATACACACACGTATGCACACACGCATACACACACGTATGCACACACACATACACACACACGTATGCACACACACACACACATATACACTCATACACACACATATGCACACACGCATACACACACGTATGCACACTCACATACACACACGTATGCACACACGCATACACACACGTATGCACACACACATACACACACATGTACACTCATGCACACACGCATACACACACGTATGCACACTCGCATACACACACGTATGCACACATGCATACACACACGTATGCACACACGCATACATACACGTATGCACACTCGCATACACGCACGTATGCACACATGCATACACACACGTATGCACACATGCATACACACACATATGCACACACGCATACACACACGTATGCACACTCGCATACACACACGTATGCACACATGCATACACACACGTATGCACACACGCATACATACACGTATGCACACACACATACACACACACATGCACACATTCATACACACACGTATGCACACACGCATACACACACGTATGCACACACGCATACATACATGTATGCACACACACATACACACACACATGCACACATTCATACACACACGTATGCACACACGCATACATGCACGTATGCACACACACATACACACTCGCATACACACACGTATGCACACACATGCACACTCGCATACACACAGGTATGCACACACGCATACACACACATACACACACATGTACACTCACACACACACGTATGCACACTCGCGTATGCACACACACATGCACACACATGCACACTCGCATACACACACACACACACACACGTATGCACCGTCTGGTCTGAGTTGGAGAGGATGACTAAGCACAATGAGATCAGCTTTCTCTCTTAGTTTTGATGTCTTAGCTTTTTGTGGAACGCCAGTGTTGAACGCTAAGCGCCATGCTCGATGGCGCGGGGCGTTGGGGCATCATCGTATCACAAGTGACGTTGTCATTCTATCGCCCCCGTCAAAGAAAGGTTGTTGAATGATATGATTTGAGTGTGAAATTGACTTTTTTTTTTAAATTTTTTGGGATGTTTTCGCACACTTTTCAATGTTTTTTTCTGACGTTTTTTGACCCTTTAAACCCTTTTTTTCTTTTACATTTGACTCTTTTCATAACCTTTTTTTTTTTTAGAAAGGAGTTTAAAAAAACCTTGATTCATCAACATGCATTTGTAACGATGGATGTGCTTTGTTCTATACTGTGACTTAGCAGGCTTTAGTATCTCCAGTGAGTACTACTTCATATAAAATACCATGGAAACTAAATGTCTCTCTCTCTCTCTGTTTCCTCTGCCAGGTGATATCACACAGAAGGGCTATGAGAAGAAGCGATCCAAGCTGATTGGAGCCTTCTTCCCACAAGCACCAGGTGAAGTCTTCCCTTCACCTTTCCATACTACTGTTCAGGAGGGATGTCCCGATTTCTTAGTCACATGTATTTGTGTGTAAACCTACATTGTGTAATTTTGAGTTGATTCTTAGCAAAAAAAACTTTGTTCTGGCCACTCGTTTTGATGTTTTTGGGTGCTTTTTCAACGTTTTTGTCACTTTTTCTGACGTTTTTGGGCGCTTTTTTTCTATGATGGCTGAGGAACTTTTTCCTGACTTCTTTAGGACTTTGTCGAATTTTGACAATTTGTAACTTTTTTGACGTTTTTGTCACTTTTTCTGACATTTTGGCCACTTGTTTCGATGTTTTTGGGTGCTTTTTGACGTTTTTGGGTGCTTTTTCTACGTTTCTGTCACTTTTTACGACATTTTTGTCACTTTTTACAACATTTTTGTCACTTTTTCTCAACGTTTTTGTCACTTTTTCTGACATTTTGGCCGCTTTTTTTCTATGATGGCTGAGGAACTTTTTGCTGACTTCTTTATGACTTTATGTCGACCAAACTAAGAGAGAAGACTATATGACACATGCAATAATACAGTCAAAGATATTTGACTTTTTCGATTAAATAAAAGCATGTCATTAAACTCTACATGTCCGGCCCCTTGATGGGATTCTTATTTTCCAGTGTGGCCCTCTGGGAAGTTGAGTTTGACGGCCCTGCCTTAGCCAAAGAGGGACATACCTCCGCATTTCTCACTTTTTAGAATCAGTGGCACCGGGACGAACGCCAGCCGGGAGGGACAAAGAGAATTAAAACGACGAGACAGGCAAAGCAACAAGACCAAAGTTAATATTGGATATCTGACTGGTTGATTGGCATTTCTTTAAACCAATCACAATCGTCTTGTCGTGGACATCCCTAATTTTCAGCACATATGAACAACAGCGGGACACTAAAACCAGGATATTTATATACTTACTGGAAACCTTTTCCTTTCCTATAAACCTTCAATACTGGACATCGCCGTGGATGTGTTGAGTATGTTTAAGCCCAACGGCCAAAACAAAAAAAAACATTTGGTGCACGTATTTCAATCAGGAGAGACTTCTTTGCAAATATGAAAAGATTTATTGCACACATACAAGACAAAATATGAAATGTGCAAAGTCTCTGGAAATTAGACTCCATCACATCCATCAATTATGTAGGAGGGGGGGGGGGGGGGTGCAACCCATAGATATCCCCCGATGGAGTCTAGACACTGGTGGTGGTGACGAAGGTGCACAGGAACCAGAGAGAGAGGAGAGAGCAGATTTGAAACAGGATGTCAAGCTGTGATTGGCTTGCAGTACAAGGCTGTCTCTGATTGGTTTAACTGACACAGCTGAACCTGATTGACTACTGACAAGTGAATGCCTAGGAACAGCTGATCAGTTAGCAGTGATGTGAAAAAGGAGTTCCTGAAAGAACTTAACGCTGAGTTACTTTTAGTTGAATTATTCTTATGAAGCATCATCTGGTGTTTGTTTCCCCCGCAGGTTGTTAAAAGCAAAAATATCCATTTATTTATTTAGATGTTGTTGTTGTTTTTGCACTGTTGGGGCTTCACTTTCTTCTAAAAGGGAAACTGGAGACTTAGATTTTCCTCCATGCAGGATATGTGTTGACTCTAAATCATCACCGTTGAGTTGTTGTTGGTAACAAACCGCAGATGGATGATTTGTTTTGGATCGAGTCCGACCACAAAGGATCTGAAAATCCATTTTGCAGCGAGACGCCGCGTACGACTCGCTGCTGAGGACGGGACTGGAGCGTCACTGGAGACACACTGGCACTGCCAAAGCTATTACTGGAATATACTGTGTGTGTGTGTGTGTGTGTGTGTGTGTGTGTGTGTGTGTGTGTGTGTGTGTGTGTGTGCGTTCGCAGGGTGGGGGGATGTCAGGAAGTGCATTATGGGAAGGAATGAAGGGTGTGGGAGAAAATGTGTGGTATTCACATCCAGGCCCAGTGGGGGGTCGCTCCTGGTTCATAATGGGGGACCGGAGGAGGGAGGGAGATACACACACACACACACACACATACACACACACACACACACACACACACACACACACACACACACACACACACACACACAGATACGGCTTCATAAGAATAATTCTCTCTGTGTAAAACTAACTTATATGTACGTGCACAATATGTTCTTTGTACATACACACACATATATGCACACACACACACACACACGCACACACACACACACACACACACACACACACACACACACACACACACACACACACACACACACACCAGTAACCTCACACCATCCTTCCCTCCCCCTGTGATGTATTTCAGCCTGGTTAATCTGCACTGCCTGGTACTCAGCCGGCCTGATATCATTCGATTAAAGCATCTACAGTGTTCAAAGTAAAGGATTTCCCTAGTTACCCAGATATAAACGGTTTGACATTCTAGATTAGGGGTAGTTTACTCGCAGGGGCACTTAGACATCATGAAATCCAGTACGCCGTTCTTTAAATATCAGCCAGAAAAATAATGTAAAAAAAGATAAAGTAGTCTTTTTGACGGCATGACATCAAATTTCCCCCGAAGATGCTGCAGTGTGATGCTCTGATAAGTGGACTTTCCCTTTTTTTGGAACAGTGGTGCCATGAATCCACGGGCACAGACCCCTCTACCTTCATGAATTTATTGAAAAATAATGTCAGCCATGCTTCCAGACAATACCCAGAGCCGTCAGCATCTCACAGAGAAACGTACTGTGCTTTCTAACTACCTCCTTGACCTCGGCCAGAGTGATTGGCAAGCCGTCTCCTGAGTCTACATACAGGGTTCGTCGCCTGATGGGTTTTTCAAAATTCCTTCCGCCAACCAACAATTTGCCAAGTCTTTGTGACTTGTGTCTTTTCCAGTCTGTTGCTCCCAGACTGAGGAACGCCCCGCCCCTGTCCGTGCGTCTGGCTGACTCTGTTGTCTCTTTTAAAAAGGATCTGAAAACTCGCTTATTTAGGAAAGCTTTTGGTTGATGGGTTCTCACTAGCGTCCCTTTCTTTTGATATATGTATATGCATTTTATACTGTTTGTTCTTCCTATTCTGGTGTACAGCACTTTGTGATTTTATCTGTGAAAAACGCTTTATAAATAAATTTTACTTACTTACTTACTTTGTCAGCCTCTTCTAAAGGCTGTTTTATGCTTCTGCGTCAACTCCACGCCGTCGTTACGCCGTCGCTACGCCGTCGCTATGCCGTCGCTACGCCGTCGCTCCTACGGCATCATGACCCTTTCAGGGTTGCTTTGCATCGCGGTGCGTTTCACCGCCATGACGCTAGCGGGCGATGAGTCTGAGGTTATCGGCGAGGTGTCCGCCAGCCAGTTTATGTTACGTTAGCGAGCTAACTTTAGCACAACTGCCCACAAAGTCCTGCTTGCCGGCGAAGTGCTAATTTCAAAACGTTACCGACATATAGACACGTTACAAACGGATAACTGCGTCATTGTAACCAGAATATGTCTAGGTTGCTACTCGCCACAGTAAGCTGCTGGAAACACCGACTATCAACACACAGGACCAGTCGACCAATCGCAGTCACACAGGACCAGCTGACCAATCACAGTCCTCGCGGTCTGCGTCACCTCGACGCAAAGTTACAAATATTTGCAGGTGCACGTCGAGGGCTCGGAGAGGGGTTGGCGGCGATGCAGAGGAGTCTGCCGGGGAACGCCGTCGATTGTGTGGTTTAGAGAAGGCCCAGTCAGTCCTGGCTGATATAAATTTATTGTGAACCTAAATTGGATCAAAACCTGCGAGGGGCCGGATGATTTGGCCCTCGGGCCTTGAGTTTGACACGTGTGCTTTAACGCGGTAACATTACAAAAAACCCACGGGGTTGTCGCTCTGGGACGGGCGAGTCTAACGGCTCATTCATGCCTGGCGCGTTGCAGGTGGCGCGCGCATTCGTGACATCAAAATGACGTAATTTCCGTCCGGCGCGTCCTATTTTCAGCGCGCGAGCGGAGGGCGCGCACCAGTCTATTTTTTTCAGCGGCGCGCGACAAACCGGAAACAGGAAGCCTGAACGAGCTGGGAAACGTGATGCCAGGACTCTCCGACTGACTGCAGGTCTCTCCTGTAAACTTACCGGGTTAAGATGAGTTCTTTTATGGTGAATGAAAGGCTCGATCTGACGAAGTAGCTCATCCAATCAAATCGAAGCATCGACGGCACTGCTGCTGCCTGTTCTGCTGTTGTTTATCTTCTTCTTCTTCTTCTTCTAGTCCGTTCGGCAGCCTTTGCTCCTTAGCGCCACTTCTGTTCAGAAGAAGACTGCAACTAGTGTCGCGACCACCACGCGCTGGTATATTTATTTTTATTTAACCTTTATTTAACCAGGAAATGTCCCATTGAGTTACAACCTCTTCTTCTACCGGGGAGTCCTGGCCAAGATAGGCGGCAAGAAAGTTTCAAAATACATGAAAGACAGACAAAGGCTACATACTACACCACAAATCTCTATACATACTAGAACACAGACAGACATAAACACACAACTTACAACTTAAAATACATACATACTTGGTATAAATACTCACGGCGGTCCCGTGACGTCACGATTTCCGCACGCACTTTTGGAAGCGCTAGAATAACTGAAGCTTAACGCTGGGAGGGAAACATTTACAGTATACTCACTACAAAAAAACTAGACTACACTACTGACAACAAGATGGCACGACCGGTAAGACCCAATCAGGCGGAGAAACGTTTGGCGTCAGTGCCGTTTTCAGCCTGGTTGGTTATTGGTAAGCTTGGCAGGATGTTTGGATAGCTGTTGAGCATCAGCAGAATACCATCGTCATTTGACAACACAGGGCCGCGACTAACAATTATTTTCATTGTCGATTTATCAATTGATTATTTCAGGTAACTTCTTCCTACTCCTTTTTGAACATGGAAGTCCTTATTTGAATCGTTTTTCTTAGTTATCTTTAATACATTTTTTTTCCATTTTTAACATGTTCAAAATGAAATCAAACAAACTAAATAAATAAATGGGCAAACAAAGACACACGTATGGACAATCTGTTAGTCCAATCTTAATCTGTGTAGTAGCCTATAGTAGTTGAGTAAGAAGAAAGAAGAGAGGAAGAAGACATTTAAAAAAAAGGAAGTAGAACGCGTTAGGAGGGGTGGTGGGGGGGGATCCATCCATCCAGACTCCCCAGAGGAAACAACAACGCGGGGTATTTCCCAGACCTGTCATTTATTCCAGCGCGGGCTGCTAGTCCTCATATGGTCGGCTAATCAACTTTACGCTTTCCTCCTGAGCGCCGGCGATGCTCTGAGAGCTCTAATGAAGACAGACGAGGGTGCAAGTGTGAAGTTGAGATGGATGCTCATAGATCAGCAGCTCCAGGGCGGGCGTAGCTGTCAGTATCAGCGTGGTTATTATCATCAGACTTATTGATTGGTGTGCAGGGAGTCTGTGTTACTGTGTTACTGTGTGTGTGTGTGTGTGTGTGTGTGTGTACTGTATGTGTGTGTGTGCGCGTGCTTCTGTGTTGCACCTACTAAGGGCTCTTACACAATGTTCAATTTGTTCAATAAAAGAATGTTGGAAATGGTTTCCTTCCATTTGTTTTAAACTCAACAAGCAATTTGTCACATTACATATGAAGGCTATGAATTCAAATCTGATTTATTTTGTTCCAGGAATGGATCCGTCCACGGGCCAGGAGAGGAGAACCCCGGTCACCCCGTCCTCGTCCTCCCGGTACCACCGCCGGCGGTCTTCTGGCTCCAGAGACGAACGCTACCGATCAGGTAAGAGGATCCATCGCCGTACGTCTGTCAGACATGTTTTCTGTAATGACGTAGTTCAGTTCAATTGTATTTATAGTATCAAATCATAACAACAGTTATCTCAAGACACAGGCGTAGCAGGACGTAGCAGGATGTAGCAGAGCACTGCAGGGCGTAGCAGGACGTAGTAGAGCACTGCAGGGCGTAGCAGGACGTAGCAGGACGTAGCAGGATGTAGCAGGACGTAGCAGGATGTAGCAGGACGTAGTAGAGCACTGCAGGGCGTAGCAGGGCGTAGCAGGACGTAGCAGGATGTAGCAGGACGTAGTAGAGCACTGCAGGGCGTAGCAGGACGTAGCAGGACGTCGCAGGACGTAGTAGAGCACTGCAGGACGTAGCAGGACGTAGCAGGATGTAGCAGGACGTAGTAGAGCACTGCAGGACGTAGCAGGACGTAGCAGGATGTAGCAGGACGTAGCAGAGCACTGCAGGACGTAGCAGGACGTAGCAGGATGTAGCAGGACGTAGCAGAGCACTGCAGGACGTAGCAGGACGTAGCAGGATGTAGCAGGACGTAGCAGAGCACTGCAGGACGTAGCAGGACGTAGCAGGATGTAGCAGGACGTAGTAGAGCACTGCAGGACGTAGCAGGACGTAGCAGGATGTAGCAGGACGTAGTAGAGCACTGCAGGACGTAGCAGGACGTAGCAGGATGTAGCAGGACGTAGCAGAGCACTGCAGGACGTAGCAGGACGTAGCAGGATGTAGCAGGACGTAGCAGGACGTAGTAGAGCACTGCAGGACGTAGCAGGACGTAGCAGGACGTAGCAGGATGTAGCAGGACGTAGTAGAGCACTGCAGGACGTAGCAGGACGTAGCAGGGTGTAGCAGGACGTAGCAGAGCACTGCAGGACGTAGCAGGACGTAGCAGGATGTAGCAGGACGTAGTAGAGCACTGCAGGACGTAGCAGGACGTAGCAGGATGTAGCAGGACGTAGTAGAGCACTGCAAGGTGTAGCAGGACGTAGTAGAGCACTGCAGGGCGTAGCAGGATGTAGCAGAGCACTGCAGGGCGTAGCAGGATGTAGCAGGACGTAGTAGAGCACTGCAGGGCGTAGCAGGACGTAGCAGAGCACTGCAGGGCGTAGCAGGATGTAGCAGGACGTAGTAGAGCACTGCAAGGTGTAGCAGGACGTAGTAGAGCACTGCAGGGCGTAGCAGGACGTAGCAGGGCGTAGCAGGACGTAGCAGGATGTAGCAGAGCACTGCAGGGCGTAGCAGAGCACTGCAGGACATAGCAGGGCGTAGCAGAGCACTGCAGGACGTAGCAGGACGTAGCAGGATGTAGTAGAGCACTGCAGGACGTAGCAGGGCGTAGCAGGACGTAGCAGGATGTAGCAGAGCACTGCAGGACGTAGCAGAGCACTGCAGGACGTAGCAGGGCGTAGCAGAGCACTGCAGGACGTAGCAGGACGTAGCAGGATGTAGTAGAGCACTGCAGGACGTAGCAGGGCGTAGCAGGACGTAGCAGGATGTAGCAGAGCACTGCAGGACGTAGCAGGGCGTAGCAGGACGTAGCAGGATGTAGTAGAGCACTGCAGGGCGTAGCAGGACGTAGTAGGACGTAGCAGGACGTAGTAGAGCACTGCAAGGCGTAGCAGGACGTAGCAGGATGTAGTAGGATGTAGCAGGATGTAGTAGAGCACTGCAGGGCCTAGCAGGGCGTAGCAGGACGTCGCAGGACGTAGCAGGACGTAGTAGGACGTAGTAGAGCACTGCAGGGCCTAGCAGGGCGTAGCAGGACACACAGCGACAGCTGCAACCATGATTTAGGTGTAGTCTCGCATTGTCAGACCTCCCTCCACAGCGCTGCGGAGGAGGGTCTGGCTATTCCGCACAGCATTCTGGGATGGGAGAAAAATGTACTGTGGTACATTTCCACTGCTTGGCACAGATCTGTGGAAAAAGCTTTTGACAAATCTGTCACAGCTCTTAGAAACATGCATTGTTTAGTTTTGTTCCATCTGGTGTCCAGTAAGGATTAATACAGGATTAACTGAGCATCTCATACACAAATAATCTGTTAGAATTCAATGTGGTGACATTTGGGTTTTAGCAATTACAAAATACAGTACAAGCCGTAGTGCAGAGATGGGAAAAGTACTCACTTCTCATACTTAAGTAGAAGTACAGATACTTGTGTGAAAAAATACTCTGGTAAAAGTAGAAGTACTGATTTAACTTATTTACTCAAGTAAAAGTAACAAAGTACAGGCTTGGAAATGTACTTAAAGTATAAAAGTAAAAGTAGCCTTGCGAATGACAACCATTTTTTATGCAAAGCTACCTGGACCACAAATGTTACTAGAGTGCAAGCTGAGAAACTTCAGTAGCCATGGAGAAAAGGCTCTTTATGTATATATGCCATTGTCTACATTTTAAATGGATGTCTGCCAAAAGGCCTAAAACATCCCATATATGATTATTGTGACAGAGACTGGGACTCCAGGTTAATAAGATTCTGACTGAGTAGCAAGATATGAATTCAATTGTGATTCTGTAATAATTCACAGATCCAGTTCCATTTTTAATCAACATTTAAAGGAATCTACATGTAAGTTCTGCATACTTTTAGAGTACAACTAACCAGTGGTGTATCTATTTTTTTGTAGTGAGTATACTGTGATTACTGTCCCAGAGCGACACCCCATACAGTCGGTACTGTGACGTTTCTGAATACCAACTGTACACGGGCAACAGACGTTTAAGTATTGATGGCGTTAATTTAAAGTCCTGGAAAAACAACACTTAGAGTTGAGAAAAGATGAGACAGATTTAACTTTTGAGAAACGCAACCGAACCTGAACGCAACAGGACATCACATCACACAAATAAGCCGTTTAACCGACACCCCCCCACTACCACACAAAACCATGACTAATAATTAGCATCATCATACAACTTTTGTATCGATTAGCAGTAAAATCTGCTGATAAGGGCCTACATTTAATCAAAAGTATTTAATAAACTGTTTACAATCTTCAACACCATGGCTAACAAATGCATAAAAAGCAGATGAAAGGAGAAAAAAGCTCCACTCTTTCTATTTTAGTTAATTATCTGACCATTGCTAACTAACATTACCATATAGTAATTTAATTGTGTAAAGCAATGCATATTTAAGATTTAAGAATTTACTCTAATATTGCATAGTTGCATATTGCATTGACCTTATGAAGGCCAGGAGTTCTCACTGTCTCTCTCATCATCTGAAACAAGGACATATAAACATTGTATTCTGTTTACTGCTGTACTCAGACACAGGTACACACACACATAGACACACACACAGGCATGCACACACACACGCACGTACACACACACGCGCGCGCGCACGCGGTATCATATAAGCTAGGCTACTCTCACTTACCAGGTAACAGTACTAGCCGGCTAACGTTGGTGGCAGCTGCAGTATCACCCGACGTGGCAGCAGCTTCAGGGACAGACTTTAGAAAACACTGAAGTAGTGTTATTTAGGTCTGTTTAGTAACGTTTCATATCTTGTTACTTATAAAACTTAGTTCAAACTCTAGATAACTAACTAGTTGCGAGAAAGGAAAGACCGCGCAAAGAATGCAACTTGTTGTTGCTTAGTAACGTTAAGTGACCTCACGTCAGATCCAGGGCACGGCTACGGAAGCCCCCACAGTCCAAATCTCAGAGCTTCCCAAAACAGACGGGGTGAATTTATGAATGAAAATGAGAACATTCTGTCACAAACAATGTTGTTACGTATCATCGCGCTTTTGTAAGTGGGTAAGTAACGAGCCACTTTTGTAAAACGTAAGGAGTAGAAAGTACCGGTATTTGTGTTAAAAATGTAAGGAGTAAAAGTAAAAAGTCGGCACAAAAATAAATAGTAAAGTAAAGTAAAAATACCTGAAAAATCTACTTAAGTACAGTAACGAAGTATTTGTACTTCGTTACTTCCCATCTCTGCCGTAGTGCAATAAGAAAAGAGACGCGTTTGAGTTCCTGGACCGGTGGTTTACTTTACGTCTCTGTTCCCACGTGCTGTTGGAGAGTTTGTTTGAGTTTAAATAAATCCCCTAAAAACCTTTTAACCCATTAAACTGAAGAAGGAAAGCTGCGAGACACACTTTCACACACTGTGTTGTCACACTCGGTCAACCATGAGACAATAAACGGGCACTTGAGATTTAGATTACCTCCGTTCCCCAACATAAACACACACTCACGCACGCACACACACACACACACAAACACACACACACACACACACACACACACACACACACACACACACACACACACACACACACACACATTCTGACAAATGTCTCACTTATGTCATTATCGGGTCCGACAGCCGGTGTGTTTGCCTCCTGACAGCAGTGGAGGCCGTTCAAACAGACCCAGCTGTGGCTACGTCGCAGCCCTTTATCTCACTTTTTTAGAAACACTCACTTACAAAGCGCCTTCAACCCGACGCTCCCCGAATATACTACCGCAGGGCCTCACGGGAGACGCTGTCAAGCGGGGAATGTTTGAGTGCGTAAAGTGATTGTGAATAAATGGGAACACGCCGCTCTTTGTTACGAGGACTCCGCAGCACAAATACAGCTGACAGTCCTGCTGCTGTTTGTCTACCTCAGTGCTCGGGCTGGATGGACTCTCTGATTATTCTCTATCGTTCAGTCCCTCCAGAAAAATGCAAATTAGTTTTTTTGTGATTGTTGAGGGCAAAAATCCTTGATTACGCGGCACGTTTTCTTTAAAAATGCGATGGAATATTTGGGATATTTATGCAGTTTTATACGATGAAATTGCAGGAACTTGCAAAAACTGCGGTTTGATGAAAAAGAGAAAATAAGTGATTCCCCCCCAACACCGTGTTCTCAGTAGGCGACATTACGTCACTTCATAACGTTCCCACGGCAACAAGGGGAAATGGCTGCTCTTGTGTGAAGTAAAAGCAACATTTTTCAACTTCCTGCTGAGATATATGTGACTTTTTTGCAACGAAAATGCGGGGATTATGAAATCATGCAAGCCCCGCATATTTTGCGCGGAAATCCGCAATTTGTGCGGCGAAAGTAAATGTAAATGGACTGTATTTATATAGCCCTTTTCTAGTCGTAACGACTACTCAAAGCGCTTTAACATAGTACAGGAACCATCCAACATTCACACACATTCATACACTGTGGCCGAGGCTGCCGTACAAGGT
>CM042436.1:35672422-35699922 GCA_023631565.1 Gymnocephalus cernua | reverse complement strand
CTCTTCCTCCACGCGCAGCGGGGGCAGCGGGGCGGCCGGCGGCAGGCTGGCCGACGTCCTGGCCCAGCACGTCCACATCTCCGCCCACCACCACCACAACCGCCACCATCACCACCACCACCACCACCACCACCGCAAGACAGGTAAGAGGGTTAGGACTGCTACAACCATCTTAGTCCAATACACACTCATCCCCCTGTAAGTTACGCCTGTGAACAAATTATATTTGTATTTAACCACAAGAAGCCTGGAAGTCGGAAGCTAGGAAGGAAGTACAAAGAGTCGTTGTTATGGAAATGATACACCGTCTCGTCTCATTGGTGTAATCTGCAGACCGGCACGTTGCAAGTATAGTTGCAAGTTTCAACTCGTCTCGTCCAGAATCTTTGGTCTGAACTGGACTTTACCGTATGTACACACGCCGCCGCCGACTTGAGCTGCAAAAGAAGCTCTGGCCGCCCTGTGAAGGACGCTTGTCATAAAGTACGGGGACGCTTTGGCCGCTCTGACGTGGCAGCGGTCTAGGTTTACTAACACCCCTCACACTGTTGTCAGCTGCACCCCGTTGCTCCCTATCCCACTCCCTCCAGAAAAACATGATTGTGCGATCGGACAATTCAACGCATAATCAGCCAAAGTCTGCATATTTATGCGGGGGGGGGGGCGCATTTTTTCAAATACGGCGCACTTTCGCCGCATAAATTGCCCGATTTCCGTGCAAAATATGCGGGGCTTGCATGATTTCATAATTCCCGCATTTTCGTTGCAAAAAAGTCACATATATCTCAGCAGGAAGTTGAAAAATGTTGCGTTTACTTCACACGAGAGCAGCCATTTTCCCCTGTTGCCATGGGAACGTTATGAAGTGCTGTAATTTCACCTACTGAGAACACGGTGTTGGGGGGGAATCACTTTGTTTTCTCTTTTTCATCAAACCGCAATTTTTGCAAGTTCCCGCAATTTCATCACATAAAATTGCATAAATATCCCACATATTCCATCGCATTTTTTACTTAAACGTGCCGCATAATCAAGGATTTTTGCCCGCATCAATCACAAAAAACTCCATGTTTTTCTGGAGGGACTGATATACGCAAACAAACGTCATATCATAAATCATAGGGAACCCAGCAACAGCGATGATGATCTTTTCCTCCATTTTCTCAGAATTAATGTTCTGGTAGGAACCAAAGTTTACATCGTGTGTTTCTCTGAGATCAGCCAGCGCGAAGGAAAGACGTGCATATTCCGATTGGTTGCTGGTCGTTTGCCGCTGAACCGCGTCACAGCTCATTACCATAAAGTTGACCAACACGGCGGCGTGTACGACGTACAGTTAGCCTGAATCAGAACGACTTCCAACTGGATAAAAAGGGACAATCGGGAAGGGGAGCAATATCTAGAAGTACTTTACTATGGCCTGATTGTTACTTCATACAGTAAGTAATTGCCTTGCTACTGCATTCAGGCTAATTAAAACAACGCTTCAAAGTACACTTTGAAGCACAATTCAACACTGAGGCAACTTCAAAGTGCTTTACATATACTTACACTTTAAAAGGAATCCATAAGCATACGGTAAGGGAGATCGAGCATGACCATCAGGACCACCTGTGGTACAGTATTGCACAGTATTTGTTGTCTGTACATGCTGTCTGTGTTTATTTGGTTGTACTATGGCTGCAGCATGGGCTGAGTGCCCAAGACAAATTTCCCACATTGTGGGACAATAAAGTTAATCTTGAATCTTGAACTACTGTCTATCTCAGAACTGTTAATGTAGTCTGATTGAGTAGCACAGACCCCCCCAACACACAACGTTTTTGTATCAGGGATGGATGATCATCCAAAAGGATATTCGCTGAGTTGTGAGTACATCCTCCCAATAAAGCAGTCCTTCATATTTATTTTATTATTCTTTATTTTATTTCTTCTACTTTTAGCTTCTCAAGAACAGAACACAAACAAACAGTGAACTTAAGCTTATCCTCGTGAGCCCCCGTGTTTGGGAACAGCAAGGGAGAAAAACTGCAGCGAGGAACTTCATAGGTCTTTAAATAAAGGAACTTATTGTGTGTGTGTGTGTGTGTGTGCTTTAAAGCTCCCATATTCTGCTCATTTTCAGGTTCATAATTGTATTTTCAGGTTGTACCAGAATATGTTTACATGGTTTAATATATTGTTGTTGTACAGCACATCTCTCTCTCACTGCTGCAGCTCCTCTTTTCACCTTGTGTTCAGGTCTCTGTTTTAGCTACAGAGTGAATCATCTTTCCTTCTGTACTATCTTTGATTCCACTCTGCACATGCTCAGTAGCTCAGATGGTAGATCATGTCAGTTAGCTCCACAGACAGTAAAAGAAAGGTTGTTTCTCCAACTTTGGTCAGTTACAAGGCAGGATTAGCCGGGAGACTTCTTCTAAAGGAGGGCTAGCATGCTAACTCTAGCGCTAGCATGGTAACGGTTGTGTTTAGCTCGTAGTTTCGGCTAGTTACGTAACAAGCCGTGCAGATTTTGACCAGCTCACCCGGAGACTGAAGGCAGGAATCATTCAGAAACCGTATCTCACTCAGAACAACATGGATGGATTTTTTTCAAAGTTTGTATGTGTGTGGAAGCACCAGAGACACAAAATAACTCCCCAAATCCCAGAAAAAGTGATTTTATCATAATATGGGCACTTTAAGCATTGACCACCAAAAGGTTAGTTTAATGTACTTTTTTTTTTGAAAGATCTTTTTTGGGCGTTTCCACCTTTAATGTACAGGACAGGTGGGGGGGGGGGGGGCGGGGGCATGCAGGAAATCGTCACAGGTCGGAGTCAAACCCTGGATCTCTGCGGCATAAACCTCTAAACATATGTGCGCCTGCTCTACCCGCTGATCCAACCTGGCCACAGTTTAATGCACTTTTAACTTAACAACATGACAGTCATTGAGAGGGAGGGTGTGTCTGTGTGTGTGTGTGTGTGTGTGTGTGTGTGTGTGTCTGTGTGTCTGTGTGTGTGTGTGTGTGTGTGTGTGTGTGTGTGTAGGTGGGCTCTTTGAAGTTTATATGTGTGAACTGGATGTTGGGTGGTAACGTGTGTTTATTTGTAGGCTGGTATCTTAGTGTGTAACTGCAAGCTTTACAGCGCTTCTACGTCCTGTACTCACTTTGGTCTCTTTGCTTTGAGTCGCATGTCTGAAACTACTAGTTACCACTTTACTTTTTGCTGCAGTCCTTATTTTTTGAATTATTTTGTTCAGAGTTTTAGGACCTTATCTTGGACCCGGCGCAGCGCAAAGCCCGACACAAGTGTCTCTGCTAGTTTAAGACCGACGCAGTCGTCAGTTTCCCGTCCAGCGGCCACGTCGTTTAAATAGCAAATACACCTGCTGGTCTTACAGGGAGGTGTGTTCAGGTGCATTCTGGGCGTGCTGGTCTTACAGGGAGGTGTGTTCAGGTGCATTCTGGGCGTGCTGGTCTTACAGGGAGGTGTGTTCAGGTGCGTTCTGGGCGTGCTGGTCTTACAGGGAGGTGTGTTCAGGTGCGTTCTGGGCGTGCTGGTCTTACAGGGAGGTGTGTTCAGGTGCATTCTGGGCGCGCTGGTCTTACAGGGAGGTGTGTTCAGGTGCATTCTGGGAGTATTGCTATCTTGAGGCAGCGGGAAGTGATGGCACCATTGACCAACAAAAACCTGGTCTAAAGTCAATAACGCAGCATTTCATTGTTATTTTAACAGCACATTAGTAAAATGCTCCGAGACTCGTGCACAGCACGTGCACACTATGCTTGTTACACACACTTTTTACCGCCGTCAAACTAGCAAAAGTGGATTTGGACACGCCCTAAACGCACCTGCACCAGGCGCTTCACGCTGTGACCTCAGACCACTAAAATAGAGCCTTATGAATTTAGAGTTTCCGAGTTCTTTATTGTCCCTCGAGGTGAAATTTGATCTGCAGTTGGAGGTATGCTACAAAAAAACAACTAAACAACAACACAATCAACAATTTTTAACTCTGACAGACAGAAATTTCCATTACATCACTTCATGTTGTTTTTCAGTTGGCGTAACGCGTCATTGAGTCTTTTCCTGATCACAGAGGAAGGTCCTTTGTTTGTGCACACGTGTTTATTACAGCGCTGTTTCTCATTTCCTTGTTAGAGTTCAAAGCTGCAGGTCTCCTGTGTTTTCTGTGCGTGCATGTGTGTGCGTGTGTGTGAGCGTGCATGTGTGTGTGTTAATACTTAGGGGAGATTGTTTTCCGTACAGCCTCGTTTTTTTTTTTCCATTCAGCTCTTATCAGAAACGCTCGGCCTGCTGGTGCAGATAACTTTTTGTTCCTCCGTCACTCCTTTCATCCCGTTAACAGGATCTATGTGGACAATCTGGTGGTTACGGTTGACTTTTGGCTGAGTTTTGGGTGCAACAGAGCGCGCTGTGTTTGTGTCGCTGGCCGCCTTTTTACTTTCAGATAAAAGCACTAAGAGCTTGTTTGTGCTGCTGCTGTTGCCATGTGATTATTGAAAACCTTTCAGTCACATATGGCGCTCTTTTGATTAAATATGTCGAATCTAAAAGCACCTGTGAGCACTAAAATAAAGTCCCTTGAGATGTTCTCATGAACCATTCGTTCAAAAAGCTACGAAAAGTTAAGCACACATGTGTTCCACGTTTGTTTTTGCTGTATTCAAATTATTTCCTTCACTACACCTTGAAAACACAGCCTGGAGTTGTTTCCTCTCGACTCCTCTGGATGGAAACTGACTGTTGGTGGTTTTATGGTTCTATTCTGCGTGAATTTGCGAGATCTCGTGGGTCCTCGTGACTACAGCTGTCAGTCCTGGCCGCAGCCGTTCCGCAACAAATCCGGATGCGAAATTACGAATCCCACTATGGCCACGCCAAGACCCGCCCTTCAATCACTACTCTACTACATTTGTTCAAATCAAAGATTTTACAGACATTTATCGCAAGCTTCTTACAAAACTGTGTCTTAAAACACATTTTATTTCCTAAATCTACTGAGGGACATTCTTGTAATGTGTTCTAGTTCAGGCTGAATTAAACTACATTCAACAGTTATGTTTCAATATTAACAGTAACAATAATGAACAAGAAAAACAATGTTCATCATGGAATAATGACCAATCCGCTATCCTAACCTTAAAGGTATAATGGAGGATTTTCCCGAATTTTAGAGAAGAACCGCCCTCTCCACTTTTTGAAAAAACGCACATGCGCAACACTCTACCTGCTCCCGAGAGGGAACGCTTATCAAACGTTTGCACGAGAGAGCGTGCACGAGCCTAGTTCTCCTTCGTGCACGCTCTGTTTACGAGTTGCTGTCGGCATGGCTCTACAAGCCGACTTTCCAAAAGAAGATTTGCACTTTTTCCACTACGTCAGACTCGCCACCGGTAAGTGGAAATCTATTTAGGACAAGCATCTCTATAGCTAACGTTAGCACGCTACAGGCCAACAAACAAGCTATCGCCGAGAGGGGGGGGGGCAGCGGTCGGAGGCTTTTATATACCGTCTATGGTCGGAGGCTTTTATATACTGTCTATGGTCGGAGGCTTTTATATACCGTCTATGGTCGGAGGCCTTTATATACCGTCTATGGTCGGAGGCCTTTATATACCGTCTATGGTCGGAGGCCTTTATATACCGTCTATGGTCGGAGGCTTTTATATACCGTCTATGGTCGGAGGCTTTTATATACCGTCTATGGTCGGAGGCCTTTATATACCGTCTATGGTCGGAGGCTTTTATATACCGTCTATGGTCGGAGGCCTTTATATACCGTCTATGGTCGGAGGCTTTATATACCGTCTATGGTCGGAGGCCTTTATATACCGTCTATGGTCGGAGGCCTTTATATACCGTCTATGGTCGGAGGCCTTTATATACCGTCTATGGTCGGAGGCTTTTATATACCGTCTATGGTCGGAGGCTTTTATATACCGTCTATGGTCGGAGGCCTTTATATACCGTCTATGGTCGGAGGCTTTTATATACCGTCTATGGTCGGAGGCCTTTATATACCGTCTATGGTCGGAGGCCTTTATATACCGTCTATGGTCGGAGGCCTTTATATACCGTCTATGGTCGGAGGCCTTTATATACCGTCTATGGTCGGAGGCCTTTATATACCGTCTATGGTCGGAGGCCTTTATATACCGTCTATGGTCGGAGGCCTTTATATACCGTCTATGGTCGGAGGCTTTTATATACCGTCTATGGTCGGAGGCCTTTATATACCGTCTATGGTCGGAGGCCTTTATATACCGTCTATGGTCGGAGGCCTTTATATACCGTCTATGGTCGGAGGCTTTTATATACCGTCTATGGTCGGAGGCTTTTATATACCGTCTATGGTCGGAGGCTTTTATATACCGTCTATGGTCGGAGGCCTTTATATACCGTCTATGGTCGGAGGCTTTATATACCGTCTATGGTCGGAGGCTTTATATACCGTCTATGGTCGGAGGCCTTTATATACCGTCTATGGTCGGAGGCTTTATATACCGTCTATGGTCGGAGGCTTTTATATACCGTCTATGGTCGGAGGCCTTTATATACCGTCTATGGTCGGAGGCCTTTATATACCGTCTATGGTCGGAGGCCTTTATATACCGTCTATGGTCGGAGGCCTTTATATACCGTCTATGGTCGGAGGCTTTTATATACCGTCTATGGTCGGAGGCTTTTATATACTGTCTATGGTCGGAGGCCTTTATATACCGTCTATGGTCGGAGGCCTTTATATACCGTCTATGGTCGGAGGCTTTATATACCGTCTATGGTCGGAGGCTTTTATATACCGTCTATGGTCGGAGGCCTTTATATACCGTCTATGGTCGGAGGCTTTTATATACCGTCTATGGTCGGAGGCTTTTATATACCGTCTATGGTCGGAGGCTTTTATATACTGTCTATGGTCGGAGGCTTTTATATACCGTCTATGGTCGGAGGCCTTTATATACCGTCTATGGTCGGAGGCCTTTATATACCGTCTATGGTCGGAGGCCTTTATATACCGTCTATGGTCAGAGGCTTTTATATACCGTCTATGGTCGGAGGCCTTTATATACCGTCTATGGTCGGAGGCTTTTATATACCGTCTATGGTCGGAGGCCTTTATATACCGTCTATGGTCGGAGGCCTTTATATACCGTCTATGGTCGGAGGCCTTTATATACCGTCTATGGTCGGAGGCCTTTATATACCGTCTATGGTCAGAGGCCTTTATATACCGTCTATGGTCGGAGGCTTTTATATACCGTCTATGGTCGGAGGCTTTTATATACCGTCTATGGTCGGAGGCCTTTATATACCGTCTATGGTCGGAGGCTTTATATACCGTCTATGGTCGGAGGCTTTATATACCGTCTATGGTCGGAGGCCTTTATATACCGTCTATGGTCGGAGGCCTTTATATACCGTCTATGGTCGGAGGCTTTTATATACCGTCTATGGTCGGAGGCTTTTATATACCGTCTATGGTCGGAGGCTTTTATATACCGTCTATGGTCGGAGGCCTTTATATACCGTCTATGGTCGGAGGCCTTTATATACCGTCTATGGTCGGAGGCTTTTATATACCGTCTATGGTCGGAGGCTTTTATATACCGTCTATGGTCGGAGGCTTTTATATACCGTCTATGGTCGGAGGCCTTTATATACCGTCTATGGTCGGAGGCCTTTATATACCGTCTATGGTCGGAGGCTTTTATATACCGTCTATGGTCGGAGGCCTTTATATACCGTCTATGGTCGGAGGCCTTTATATACCGTCTATGGTCGGAGGCCTTTATATACCGTCTATGGTCGGAGGCTTTATATACCGTCTATGGTCGGAGGCTTTTATATACCGTCTATGGTCGGAGGCCTTTATATACCGTCTATGGTCGGAGGCTTTTATATACCGTCTATGGTCGGAGGCTTTTATATACCGTCTATGGTCGGAGGCTTTTATATACCGTCTATGGTCGGAGGCCTTTATATACCGTCTATGGTCGGAGGCTTTTATATACCGTCTATGGTCGGAGGCCTTTATATACCGTCTATGGTCGGAGGCTTTATATACCGTCTATGGTCGGAGGCCTTTATATACCGTCTATGGTCGGAGGCTTTATATACCGTCTATGGTCGGAGGCCTTTATATACCGTCTATGGTCGGAGGCTTTATATACCGTCTATGGTCGGAGGCCTTTATATACCGTCTATGGTCGGAGGCTTTTATATACCGTCTATGGTCGGAGGCTTTATATACCGTCTATGGTCGGAGGCCTTTATATACCGTCTATGGTCGGAGGCTTTTATATACCGTCTATGGTCGGAGGCCTTTATATACCGTCTATGGTCGGAGGCTTTTATATACCGTCTATGGTCGGAGGCCTTTATATACCGTCTATGGTCGGAGGCTTTTATATACCGTCTATGGTCGGAGGCTTTTATATACCGTCTATGGTCGGAGGCTTTTATATACCGTCTATGGTCGGAGGCTTTTATATACCGTCTATGGTCGGAGGCCTTTATATACCGTCTATGGTCGGAGGCTTTTATATACCGTCTATGGTCGGAGGCCTTTATATACCGTCTATGGTCGGAGGCTTTTATATACCGTCTATGGTCGGAGGCCTTTATATACCGTCTATGGTCGGAGGCCTTTATATACCGTCTATGGTCGGAGGCCTTTATATACCGTCTATGGTCGGAGGCTTTTATATACCGTCTATGGTCGGAGGCTTTTATATACCGTCTATGGTCGGAGGCCTTTATATACCGTCTATGGTCGGAGGCCTTTATATACCGTCTATGGTCGGAGGCTTTTATATACCGTCTATGGTCGGAGGCCTTTATATACCGTCTATGGTCGGAGGCCTTTATATACCGTCTATGGTCGGAGGCCTTTATATACCGTCTATGGTCGGAGGCCTTTATATACCGTCTATGGTCGGAGGCCTTTATATACCGTCTATGGTCGGAGGCCTTTATATACCGTCTATGGTCGGAGGCCTTTATATACCGTCTATGGTCGGAGGCTTTTATATACCGTCTATGGTCGGAGGCTTTTATATACCGTCTATGGTCGGAGGCTTTTATATACCGTCTATGGTCGGAGGCCTTTATATACCGTCTATGGTCGGAGGCCTTTATATACCGTCTATGGTCGGAGGCCTTTATATACCGTCTATGGTCGGAGGCTTTTATATACCGTCTATGGTCGGAGGCCTTTATATACCGTCTATGGTCGGAGGCCTTTATATACCGTCTATGGTCGGAGGCCTTTATATACCGTCTATGGTCGGAGGCTTTTATATACCGTCTATGGTCGGAGGCCTTTATATACCGTCTATGGTCGGAGGCTTTTATATACCGTCTATGGTCGGAGGCCTTTATATACCGTCTATGGTCGGAGGCCTTTATATACCGTCTATGGTCGGAGGCTTTTATATACCGTCTATGGTCGGAGGCTTTATATACCGTCTATGGTCGGAGGCCTTTATATACCGTCTATGGTCGGAGGCCTTTATATACCGTCTATGGTCGGAGGCTTTATATACCGTCTATGGTCGGAGGCCTTTATATACCGTCTATGGTCGGAGGCCTTTATATACCGTCTATGGTCGGAGGCTTTATATACCGTCTATGGTCGGAGGCCTTTATATACCGTCTATGGTCGGAGGCCTTTATATACCGTCTATGGTCGGAGGCCTTTATATACCGTCTATGGTCGGAGGCCTTTATATACCGTCTATGGTCGGAGGCCTTTATATACCGTCTATGGTCGGAGGCCTTTATATACCGTCTATGGTCGGAGGCTTTTATATACCGTCTATGGTCGGAGGCTTTTATATACCGTCTATGGTCGGAGGCTTTATATACCGTCTATGGTCGGAGGCCTTTATATACCGTCTATGGTCGGAGGCCTTTATATACCGTCTATGGTCGGAGGCCTTTATATACCGTCTATGGTCGGAGGCTTTTATATACCGTCTATGGTCGGAGGCTTTTATATACCGTCTATGGTCGGAGGCCTTTATATACCGTCTATGGTCGGAGGCCTTTATATACCGTCTATGGTCGGAGGCTTTTATATACCGTCTATGGTCGGAGGCCTTTATATACCGTCTATGGTCGGAGGCTTTCATATACCGTCTATGGTCGGAGGCCTTTATATACCGTCTATGGTCGGAGGCCTTTATATACCGTCTATGGTCGGAGGCTTTTATATACCGTCTATGGTCGGAGGCTTTATATACCGTCTATGGTCGGAGGCCTTTATATACCGTCTATGGTCGGAGGCCTTTATATACCGTCTATGGTCGGAGGCTTTATATACCGTCTATGGTCGGAGGCCTTTATATACCGTCTATGGTCGGAGGCCTTTATATACCGTCTATGGTCGGAGGCTTTATATACCGTCTATGGTCGGAGGCCTTTATATACCGTCTATGGTCGGAGGCTTTTATATACCGTCTATGGTCGGAGGCTTTTATATACCGTCTATGGTCGGAGGCTTTATATACCGTCTATGGTCGGAGGCTTTTATATACCGTCTATGGTCGGAGGCTTTATATACCGTCTATGGTCGGAGGCCTTTATATACCGTCTATGGTCGGAGGCCTTTATATACCGTCTATGGTCGGAGGCTTTTATATACCGTCTATGGTCGGAGGCTTTATATACCGTCTATGGTCGGAGGCCTTTATATACCGTCTATGGTCGGAGGCTTTATATACCGTCTATGGTCGGAGGCCTTTATATACCGTCTATGGTCGGAGGCCTTTATATACCGTCTATGGTCGGAGGCTTTATATACCGTCTATGGTCGGAGGCTTTTATATACCGTCTATGGTCGGAGGCTTTATATACCGTCTATGGTCGGAGGCTTTTATATACCGTCTATGGTCGGAGGCTTTATATACCGTCTATGGTCGGAGGCTTTTATATACCGTCTATGGTCGGAGGCTTTATATACCGTCTATGGTCGGAGGCTTTATATACCGTCTATGGTCGGAGGCTTTATATACCGTCTATGGTCGGAGGCTTTTATATACCGTCTATGGTCGGAGGCTTTATATACCGTCTATGGTCGGAGGCCTTTATATACCGTCTATGGTCGGAGGCTTTATATACCGTCTATGGTCGGAGGCTTTTATATACCGTCTATGGTCGGAGGCTTTATATACCGTCTATGGTCGGAGGCTTTTATATACCGTCTATGGTCGGAGGCCGTGGCCGTCTGCTCGCTGACCTGTCACGGCACGTAAACATATCCCAGAATGATTGACAACTAGGAGGACCAATAGTCCTGATGATCCACCCGGAAAAAGAAAATCCTCCGCTATACCTTTAACCACTCGAGGTGAAATGCCTAACCCTAACCAATCGAGCTGCTTCGGAGGACGGGTCTTGGCGCGGCCATAGTGGGATTCGTAATTTTGCAATCTGGACCCGGTGGGTATTGACGGACGGCGGAGCACGGAGACGCCACGCAGCCGTTACGCAACCGGTATAAATTGGGGGTGAAGCCTTTCACCCAGCAAATGCGTGTTCCCGGGAGTGTTTTAATCCAGCAATCCTGATCTTAACCTGTCGTTTTGGTGCCTGATCTTAACTTTCGTCGCGACAAAACTCTCATATTTTATGTCCGTCGAAACGGCCGTCCGCTCGCGGTGCTCTGACTGCACCTTGGATAAAAAAACAAATAATAAAATCAAATCAAACTTACAGTTGCACTTACATTTAGTTTGGCTTATTTTCAAGCTAATGTGCTTGCACTTGATTCTTGCTGTCCGAAGTTTGTAGTTTCATGGTTGAAAGCACTCAATGCAAGTCACTTTGTGTGGTGAATTTTTCTACAACAAGTTGTGTCTTTTCTGCATTCATTTATGGTGCAAATGTCATTAATTATGTAAAAGAAATTATTATTAGATATTTAGGGGGGGGGGGGGGGGGTTGCACCTGCCAGTTTTGATAATCACACGCCATTACGCGTTACATGTAATGTAATATTAGAGAGAAGGCAGACATCTCTACGACCAGTATCTCCAACACTGGACCACTCACACCAAAACTATCTAGACTGATCAATAGCACAACAAGGTAAGAGGAAAAATATGTATATTATATTTAGATTTTTGGGGTAAACTGTCCCCTTAAGAGTATTATATGTCTAGAGTTATACAAACTAGAGATGTACCTCGTACTCTCCACTTTGTCTGCATGTCTATTAGTCTCTTTAAGGATACGCAACGCTGTGGTAACTGCACTGTGTAAAGAGAAAAGACTCCAGTGCTCTTAAAGAAGGGTTCCTAAAAAACACACTCGACTTGACTCTACTTTTCAAGATCCCCCCCCCTCCCTCCCTTCTTGTTCCTCACATGCAGGCCTTTTATCCCACCTCTGCTTGAGGAGGAGGATGAGGGCAGTGCCGGCTGGCATGGTAGAGAATGGAAACTCTGGGCCGGCACGCTCCGGTAAGTTTGAAATCGGAGCATGGCTGGCAGAGAGAGAGAGAGAGAGAGAGAGAGAGAGAGAGAGAGAGACAGAGAGAGAGACAGAGAGAGAGAGAGAGACAGAGAGAGTCAGTCTCCTTCCATCCCTCTGCACACGGCAGGGATGTCGAATTTTTCCCCTCATAAGTTTCAGCCTCCGCCATGTGCTTGCTGTTGGAGCTGTGCCCTTTGCCGGTTGTTCCCTGCTGATTAAATTAGTTGCTTAGCCACGTGGTGAAAGTGCAGATGGAAATATGTCAATGCTAACTTCACTAGCATTGAGTGTTGTTGTTGTTTTTGTAGATGCATGAAAGTAAAGTATGTTTTTTTTTGTGTGGGTTAATTTAAAACACACACCAAAAGCTGTTGCTTACAGCTTTTTAGAGAGTGAATTGTTGATGAGGAGAATCAACAATGCTTTTAAAAGGGGGGCCTGATAGCAGCTCGGATGAATGAGTCTTCCCTCTTTTTTCAAGGTTACTCTGTTCCGTATTGTTTATTGATTTGACTAATTATGCCGCATGTCTTTCAGTTGTTTGCTCAGCCAGAGGCAATCTGCTTTTCATCTGAGCCAGAAAGCAGATGGTGGAGGAATGTAGGCCGTCTGCCTGCGTCCTCCTTTTAGTTTTGTGTTGTTTTTTTTGTAATGCGGTATTCGTAAAATCTGCTACCTGGAACAGGGCTCTAGACCAAGACCAGGACTAGTCGAGACGCGAGTCCAAAGAGGTCCAAGTCAAGTCCGAGTCCAAATATGAGGCCGAGACGGAACAAAAATGAATCCTCTTCAAGACAACTTACTTAAATCGGCCGTTGTACAGTCTGGCGAGGTCAGTGACTCGAGTCTGTGCGGTGTGTTCTGTGCCGTCGTCCGTTGGAGGAGCCGTCGGCCTTCATTTTCGCCGATTTGTAGGGCATAGTCGGGAGGGCGGGCACTGCCGGCAATCGGGCTCAAATGACCAATCTGATTGGTGGAGTGTTAACCCGGAAACATGGAGCGGGATGAACGTGACTAGAGTCTCTCAAAATCTGAGTAAAATCTTTTAAACTGACCTTTGTTGATCTGAAATGAAGCTGCACGGCCTATTTCCGTGCATTTACATGGAACTAAGCTTTAGGAGCTTTCCATCTTTACTCTCCTCATTGTTACGTTGCATTCGGAAATCAACTAGTTTTGACTGATAAAATGGCCGCGGCTAGAGACAACCGAGCTACGGTGAGTTGTTAAAAAACGTACTTTTTAGTAAACTCTGGGTCCACAAACAATGTTCTCAATGCTGAGTTAATGTGTAGAGCTCCTGGAGACACTCGGAGCAAAGTCTCATGTTGTGTCGAGTCTTCTTAGTGGTTAAAAATAGATATTTTGAGGCTAGCATAAAAGTGCCCCTAGCTCTCCCATTCAAAAGGCCATTTGACCCAAAAACAAGAACACGGTCAATCTTAAAAGGCGACAAAAAGACGACCAAAAAGGCAACAAAAAGACAAAAAGGCGACAAAAAGGCGACAAAAAGGCGACAAAAAGGCGACAAAAAGGCGACAAAAAGATAAAAAGGCGACAAAAAGGCAACAAAAACGCCCACAAAAAGACCCTAGGATGTATTTTGCCGAGAGTTACGCTTTAAAGAATGTGACGTCTGCCCTTGTGTGGTTAAGAAAAGTTCCTAATTAACAGCCAGACTTTAAAAAGAAACCTGGAGACTCCATCAGCCCGCTTTAAATAAGTAAAGCTACAAAGAGACATATGAAAGAGCAGGTTCAAGATTTTATTTTTTATTTTTTTGTTATCCGAGGTGTAGTCTGAAGAGATGTGTTTTTAGCCTTCGGCTGAATGTGTGCAGGCTTTCGGCCATCCTGATATCGGTGGGGAGCTCGTTCCACCATTTGGGAGCCAGGACGGTGAACAGTCGGGATTTCGTTGAGCAATTAGTTCTCCTTCGCTGTGAGGGAGCAGCGAGCAGGTTGGCTGATGCAGAGCGAAGTGGGCCGGGTTGGGGTATATGGTTGGACCATGTCCTGGATGTAAGCTGGGGCTGATCCAGTCGTGACCCTGCATGTGAGTACTAGTGTTGTAGAGATGAAAGTGTGTCATCCCTGAACTCGCCGGATTGGTATTCCAGCAGAGAACCAATCGTTCATCCTGATGTGGTCACTGGATACTCGTGCACACACACACACACACACACGCTCGCCGACAGATAAACACACACAACTTCATAGAGTGCACGTCTGGTCGAGTGCAGGTGAAACAGGCAGCCCAGATGTTGCAGAGACAGAACGTACACAGTGCTAGAGTAATTAGCATGCCTGTGCTGTGTGCTGCACTATTGATATGCAGTCCATGTCTGGATAAAAAATTCTGTTTGGTCTCGCTGTCTTCGGCTCGGAGTTATTTCCCCCCTCCCCTCTCTCATCCCTTGTTTCTTTATCCTTCCACTATATATCTTTCTTTTTCTGACTCATTCTCAGCCTTGCAAATCACATTCAGCTCCATCTTAGTCAGCGATATTGGCATGAATGGATAGACGAGAAGAAGAGGATGAACCAAAACATCTCTGTTAGTGTGCAGTATTTGGCATTTAAGTAGGTTTAGAGAGCTATAGACAAAAAAGAAATGCAGATTTCAATCAGTACACATGGAGGAAATAAAGCCACAGAACTTTAGCCTGGAAATCCTGCATATTCAAAATGCATTATACATGTCGGAAGCATGCTTCTTAAACCCTAATAATACACACATATCCAACATGTCTTACTCAGAAAATGAAAAAAGGCCTTATTGGGAATATCCAAACAGCTGTTCACAAATTCTGAATATTGTCATATTCTGAGTAAAAGTGGAACATTATTGGCTGAATGCATTTAGGTTCAAACGTCTCATTAAAAGACTGAAAACAGAAGAGTGGAGGCTGTTACAACTGTCAGGCAACCACCTCAAACCATACCTTTTTAAAATAGTTGGTTTTGTACAGTCCAATACTGAATCCCTAGAGGGCTTTGAGACGGGAGTGCAGGGTTTTATTAATTGGTGTACAGACAATTTCCTTGTGGTTAATGTGAAGAAAACAAAAGAGATGATCATAGACTTTAGCATAAATGGTGTAGTGGTAGAGCGGGTCACAACATATACATACTGGGGTGTTGAAATAGACAATAAACTGACTTTTAACGAATGTGCACAAAATAAGTCCAAAAAGCTGCAGAAGAGGATGTTTTTTCTGAGGAAACTTAACCATTTTAGAATAGACAGTAGTATTCTTCAGATGTTTTACAAAGCTCTCTTGCAGAGTGTCTTATCATTTGGTCTTATTTGTGTATTTGGTAATATGTATATTAAGGATCAGAAGAAACTGCAACGAATAGTCAGAGCAGCTAGTCGGATCATCGGAGTTGATCAGGTGTCTGCAGCCCAACTGTACAACGACCTTATTCTTAAAAAGACAGAACAAATGCTAAAAGATTTAACCCGCCCTCTTCATCAGAGTTTCTTAAGAAGCAGCAGGTCAAGCGGCAGACTACTGCAGAGGAAAATTAGGACCACGAGGTACAGCAACTCTTTTGTGCCTACAGCAATTAGACTGTACAATAATCAGCTGGCACTCAGGTAGTTTATTTTTATTATTTTTCTTAGTTTTAATGCTTAAATGCTTTAATGTTTTGTATTTAATGTATTTGTTTTTATTGGTATGTGGCAGGAGCGTGTAATGGTGACCACATGAATTTCCTACCTGTGGATAATAAAGTTTACCTTGACCTTGACCTTGTTAGAGCAGCAGATTGATGCTCACGCTTTTGGAATGACATGTTCCTCACATATGGCTGTGACCGCTTTATTAGGTACACCTGTCCAAACTAATGCAACTGTTCTGCCATAAAGTCGACTTTTACGATGCCTATAATGTTCAGTTTTTGTTGACACTGTCACGGACGTGTCAATTTAATTATATGCTTTAAAAGGCATAAAGGTTGTAGTTAGTGTTGTACTGGACTGCAATATATTCAGACATCATTGGATGACAAATTGCACTAGTCTCCGTGTGTATGAATGAAATTCATTCTTTAATTTCAAAATGAGAAATTAAAATCCTTTCACCTCTTCTCAACATTTGAAGAAATCCTCATTATCCAGTCCCTCCAGAAAAACGTGATTATGCGATCGCATAATCAGCCAAAGTCCGCATATTTTTCAAATACGGCGCACTTTCGCTGCATAAATTGCCGATTTCCACGCAAAATATGCGGGGCTTGCATGATTTCATAATCCCCGCATTTTCGTTGCAAAAAAGTCACATAAATCTCAGCAGAAAGTTGAAAAATGTTGCGTTTACTTCACACAAGAGCAGCCATTTTCCCCTGTTGCCATGAGAACGTTATGAAGTGATGTAATTTCGCCTAGTGAGAACACGGTGTTGGGGAAATCCCTTCTTTTCCCGCAATTTCATCGCATATAATAGCATAAAATTGCATAAAATTGCATAAATATCCCGCATATTCCATCGCATTTTTTAAGAAAACGTGGCGCATAATCAAGGATTTTTGCCCGCAACAATCACAAAAAAACTCTTTTTTCTCATTTTTCTGGAGGGACTGTCTAACCTCTTCTCAACATTTGAAGAAATCCTCATTAGTGGATTCCATACCAGCCTGATGACAGAGTGGTTTCTTTTGTATACATGAGCCGCCCTTCAAAATAAAAGCATTGATATGCAACTGGCTCTGCTGCGTTTTCACAGCGGGATCTGTCATGCTGTGAAGCGCGGCGGGCTTTACCCTTTATCTTCTGGTCCTTGACTTAAATAGTAGAGCTCCCTGATGGATGCTGAGAGGAAATACGTGAGGGTTCCTCATCTAAAGTGGCGACCTCACTCTCTGAGGCTTTAGAAGTATAGTATAAAGCAAAGAGGCACAACGTCCACGCTTGATTTCCATTGCAGTCAAGTGAAAACTGTCTAACTCAGTTGACGAATTCTTCAGGTGCTTGAAATGAGTTTACCAAAGCCTTTAGATTACACAAAGTAGTGTAATATATGATAAAAATAGTAAATAAATGTCTGAAATGAAATTTTGTAATATTGCTTTTTGAGTAGGAGTGTTGTCTTTCGTTCTCAGAGGGTTAAATATGAAGTTACCGAAAAACTGAACAAGGTAAGATCTACTTTCTGCAGTAGCAACGGGCGTCACGTGGCTTGGATTTCAAGCATTTCATCTACACCACTTCCCGTGGTCATGCAAAACTAAAACCTCACCTTTTTCCATTTGAAGGCATTTTCCATCCACATGAGCTCTGTTGGTTGGTTGTTGTGCATCTGACCTCTGACCTCTGACCTCCAGGGATCATTAAGCATGAGTTAGAAAGGTTTCCAAAAATGTCCTAAAAGGCAGAACTTGCATACCTTGGAAATGCAGAGTTCTCACGAGAGCACACTCTCAGCGAGTCTCTCTGGCGTTGAGTAATGATGCTCATTAACTATGCCCGTGTAGCCGAGCTGCACCAATCACATCGGTGTATCTGATGTAGGCGGGCCAGAGGCGAGCTGCACCAATCACATCGGTGTATCTGATGTAGGCGGGCCAGAGGAGAGCTGCACCAATCACATCGGTGTATGTGATGTAGGCGGGCCAGAGGCGAGATGCACCAATCACATCGGTGTATCTGATGTAGGCGGGCCAGAGGCGAGCTGCACCAATCACATCGGTGTATGTGATGTAGGCGGGCCAGAGGCGAGATGCACCAATCACATCGGTGTATCTGATGTAGGCGGGCCAGAGGCGAGCTAAACAGATGAGGACAGTTTAATCTACCAGTTAGCTCCACAGGTAGCTTAGCATACGGGGCTCTGGATACGTCACCCCGCGTATTGCTGCGATTGGCGATTTTCCAATGCACGCTTGTTTCCGTCCCCTCGAGTTGGGCCATTTTCATTACTCAATGCCAGATGTCTGGATTTTCAGGGTAGAACTTGCACACAATGAACCAAAGAAACCCTTGCAACCCTGTAACCTAATGTAATAAGATCAATCTTTACATGCTAACATGTCCTGTTGATTAAGAAGACTGAATATCAGCCCCCCCCCAACCGGCACCGGCAGACGCCCTCCCACCAAGAGTCTGGGTCTGTCCGAGGTTTCTGCCTTGAAAGGAAGTTTTTCCTCACCGCTGTTGCACTAAATGCTGCTCTTGGGGGAATTATTGGAATTGATGGGTCTGTGTAAATTAGTTAGTTAGAGTATGGTCTAGAACCAGCTCTTGCTACGTTTACACGTGGCCGGCTATTTTCATACCTCCCCGTTTTCAAAAATAACATCGTGCACAGCTGTCAGTTTTCAGAAAAGTCTTCGTTCACACGTACGAGTGTATATATATACGCCGTCATGAGCACGCCAGACCCGTAGGTGGCGGTGTAACGAGAAGCTCCAGCTCACGTTAGCCAATCAGAATCCAGAAAATAGCAACAACAGCAACTAATCACTTCCTGTCTCTCCTCTTTCTCACTTCCTCAACTGCTTAAACCTCCGTTTGTCTCAGTTTACATGCAAACGTGCAAACAAAGATTTCACAGATCCCCTCTCTGGCCGGAGTATTTAGAAATTTTTGATTTGATTTATTTATGGATTAACAGACGTACATAATCCAAAGGATAACATGTTAAAGTGTAAAATACTTATTTCCAACATGGTCCTTGGTGGTAAAACATTTCACACAAAAAACAAAGACCTAATATAAGTCAGAGACAAAAACATTTACACAAATCATCCGAATTTCAACAACATCCTAAAATCAGAGAATCATAAATCACATAAATTAATCAGTCTACACTAGTTAAAAAGATCAGCTACTCTACTCCATAAAAGGGCCTTAACCTGATATCTAAAAGTCCCTCTGGTATTTACCATTTTGAGGGAAATTGGCAAATTATTCCACGAAAGTCACGTTTTCAGAGGAGAATTCTCCGTTTTGCGTGTAAACGAAGGGAAATGTCTCAGTTTTTCTAAAATAACAGTCCCTCCAGAAAAACGCGGAGTTTTTTTGTGATTGTTGCGGGCAAAAACCCTTGTTTTATGCGGCACGTTTTCTTAAAAAATGCAATGGAATATGCGGGATATTTATGCCATTTTATGCGATGAAAATGCGGGAACTTGCAAAAACTGCGGTTTGATGAAAAAGAGAAAAGAAGTGATTCCCCCCCAACACCGTGTTCTCAGTAGGTGAAATTACGTCACTTCATAACGTTTCCATGGCAACAGGGGAAAATGGGGGGGCTGCTCTTGTGTGAAGTAAACGCAACATTTTTCAACTTCCTGCTGAGATATATGTGACTTTTTTTGCAACGAAAATGCGGGGGATTATGAAATCATGCAAGCCCCGCATATTTTGCGCGGAAATCGGCAATTTATGCGGCGAAAGTGCGGCGTAATTGAAAAAATGCGCCCCCCCCGCATTAATATGCGGACGTTGGCTGATTATGCATTGAATTCTGCGATCGCATAATCGCGTTTTTCTGGAGGGACTGAAATAACCACGTACGTGTAAACAGGGTATCTATCTGTAAAGCGTCCTGAGATAACTCTTGTTATGATTTGATACTAGAAATAGAATTGAATAGAATTGAATTGAATGCAAAGGAACGGTAAGCGACACCACCACACATCTCCTTTATTTTTAGATTCAACACACATCTTTCTCCCTACATCATATTTCATGCTCCGACCACTCAAAGTAACGGCTCCCTCGGGCAGAACAGTAAACAGCGTTTGATGCTGTCGAACAGCAGCTGAGCCTCCTGAAAGAGGTAAATTTGAAGAATTTGAGGCACGGTCGGAGCTTTGAAAACACCAGGCGCAACGGATAGGCTGCAACGCAATCTACATGTAAATGCAGCAAAAAATATGTGGGAGAAACAACCTTAAAAAAAAACAACGTTCAGGTGCTGATGGAAATTGACTCGGGTTGTTTTTCCCCTCAGAGCGAGGCGGGCGTCGCAGTATGCGGCGGCGGCGGCGGGTAGTGTGTGAGTTAACTAGCGGTGCTGGTTCTGGTGTTTGTGAAGTGTGTCAGATCACCAAGGCCAAAAACATAATTTTCTTTGCAGGAAGTCAATGATAGATCATCCGACCTCAGATACTTGTGCTTACTTCTCGCAGTGTTTTTAAGATGCTGCCTGTATGAATATAGTTTGATAGATATGTCCATTAGAGAGTAGCATTCATTATTTATGAGCCTGAGGATAAAATAAACTGCATCTACAAGATTCTACTTCAATTTAGCTGCAAACTGAAGTCACTTTAATCCACTTTCATCCCCTTTTTATCCAACTTTAGATTTCTGTTTCTCTTTTGAAGTTACTGAGCATAAGAAACCCATCATATAAAGCAGGTTGAGGTGCTACATAAATACTGTGAAAATATCAAAACGCTTAATCCAGAGAAATGCACACGGCCCGTATTCAGATACTGTGTCTTTAAACGAGCCGCCAGGACTTCCGTCCGGTTGTGATGTCACAACTGTACTGTATATACTGTAGGTAGAAAGCTGCTGGTGCAGTCCAGCATTACCCGGCTGCAATGGCGGTGCAGAGACGATGCAGAAGACCCAGGAAACACTGACCAATCAGAGCAGTCTGGGCATTTTTGGGAGGGTGTTTCAGACAGAGGGTGAATACAGGTATATTCAGACAGATAGTATGAGAAAAATACTGTGTTTTTTGAACACTAAAGCATTTAAACATGTTCTAGTAGAAACCCATGATACATATATGAACCTAAAAATGACCGTAATATGGCATCTATTTGAGCTAACTACATAATTTTAGAAAAAAAGATCCCGCACACCGACCATTACGCAAGCAAACGATTTATTTACAACGTTTCGGTCCGAGACCTTCATCAGGTAAATTTGCACATTCAGATCAACACAAACCTTATATAGTCTGGTTGACTAACCAGGACCAATCAGGTCCGGCTCTTGAATGACGTCATTCATTCACAAAAAAATGGCACTCCCATCACAGGAAAAACACAAAGAGCGTGCCATTCAATAAATTTAAAAACAATGGATGATCCGACCAGTTACAGTGCGTTGTAGGCTCATAGTCAATGCATTGTCATTAGCCCAATATATTTTTTATACTAAATCAGAGAGGACACAGTCCATTCGAAGGTGGATCATTACACTGGTTAAGTGACATTGTATCAGTCACTATGTACTTGTACAATAAACAGTTCCTGAGGATAAACACATATAAACAACAAGGAGAAAGCATCAAAAAATTAGCAGAACATGATATTAAGGTTCAATTCATCATTGAGACCCTTTGGCGATAGTGTCTGCAAAATGAATATCCAATGTGCCTCGCGTCTCTTTAGTTGCAAGACCAAAAGAGGTGTGCAAAAAAGCTTTCTTACGATGACCTAGATACATAATAACACCAAACTCATGTCATGCATCTGTCTAACTGGTCCTCATGGTAAGAGTCTCTGGTTAACGATGTTTTAACAGCAGGATGTGTGTGTTTTCTCACCTCCCAGAGAACCACTCTGCCCCTCCAGATGTCACCGGCTACACCAACAACACGGCCGCCGGCGACGACATCCAGGTGGAGAGAGCCCCCGGCGCCGGCACCGCGGCCCCGAGACAGACGCCCAAGTACGGCAACGCCGAGCTGATGGAGACCGGAGACGGTGAGTAAAGACGCTGACACACCGAGCTGATAATCGGGCCCTGTGGGGCGGTCTGGCGAGGTCGGCGACTCGAGTCTGCGCGGTGTGTTCCGTGCCGTCGTCATTCGGAGGAGCCGTCGGCCTTCGTTTTGGCCCGACCCGACGTGCTCAGTTGGAGGGCGGGCAGTGCCGGCAGTCAGCCTCAAATGACCAATCTGATTGGTGGAGAGATAACCTGGAAATGACGAGTGGGATGAGCGTGACTAGAGTCTCTCAAAATCCAAAGACAGTATATAAACTGGACCAACAGATCCCGTTGCTCTGGACGGAGACCAGTGAGGTCACTTTCCCGGTGATGGCCGAGCGTTACTGCGCAGCCTCAAACTGAGCTTGATGACGTAGATGTGACATGAGCAACGTGTCTGAACGTTGTAAGTCTTCTGGTAGCTGTGCCAAGAGAAATCTCAATCATTCCCAATCTATCAGAGACGGAGAGCGTAGGTATATGTAAGGAGATAACATAGGCACAGGCTAATTATTGATAACTAAAATGCTAGTTAACATTAGTAATTAAACTAAACAGCTGATGTAAGTCCAAACTGCCTGCGAGCTTCTCCTGTACTGTACGGTAATTCCTCTACTATGAGACAGTAAGTCTCGTGGTTATGACCAGAGATGGGAAAAGTACTCACTTCTCATACTTAAGTAGAAGTACAGATACTTGTGTTAAAAAATACTCTGGTAAAAGTAGAAGTACTGATTTAACTTATTTACTCAAGTAAAAGTAACAAAGTACAGGCTTGGAAATGTACTTAAAGTATAAAAGTAAAAGTAGCCTTGCGAATGACAACCATTTGTTATGCAAAGCTACCTGGACCACAAATGTTACTAGAGTGCAAGCTGAGAAACTTCAGTAGCCATGGAGAAAAGGCTCTTTATGTATATATGCCATTGACTACATTTTAAATGGATGTCTGCCAAAAGGCCTAAAACATCACATATATGATTATTGTGACAGAGACTGGGACTCCAGGTTAATAAGATTCTGACTGAGTAGGAAGATATGAATTCAATTGTGATTCTGTAATAATTCACAGATCCAGTTCCATTTTGAATCAACATTTAAAAGGAATCTACATGTAAGTTCTTCATACTTTTAGAGTACAACTAACCAGTGGTGTAGTCTATTTTTTTGTAGAGTATACTGTGATTTTCCCCTCCCAGCCTCATACTCGCCTGTCCCAGAGCGACACCCCAGACAGTCGGTACTGTGACGTTTCTGAATACCAACTGTACACGGGCAACAGATGTTTAAGTATTGATGGCATTTATTTAAAGACCTGGAAAAACACCACTTAGAGTTGAGGAAAGATGAGACAGATTTAACTTTTTGAGAGACGCAACCGAACCTGAACGCAACAGGACATCTCATCACACATATAAGCCATTTAACCGACACCCCCCCCCCCCCCCCCCCCACTGCCACACAAAACCATGACTAATAATTAGCATCATCATACAACTTTTGTATCGATTAGCAGTAAAATCTACTGATAAGGGCCTACATTTACTCAAAAGTATTTAATAAACTGTTTACAATCTTCAGCACCATGGCTAACAAATGCATAAAAAGCAGACGAAAGGAGAAAAAAGCTCCACTGTTTCTATTTTAGTTGATTATCTGACCATTGCTAACTAACATTACCATATAGTCATTTAATTGTGTAAAGCAATGCATATTTAAGATTTAAGAATTTACTCCCGTTATTGCATAGTCATTGACCTTATGAAGGCCAGGAGTTCTCACTGTCTCATAATCTGAAACAAGGAAATATAAACATTGTATTCTGTTTACTGCTGTACTCAGACGCAGGTACACACACATAGACACAAACACACACAGGCGCGCATACGCACACACAGGCGCACGCACACACAGGCGCGCGCGCACACACGCGCGCACGCGGTATCATATAAGCTAGGCTACTCTCACTGTACCAATGCACTTACCAGGTAACAGTTCTCTTAATACATACATGGTAACAGTAGGCTAACGTTGGTGGCAGCTGCAGTAGGCTATCACCCGACGTGGCAGCAGCTTCAGGGACAGATTTTTGAAAACACTGAAGTAGTGTTATTTAGGTCTGTTTAGTAACGTTTCATATCTCGTTACTTATAAAACTTAGTTCAAACTCTAGGTAACTAACTAGTTGCGAGAAAGGAAAGACCGCGCAAAGAATGCAACTTGTTGTTGCTTAGTAACGTTAAGTGACTTCACGTCAGAGCCAGGGCCACGGAAGCCCCTGTCACTGCGCGATGTGAGTCTCAACACGATCTGAGTCGCGTCGAGTTGCGCATGCTCAGATTTAAACAATTTACGGCATAACGACAATAACGGAAGATGGGAACAGCAATAATCGAAGATATGGAAGATGGAAATGGCAGTAATGTATTATTTAGCGTAACACATCACATGTTCACGGCATGATCCCTCATGTCAGTTAATAAAAAATAAAAAAAGTAAGTGAAAATGGAGCTACATGACCAAGTTTGTTCACTGCTGGCTACAAGTTGGCAATCAAACACAACAACGGCTTTTACTGGAATGGTGTTATGAGCTAACGTTAGCAATCAAACAATCATAGATAGCATTTGATAACTAAAACGTTTTTGAAATGATTTCCACCTTCTATATCTTCTATTATTGCTGTTCCCATCTTCTGTTGTTGTCGTTATGCCGTAAATTGTTTAAATCTGAGCATGCGCAACTCGACGCGACTCAGATCGCGTTGAGACTCACATTGCGCAGTGACAGCCCCCACAGTCCAAATGTCAGAGCTTCCCAACACAGACGGGGTGAATTTATGAATGAAAATGAGAACGTTCTGTCACAAACAATGTTGTTACGTATCATCGCGCTTTTGTAAGTGGGTAAGTAACGAGCCACTTTTGTAAAACGTAAGGAGTAGAAAGTACCGGTATTTGTGTTAAAAATGTAAGGAGTAAAAGTAAAAAGTCGGCACAAAAATAAATAGTAAAGTAAAGTAAAAATACCTGAAAAATCTACTTAAGTACAGTAACGAAGTATTTGTACTTCGTTACTTCCCATCTCTGGTTATGACCCAACCGTTAGCCTATTGTTATAAAAACGTCTGCTACGGAGCCATAACGTGAGGTACAAGGTAACGGAGCCTTTCATACATTGTCGTGTTTCAATAAACAATAAACAACGGACAAATAAAGTCTTTAAACTGCTTCAGATGTAAAGTTATTGGCTGTCAATGTGACGCCAAAATGAATGGCAGTCAATGGGATGCTAACGGCGGGTGATGGCTTATTAGCGTCAAAATGGCGCCATAGGAGGCTTCGCTCTGAGGAGAGACGCTCGCCCCCTCGTCAAAATCTGATGAAAATCTTCTAAACTGACCTTTGTTGATCTGAGATGAAGACAGATTCAGCAACTGCACGGCCGATTTCTCACTTAAAATGTTTTCAGGAACACGTTTCGGTGAAATATTTTAGTAGAATATGAGATCGTGTTCTCAACGAGCCGCCATGACAGTCTGTCTTTGAATTTCCAGGGAGCAGCCAGACCCACGTGACGCGTTCGTCCAATCAGCTGCCGGTTTTCAAGTGTTACGCTTTTTTTTTTCAAATGTGGGTGAAATTGATTACCGATGCCATCCGGACCGGACGGGAAGTTAATCTGGACCCAGCCCGTAAACCTTGTGTTATGAATACGTTTTCTAGTTAGAAATCAAATTTTTCTATCGATCCATAAATTGTAAGTGATGTTAAATATATACACACGAAAAATATCGCTGAAAACAACAACAACAAAAAACGTTGAAAAAGGCGTCAAAAACTTAAAAAAAAGAAGCAAAACAAAGAAAACATTGAAAAATAAAGATACATGCAGCACCAGCATTAACATAAAATTGTGCACTTACGTTCTCAATAACGCACACGGCAACACAACAGAATACTATACAAACAGCGTGCAACTTTAGGAGCAGCTGTACTCATGTCTGCAGCGAACTACAAAAGGAAATGGCGAAGTTGCGCATGTGCGCAAATGCGCGAGTCCAAGAAGTGACATTGGCTCATCAGTCCAGCAGGGAGTTTTCCACAGAAGTGACTGAAAAAACGTTCTCATACTGCATGATGGGACATTAAGCTGCAGCAGACGGAGTTATTCATCACACGCCGTGATGGATGGCGAGGCGGACGTTGAGATGTTGAACGCAGCTCACAGCGAAGCAGCTCGACAGATCAGTTGCCAGAGTTTACAGATGGCCGTGTTTGGCCGAGGCTCTCTCTGTGATAACACGGGAGAGGATTTCATCGTCTCTGTATTATATGTTGCTCACGATGGGTCTTCGGGCCTTTTTTGTTTTCACAGATTTGGATTTTTAGGTTTTTGGAGGAGAAGGATTTAACCTTTGAGTCACTGTGTGGGGATGCTTTTCTTTTGCCCGCATTTATCCTTTGTTTTTGGACTGCATTGCACAGGCCTGTAAAACAACGCGTAATCAAATTCACATTTGATCAGATAATGAAAGTGACAGCCAGAAGTATTGTAAAATGCAGAAGAGTCCTATAGCGATCGTCGATATTATTTTTCCAGATAATCTATTTTTTCTCTTGTACAGAGCAAATGTTGCGGCTGTTGAGACGGCAACACAACCCCGCAGAGCAGGGGGAATGAGAGGGGGAAACGCCAGAGCAGGGGGAATGAGAGGGGGGAACGCCAGAGCAGGGGGAATGAGAGGGGGGGGGGGGGGACCGCCAGAGCAGGGGGAATGAGAGGGGAGAAACACCAGAGCAGGGAGAATGAGAGGGGGAACACCAGAGTAGGGGGAATGAGAGGGGGAAACGCCAGAGCAGGGGGAATGAGAGGGGGGAACCGCCAGAGCAGGGGGAATGAGAGGGGGGAAACGCCAGAGCAGGGGGAATTAGAGGGGGAAACACCAGAGCAGGGGGAATGAGAGGGGGGAACGCCAGAGCAGGGGGAATGAGAGGGGGGGGGGGGGGACCGCCAGAGCAGGGGGAATGAGAGGGGAGAAACACCAGAGCAGGGAGAATGAGAGGGGGAACACCAGAGTATGGGGAATGAGAGGGGGGAACCGCCAGAGCAGGGGGAATGAGAGGGGGGAAACGCCAGAGCAGGGGGAATTAGAGGGGGAAACACCAGAGTAGGGGGAATTAGAGGGGGAAACGCCAGAGTAGGGGGAATTAGAGGGGGGAAACGCCAGTGTAGGGGGAATTAGAGGGGGAAACGTCAGAGCAGGGGGAATTAGAGGGGGAAACGCCAGAGCAGGGGGAATTAGAGGGGGAAACGCCAGAGTAGGGG
>CM042436.1:35614922-35667422 GCA_023631565.1 Gymnocephalus cernua | reverse complement strand
AAGAAGGAGGAGTCAATGCTGCGTTATTTTGAAGGCCTACTGTCATAACTCACATACGAAGACTTTGACTCATAATTAGGACAACATATGTAAACCATGGTAAGTTCGATGAAAAGAATAGTGCTTTACAAATGTATTTTCTATCATGTATGTGTGCATATAAATATGTCAAAATGCTGCTTGGATGTTAAGCAGCATTTTGACATATTTATAATTGTTAAAATTGTCCAGAAACCTTAAATGTACAAACTCTTCACTCTCCTCTTCCTTAATCCTCTTGCAGTCCAGCAGCCAGACCCCAACCAGCCCAAGGCCGAGGGGGCCCAGATGGTGTTGCTGCGTGGCGAGCAGCTGGGCGTGGTAACCAACTGGCCCCCGTCCCTGGAGGCGGCCCTGCAGAGGTGGGGCACCATCTCGCCGAAGGCGCCCTGTCTCACCACCATGGACAACAACGGCAAGCCGCTCTACGTGCTCACCTACGGTAAGCAGAGCCTCGCTGCACATTCATCGGGTCGGGAAACCAGGGGGGGGGGGGGGGGGGGGTGTCACTGTTAATAGGTGAATTGTTGTAACTTTGCAATGTAGTGGCTAATGCCAAATTTGGGGATTACACAGGCAACTGAAGGAGGCAATGTTGGTAGTATTTGGATTTAAAACAGTTTTTTTTTTATACTTTTCTTTGGCAAATATAACCAGATTCTCCATTTTTTTTTTTCTAGTGAAGAAAGAAGCCAACTTTCCTGAACACCGGCAGCCATTCAAATGCTGCTCAATTAAATTGTCTAAATTGTTATTGAAATTAGGAATTAACTGATCAGTAAATGAGTAAAGAAGCTTCCAGATCTGACCAGACAGTTTTCAGTTATCTGTGCTACAGATGTGTGTGTGACAGCCTAGAAATGTAGACGCACCCTGTAGCGGCAGCAAATTTAATTTGCAGCCAGGGTCAGTCTAGGAACTCTCCGTTGGTTTGCGAGCTGGAAAACCAAACTCTGGCCGGGCCAATCGTATCGTGTATAGAGTCGGTGGGCGGGGCTTATGGCTGCTGCTGGCGATCAGCTGTTCTTTGAGAAAAGAACAAAGAACGGCACTGAAGTCATTCTTAAAAGAGGAAGATGTGTTCAGAGTTTAAAGTGTAATCTATCAACTAGCTCCGCCCCCTTCTTCGTTGCTCTGCCTGGTTGTAGCGCTATCCTATTGGTGCAGAGGGAATTTGAAAGACAACCGTTTATCCCGCCCCTCGGATTGAACCCAGCCAATGGGGAGTTCCCAGACCCAACATCTGGATGTGGGTCTGACCCAACATCTGGATGTGGGTCTGATTTTTTCAAATACGCCGCACTTTCGCCACATAAATTGCCGATTTCCGCGCAAAATATGCGGGGCTTGCATGATTTCATAATCCCCGCATTTTAGTTGCAAAAAAAGTCACATATATCTCAGCAGAAAGATGAAAAATTTTGCGTTTACTTCACACGAGAGCAGCCATTTTCCCCTGTTGCCATGGGAACGTTATGAAGTGATGTCATTTCGCCTAGTGAGAACACGGTGTTGGGGGGGAATCACTTTGTTTTCTCTTTTTCATCAAACTGCAATTTTTGCAAGTTCCCGCAATTTCATCGCATAAATTTGCATAAATATCCCACATATTCCATCGCATTTTTTAGAAAAACGTGCCGCATAATCAAGGATTTTTGCCCTCAACAATCACAAAAAAAAACTTTTTTCTGGAGGGAGTGGAGAGGTTGTGCTGAAAAATGGCATCATGTCCTCAGTGAGTTCATCCTGGTCATGTAATTGTTAAATGAATCAGGGCTGTGTTTGATGATTAGTCTCCAATATCAACATATTTATGGATCAAAAATATGCGTCCGATTCTGCTCGATTTTCTGTCAACAGTTGCTAATGAATGCTTCCAGTCATTTTTGTTGCAGTTGAACTTTATGCATCATGAAACAATTAGTTCTCTCACATGAAAACATACATATCTGACAGCTCACATAACTTTCACATCAACCATCACAGTGAAGTTGTCAATATACTGTCATAACATAACGATCAATACACAACTGCTTTGTACTATATGAATACAGCAGGTTTTTTCTTCCTGTTTTTTCAGCACATGCAGTATGTCAGCTCTCACGAGCTGATTAACTGAAGCACCAAACAATGTTTAACCCCCGCTGTGTGAGCATAATTCCACTAATGGCAGCCAGACACAGCGCTAAGCTCATTAGCAAAGTGTGAAAAAGACACTTTCAAGAAAGCCGCTCTGCTACAGAAGGAGGGAAAGTGTTTGTTTTTTGTTTTTTTTTCATCCCAAAGGCCCAGATTTCCAGAATATGCTTTTAAAAGAGTTCTTTTGTTTGTAGGAATATATCCTGCGTGACTCACTGGACAGTCTGTGTAAATCTATGGAGCTAAATCAGGGCCACATGTTTTAGTTCACTTGAAAAAAATAATATATAGTTGAATATAGTTGAAAAACTAAAGCTGGAAATTGAAAATTTAAGTTTTGGTTTTGTCCAAAACAGTTTTTTAAATGGAACTTTATCACCGGCATCAGTTTGTTTAGTAAATATCACATGTATATAGTGGACAGAAAGCATTCAGTCATAGTTCTCGCAGTAACCGAGGAGAGTCTTCCTGCCTTCTTTGTTAGGCTGTCACTCATAATAATGATAGGGTACCGGTGCAATATTTGCTATGTTAATTGATATGGTATTGTGCAATATAGAAGTCATTCACCACAGCACGAGTTAATGGGAAATGTGCAATCATTATCAAAACTTTTGTGCAATACGAGGAGGCCAGACGGCGCATACAAGAAGTTCCTCTACTCAAAAGACCAAGATTCCTTGAGAATAGAACACGCGCAGAACACAAATCAATGTTCCTTCTGATGGAGATATGGAGATATGCCGATACACGTTTACATGACCAAATATTCGGGTTAGAAAAGGGTAAACCCAGGGGTCATATTCAGGTTTTTAAAAACAGGAATATGAGCATATATATGAGCGTGTTTTTGCCGGTGTTTACGTGGTCGTGCGCGACCGGGTTATTGCTAATATTCTGGTTTTTAACGGGTTATTGGCTGCTTGTAAACGTAGTCACTGTAGAGTAAAAGAAATATTCAGCGGCGAGAAGTGAGCAGACAAACACACAGCAGCGCTGCCGTCGTCCCAGCTCCCTGAACACATTCGCTGCAGCTGAATCCCACCATGACCCCCGCTTCAGTGCCACAAGTTTGGGTTTATATTCAAATTGGAACAAACTCTTTAGTTCACCAGCTGAGGGCTGCAGAGCCGGGTTATTCGTCTCCCCGAATGACAGCGTTGAAAATGACTTCGGGTCCGGAGGGCGTGAAGCGATTTAGCCACAGTGAGCACAGTTGCTTCCCTCAGGTTCTCGTGAGTTTGGAGGCGGGCGGAACGTGCTGCACGGCGTAGAGAGAGTGGCGAGACACCGAGAGGACACGCAAACACACACATTTACATCACACAGCCGCCATGCACACACATGCACAAGAGTTTAAAGACGTACTCACGTCTGTTACTTCTAACTGCAGCTTGTCCCAGAATGGCAGTGAAAATACTTCAAAGTAGAAGTGTCAAAAGTATTCATTGTGAAGTAGAGTCAAGGGCGTAACTTTTGAGGTCCCGGGACATGTCTGCATGTATTGGAAAATGTGCAAAAACATCAAAAGTGGTCGGAAACAAAAATGGAAAAAAGAGACAAAAAATGCCAAAGGCGACAAATGTCGGAAAAAGCGTCAAAAACGTACAAAAAAAAACAAAAAAAAAAGACAAAAACTTTTAGAAAAGTATCCAAAAACTTGAAAAGGCGACAAAACCTTCCAAACATTGTCAAAAAAAACCTGGAAAAAGGCACAGACAACTCAGAGAAATGCAACAAAAACGTTGAAGAAAGCTGTGAAATCTTCAAAAAGACACAAAAACTGGGAAAAGCCCAGTTTTGAATGTAAAGGGGTTGGGGCTTTAATACTAAACTGAAGTATCTCCAGCCAAAGTTGTTGTAGTTGAAGAACATTACCACACGCGCAAACATTAACCCAGACTCAACTTTATCCCTGCATCAACTGTCTGCAAATAGGCGTACTGTGTGTGTGTGTGTGTGTGTGTGTGTGTGTGTGTGTGTGTGTGTGTGTGTGTGTGTGTGTGTGTGTGTGTGTGTGTGTGTGTGTGTGTGTGTGTGTGTGTGTGTGTGTGTGTGTGTGTGTGTGTGTGTGTGTGTGTGTGTGTGTGTGTGACATCAGCTTGCAGCTGATGATAAGGCAATATATGTGCTCACCAGACTGTGTAATGTCTTCAGCCAGCACTCAGGAGTCCCCCACCGGAGAGACAACAACATGGTGAGACCGTGTGTGTGTGTGTGTGTGTGCGCCCGTGTGTGTGTGCGCCCGTGTGTGTGTGCGCCCGTGTGTGTGTGTGTGTGTGTGCGCCCGTGTGTGCGGTGCTGAATCTGAATCTAAATCTCTATCTTTATCTTCCACTACTGCGATGTCTTTCCCTTTGATGTCGGCCGACAAGGAGAAACGTGTTTTGATTTTTCAAGTCGACTCGTCCCCCCCGCCCCCCCATCCCCCCCCCCCCCCCCCCCCCCCCCCCCTACCCCCGGAGAGCAGAGAGAATCCATGATACCGGGTTCTCCCCCGCTGTCCTTAAACTCAACCCTCGCCACGCTGCACTGCAGATAACCTCACGTAATTGTCAGGAGAGAAAAACAAACGAAAATCGATTCATGTTAAAGAAAAGTTTGAAACAAAAGTGTCTCAGGGAGCTTTGATCCTGACAGCTGATGGTATTTATCAGCACATCATTAAATCATCGATAACGACGTGTGGACGTGAACCTTTAAAGCTCTGCGTGCTGTGCTCTGATCTCTTGTCTCTGATGATCCTCTGTGTGTACATTTGCTTTTGTTTGAAGTGTTTTCTGTAAACTACAGATCTTGTTTTAAAGCTAGACAGAACTTCATCACATCGCCACCTTTCTCCACTTCCCAGGATCGGCTTTACTTTACAATACAAACTATTGTTAATGTGTGTTTTAAATCATATTAAAGAGTACTGCTTAAGGGGACCGCTGTTTTAACCCAAACCACAATCTTTTTTTCTCATCTTAACTAGTCGCTTTGGTGTCTCAACTTGACTGTCGTCGTCGCAGGACGTCATGTGTTGTCTGCTGAACTTAAAGGAACACGCCGACTTATTGAGACTTTGTCTTATTCCCCGTCTCCCCCAGAGATAGATAAGTCCAGACACACCCTTCTCATCTCCATGCGTGTCGTAACTCTGTCTGATGGCCCCACCACTAGCTTAGCTTAGCACAGATCCTGGAGGTAACCGGCTCCATCTAGCCTAGCTTAGCACAGATCCTGGAGGTAACCGGCTCCATCTAGCCTAGCTTAGCACAGATCCTGGAGGTAACCGGCTCCACCTAGCCTAGCTTAGCACAGATCCTGGAGGTAACCGGTTCCATCTAGCCTAGCTTAGCACAGATCCTGGAGGTAACCGGCTCCATCTAGCCTAGCTTAGCACAGATCCTGGAGGTAACCGGCTCCATCTAGCCTAGCTTAGCACAGATCCTGGAGGTAACCGGCTCCATCTAGCCTAGCCTAGCACAGATCCTGGAGGTAACCGGTTCCATCTAGCCTAGCTTAGCACAGATCCTGGAGGTAACCGGCTCCATCTAGCCTAGTTTAGCACAGATCCTGGAGGTAACCGGCTCCATCTAGCCTAGCTTAGCACAGATCCTGGAGGTAACCGGCTCCATCTAGCCTAGCCTAGCACAGATCCTGGAGGTAACCGGTTCCATCTAGCCTAGCTTAGCACAGATCCTGGAGGTAACCGGCTCCATCTAGCCTAGCTTAGCACAGATCCTGGAGGTAACCGGCTCCATCTAGCCTAGCTTAGCACAGATCCTGGAGGTAACCGGCTCCATCTAGCCTAGCCTAGCACAGATCCTGGAGGTAACCGGCTCCATCTAGCCTAGCTTAGCACAGATCCTGGAGGTAACCGGCTCCACCTAGCCTAGCTTAGCACAGATCCTGGAGGTAACCGGCTCCATCTAGCCTAGCTTAGCACAGATCCTGGAGGTAACCGGCTCCACCTAGCCTAGCTTAGCACAGATCCTGGAGGTAACCGGCTCCAACTAGCCTAGCTTAGACCAGATCCTGGAGGTAACCGGCTCCATCTAGCCTAGCTTAGCACAGATCCTGGAGGTAACCGGCTCCATCTAGCCTAGCTTAGCACAGATCCTGGAGGTAACCGGCTCCATCTAGCCTAGCTTAGCACAGATCCTGGAGGTAACCGGTTCCATCTAGCCTAGCTTAGCACAGATCCTGGAGGTAACCGGCTCCATCTAGCCTAGCTTAGCACAGATCCTGGAGGCAACCGGCTCCATCTAGCCTAGCTTAGCACAGATCCTGGAGGTAACCGGCTCCATCTAGCCTAGCTTAGCACAGATCCTGGAGGTAACCGGCTCCATCTAGCCTAGCTTAGCACAGATCCTGGAGGCAACCGGCTCCATCTAGCCTAGCTTAGCACAGATCCTGGAGGTAACCGGCTCCATCTAGCCTAGCTTAGCACAGATCCTGGAGGTAACCGGCTCCATCTAGCCTAGCTTAGCACAGATCCTGGAGGCAACCGGCTCCATCTAGCCTAGCTTAGCACAGATCCTGGAGGTAACCGGCTCCATCTAGCCTAGCTTAGCACAGATCCTGGAGGCAACCGGCTCCATCTAGCCTAGCTTAGCACAGATCCTGGAGGTAACCGGCTCCATCTAGCCTAGTTTAGCACAGATCCTGGAGGTAACCGGCTCCATCTAGCCTAGCTAAACTTAACTTTCATGGGACTTGTCGGCTCAATTGGTCATGTGACCGGCTGGCGGTCGCCATAAGTTCGTGAGATATCATACAAATTGTTGTGCATAAGTTTTCGTAGGATATCATACGAACCCATTCATGATAACCCATTGCATTACTCCGCTTAAGCTACAACGTCTTCTGGTCTTTCTAGTGTAAAAAACATAAAAAATAAAATAAAAAAAACATTACTTGATGAACAGTGTACTGTTGACGTCTGTACTCAAATTCATACAGTTTTCATTTTCCTAAACTTTGAAGCTTGTATCTGTTACTCCTCGATATCAGTCTCATGAAAAGAAAGTTGAAATGCATCACTCAGTGTGTCCGAGATATTGTTCGTTGCTGAGATGTTGTGTTATCCTTTTATCAAACAGTATGTGACCTGCTGTCTCTCAGAAAGAACCAGTTTGGTCTCAGTTTCTTTGTTCTCTGAGACATTTTCTGAGAGTAGCTGCTGCTCTCAAATGGCCAATATCTAATTTAAGCACAAAAGTAACCTTTTCAATTACATTAAACTGGATGATTGGGCAGTTTCCTGCTCCTTCTCTTCAGTGTCAGAGGATAAAAGGCTGCTGGATGGGCCTTTCATGGCTTGGTTGAGTGACGTCATCCTAAAAAAAAAAAAAAAAAAAACAGACCTCTGCACAGAAACACTGTGATCACATCTGCAGCTCTCTGATTTGGACTCCTCTGCAGTTCAGCGGGAGAGATTCTTTCTAACATGCCAGCAGGAATCCTCTCCTCTGATTGTTGAACATGTTTTCCAGCTGGAGGATCTCCAGGGTGCCCACTAGTACTACTAGTACTACTAGTACTGCTGAAGGAGGCATCCTCTTCCCAAAATTGATTCAGGGTCAGTGCAGTAGTTTGTTTCCTGCAGTCCATGGATATCCAACCATGTCCTCTAAACCAGGCTTTCTCAAATGGGGCTATGTGTACCCCTGGGGGTACTTTGGAGTACTGCAGGGGGTATATGTACCCCTGGGGGCACTTTGGAGTAGTGCACGGGCTACGTGTACCCCTGGGGGTACTTTGGAGTACTGCAGGGGGTACATGTACCCCTGGGGGTACTGCAGGGGCTACGTGTACCCCTGGGGGTACTTTGGAGTACACTATGGGGGTACTTTGGAGTACTTTAGTTTAAAAGCATATTTAGGACGGAAGCGCCACTTCTAAGATTGACCGTATTCTTGTTTTTGGGTCAAATGGCCTTTTGAATGGGAGAGCTAGGGGCACTTTTATGCTAGCCTCAAAATATCTATTTTTAACCACTAAGAAGACTCGACACAACATGAGACTTTGCTCCGAGTGTCTCCAGGAGCTCTACACATTAACTCAGCATTGAGAACATTGTTTGTGGACCCAGAGTTTACTAAAAAGAAAGAAAGGTTTTAACAACTCACCGTAGCTCTTGTTGTTTCCGGTCGCCGCCGTCTCGGCAGTCAGAACGAGTCGATATCAAAACAAGCAGCAACAGATTTAGTATATCCCTCGTGCTCCGGTGGACTTAATGTGTAGAGCTCCTGGAGATACTTGGAGCAAAGTCTCTCAACGCAACAAAAAAGGTGACAAAAAGACAAAAAGGCGACAACAAGATGACAAAAAGACGACAAAAAGGCGACAAAAAAGGCAAAAACAATGTTCTCAATGCTGAGTTAATGTGTAGAGCTCCTGGAGATACTCGGAGCAAAGTCTCATGTTGTGTCGAGTCTTCTCTTCACCTCTGCCTATCTGTAGCCCCCTTTTCTTCTGTGACTGTATCTTGTTTTCTTTTGCTTTGTTCTGTTTTGTCTTGTATTGTCCAGTTTTGCTTTACCTTCTAATCTAGCTCCCTGTAAAGCGACTTTGAGTCTATGAAAAGCGCTATATAAATTCAATTTATTATTATTATTATTATTATTATTATTCTTAGTGGTTAAAAATAGATATTTTGAGGCTAGCATAAAAGTGCCCCTAGCTCTCCCATTCAAAAGGCCATTTGACCCAAAAACAAGAATACGGTCAATCTTAAAAGTGGAGCTTCCGTCCTAAATATGCTTTTACACTAAGGTTTGACTCCGTACATTCACAAAAACACCCTAGGATGCATTTTGGCGAGAGTTACGCTTTAAGGTTAACACAGAAGCAGCTTGTTGAAATGAAAATCACTCTTACCATTGACCAAAGTCCCCTGGCTACCTACATAATAAGCTGTTTTAAATGTATTGCACTGATGTGAGCGAGCCCGACCCAAACATCATTTCTAAATATCTGTCCGAACCCGGCCCAGACTGTTGGGTCCCGTCGGGTCCCGTCGGGTCCCGTCGGGTCCCGTCGGGTCCCGTCGGGTCCCGTCGGGTCCCGTCGGGTATCCATCCTCTACTGTAGTCACACCGTCTGTCACTGAATCGCTGACTCTTTGCCTTTCTTTGCCATTTATGTTGTTTTTCTCTCCTAATCGTCTATTTTCCTCGTGGGATCCCAAAGCTTTCCTTCCTTTTCTTCAATTCATTAGCTCTGACAAGCATCAGAAAAACCTCATTTAGCGTGAAAAACAATGAGGACTTCATGCTGGATTACTCATGCATAGCATTTGCGTCTGCCAGTCTGAATTAGGATGAAAAAAACAAAGAAGAGCAAAGGATGGAAATTGATTCTACTGTTGTGAGTTGCTGCATTAATGAGCAGAGCCAAATATAATAAAGATTATATCATATTATGCATACAGACGTATGTATAAAGCAGCAGGTATTTTGTCTGTGAAGTGAATGTTCCTAAAGCTGCGTGAAATTAAAACTCTTTATAACGGTAATTATATACTGCTGTGGCCTGTACGACTTCCTCTGTTGTGCTGTGGTTGTGTCTCTGTGTGTAAAGTATCACTGTTCATGGATCCAATTACTCCACAGTCACGAGGCGGGTCCGGTATGCTGGATGTTATGAAATCTGCGTGATCATCTCCATACCGGTCCACATGTGAGGTGAAATAATGGGTTTTAACATTGAGTGCCATGTCAATGCAGTAATTTCTTGCACATGAGCACTCATGAGGTCATTCTTTTTTCCACCAAGCAGAGACGAAGCAGTCCAACAAAGACATTTGTTCTTTTCACAGGACACAACCTGACCATCATTTTGGTCTCTTTGTCACATTTTCCATGAATAGATATCCTGTATCGATCATTTCAAACCTACTACAAAGTATTTTCTGTTTTCCTCCCTGTAGTCTTTGCGGCCTATAGTTCCATAATAATAATTCTCGTAATCTGTCTTCAGGAAAACTGTGGTCCAGAAGTGTGAAGGTGGCCTACAACCTGCTGCACAAACTGGGAACCAAACAGGAACCACTCGTCAGACCTGGAGACCGGGTGAGTAAAAAGAACACAAGTCCTCCAAACCGTACGACGATATAGGTGCGTTGTTGCTACCCTCTAATGGCCTCTACACACCAACCAGATTATCGGCCGTGGGACAGTCTGGCGAGGTCGGTGACTTGAGTCCGTTCCGTGCCGTCGTCCGTTGGAGGGGCCGTCGGCCTTCATTTTGGCCAATTGTTAGGGCGTAGTCGGGAGGGCGGGCACTGCCGGCAGTCGGACTCAAATGACCAATCTGATTGGTGGAGTGCTAACCAGCAAACAGGGAGCGGGATGAGTGTGACTAGAGTCTCTCAAAATCTGATGAAGATCTTTTAAACTGACCTTTGTTGATCTGAGATGAAGACAGATTCAGCAACTGCACGGCCGATTTCTCCTTAAAATGTTCTCAGAAACACGTCTCGGTGGACTATTTTAGTAGAATATGAGATCGCGTTAGCCGTTAGCCGTTAGCATTTTAACCGTGTTTAATCCAGCTGCTAGCTAGCGGAAGGCTAACGTTACCTGCTGGTGAGTGTAGCGTTAACCAGCGTCACGTGCAGCCATGTTTCTGTTGCCTGTGGCAACGCATTCTCTCGTCTCCCTCCTTCATTTTACAGTCGAATGGCGGCTAGAACGGCTCCGGGTGAAAGGTCAACATGGAATGGATTAGTCTGCGTTAGTCTTTTTAACGCGCTATTTTTTTGTCAGATTAATTAATCGAAATTAACGCCTTATTTTGACAGCCCTAGTTATAAGTTATATTTTTTATGTCTTAAGTGAAAGACATGCCACTTAAAAATCTACACTGCTGCTGAAGCGTAAAAAATGATTCCCAGTGGCTTAGGTGGGGGGCAACTTAGGCCCGGTGGGCCGCCAGGCTTGCAGCACGCTGGTGGAAACCCTGGAATGAGAAAGTTCATTTTGGGTAACCGAGCCTTTAAAGTGCCCATATTATGAAAGAAAATCACTTTCTCTGGGATGTGGGGTGTTATTTTGTGTCTCTGGTGCTTCCACACACATACAAACTTTGAAAAAAATCTCTCCATGTTGTTCTGAGTGAGATACGGTTTCTGAATGATTCCTGCCTTCAGTCTCTGGGTGAGCTGGTCAAAATCTGCACGGCTTGTTACGTAACTGCTAACCGCAACTGCTAACCGCAACCGTTAGCATGCTAGCGCTAGCATTAGCATGCTAGCTCGTTCTCAATGGCAAAGCGCTGCTACAACACACACAAGTTCACCATAATCTCCAAAAGAAGTACTTCCATGTGCGCCCTCCTTTAGAAGAAGTCTCCCGGCTAATCCTGCCTTGGAACTGACCAAAGTTGGAGAAACAACCTTTCTTTTACTGTCTGTGGTTTTAACCATAGACGGTATATAAAATGGACACAGCGATCCCGCTGTTTTTGACGGAGACAAGTGAAGTCTCTTACCAGCACTTTCCCGGTGATGGTTAAGTGTTACTGAGCGTTACTGCGCAGCCTCAAACTGAGCTTGATGACGTAGATGTGACGTGAGCAACGTGTCTGAACGTTGTAAGTCTTCTGGTAGCTGTGCCGAGAGAAATCTCAATCATTCCCAATCTATCAGAGACGGAGAGCGTAGGTATATGTAAGGAGATAACATAGGCACAGGCTAATTATTGATAACTAAAATGATAGTTAACATTAGCAATTAAACTAAACAGCTGATGTAAGTCCAAACTGCCTGCGAGCTTCTCCTGTACTATACGGTAATTCCTCTACTATGAGACAGTAAGTCTCGTGGTTATGACCCAACCGTTAGCCTATTTTTATAAAAACGTCTGCTACGGAGCCATAACGTGAGGTACAAGGTAACGGAGCCTTTTATACATTGTCGTGTTTCTTTAGAAATAAACGACGGACAAATGAAGTCTTGAAACGCTTCAGATGTAAAGTTATTGGCTGTCAAAGTGACGCCAAAATGAATGGCAGTGAATGGGATGCTAACGGGGGGTGATGGCTTATTAGCATCAAAATGTCACCATAGGAGGCTTCACTCTGAGGAGAGAAGTCTGGCCCCTTGGAGCTAACTGACATGATCTACCATCTGAGCTACTGAGCATGTGCAGAGTGGAATCAAAGATAGTACAGAAGGAAAGATGATTCACTCTGTAGCTAAAACAGAGACCTGAACACAAGGTGAAAAGAGGAGCTGCAGCAGTGAGAGAGAGATGTGCTGTACAACAACAATATATTAAACCATGTAAACATATTCTGGTACAACCTTAAAATACAATTATGAACTAATGAAAATGAGCAGAATATGGCATCTTTAACAAGACTCAGCAGTGCTGCGAGACATCGGACCTTCCCTCTGTTGTCTCTTTCCTTCGGTATTAAAACAACCACAGAGCATCTCGGTGTACTGACGTCACCTCTCAAGATTTTTGGGTACTCGCCAAAAAACCCTTGGCGACCCAACACATGGCCCTTACGCAATGTTTTAAAAAAGGACACATGTGTGTAGCCCTTCCCTTCTTTCCATTCTTCCCAGTCAGTATAATCATCACATCACACTCAGGGCCTCTCTAACCAGCGCGCCACACGCCTCCACACATCACCAGACGAATACACTAAAGTTCAGTAACAGTCCCACACGTTGCCTCGTCGTGACGCCCCTCGGCGTCTCTCTTCTCGTCCCTCTTTCATCCTCACTTTTAAGCTCCATTTCCCGCTCCGTTGGAGGCAAGACTGGCGCGATGCCAGCGTGTGTGGGTATTTATTTTGTAGTCATCTCAGCCGGAAGGGTGTGTGTTTTAATCACTGTACAACTCCTTTCTCTTCCCACTCAGTTAGGATTACAATCTGGTCTTTTTATGAAAAAAAAAACACTTACAGTTTTACAGTTGTTATAATAAGTTGCACACTTTACAGAGAAAGAAGTGGTTGTTTTTGACGGAGGGATTTCACATCCTGCAGGATGATGACAGAAATGGGTGTAACGGAGCGAGTTTTTAGAGGGCTGAGGAGATTTAATTACTTACTGAGAAATGATACTGAAGTTCCAGGAAAATGAGCCTGCTGAGGAATCAAATACGGTTCTAAACCAAGACATGTTTTTGGAATTTCATGCCATTCATTGCATCGTTTAAAGTTGTTTATTGTTATGCCAAGTACAATATTTCTAAATGGGTTGATGAAATATATATCGGGGGCCGTGTTCCAAAGGCAGAAAAACATAAAGCATTTTGGAAAATTACGACATTGTATTGACATTACAAACAATTTGAATAATAATATTTGATTTTGAAAGTCATTTTTTCAGTGTAACTGCATTTTGGCTTTTTATTGCTCTTTTTTTTTAAAGACAGGATCACTGTTTGTGATCAGTGTTCTCCATAACTGTTGGAAACATATTAGACAAACTTATTGTGATATATTAAACCAGAACAGTGCTGTTTGGCGTCCATACAACAAATGCATATGGAATCTTGACAGCCTCGTACGTTATCATCCAGTCATTATTATAACATGAAAAGGGTATAGTTTAAAAAAGGTACTTGTTAGTTATCATATTATGGAACATTATACAGAATGGTGCTCACAGTAATTGTTAATCAATCCCTCCAGAAAAACCTGATTATGCGATCGCATAATTCAATGCATAATCAGCCAAAGTCTGCATATTTATGCGGGGGGGCCGCATTTTTTCAAATGTTAGCTTGCTAACTCCGCCTCGTTACACGTTACCCCCTCGCCACACAGAAAACAAGCCGAATAAAGCGGTCGCTCGTGGTGATAGCGATGAGCTTTGTGTGGATGAAGCATGAAGTAAATTTGACTCATTTAGCGTCTCTCTGCCTCGTAGCGTTACTACTCCGCTGCTCGTTTGTCCTTTACTGTAAAACCTCAGCTCCGCGACTCGCCTGAAGTCGGCTTATTATCGGAAGTTTATATTATCGAAAGTTTATACGTTACCATGGCAATGGTACACATAAAAATGGCTGCCGCTCTGACCATTCTGCTACGTTGATTTGAATAGAAATGGCCTTTCTATTCATTTTATTTCCAGTCCCTCCAGAAAAACGTGATTATGCGATCGCATAATTCAATGCATAATCAGCCAAAATCTGCATATTTATGCGGGGGGGGGGGGGGGGCGCATTTTTTCACATTCGCCGCATAAATTGCCGATTTCCGCGCAAAATACGCGGGGCTTGCATGATTTCGTAATCCTCACATTTGCAAAAAAAAGTCACATATATCTCAGCAGGAAGTTGAAAAATGTTGCGTTTACTTCACACAAGAGCAGCCATTTTCCCCTGTTGCCATGGGAACGTTATGAAGTGACGTCATTTCGCCTAGTGAGAACACGGTGTTGGGGGGGGAATCACTTTGTTTTCTTTTTTCATCAAACCGCAATTTTTGCAAGTTCCCGCAATTTCATCGCATAAAATCGCATAAATATCCCGCATATTCCATCGCATTTTTTTAAGAAAACGTGCCGCATAATCAAGGATTTTTGCCCGCAACGATCACAAAAAAACGCCGCGTTTTTCTGGAGGGACTGGTTAATGTGGAGACTGGAAACTGGGAGCTGGATCCACAGGAACTCATAACGATTGATATAAGATATCGTGGGAGAATGGAGAACACTCACCACCTCCACTTCCTTTGGCTTTTTTACCAAAATATTTGATTTTGATTGGCTGGAAGGTGTGAATTAACTTTCAGTAACCCGACTCCTAGGATTCAGGTGTTTGTACGCACTAGCCCTTTTTGTAGGATATTGTTCTTCTTTTTTTTTTTTTTTTTACACATCCAGGCGTTTGTTGTCATATTTTGCTAGAAGGTTTTGGCAGTTTACCGTGACCTCGGTGTGCCAGTAAAACGGGTTGAACTGAAGTGAAGTGAGCTGGAACGGAGAGGACGATAAACAGAGAGACGCTGAGCCGGGAAAAGGAAGATATGCTGGAGAGAACATGAAACAGTATATATAAATGAAAGGTAGGCTGACAATAGCAACAGCAGAATTATGGGATTTAGGATTTAGAGAGAGCACGACCAGAGAGACGCTGGCCAGACGCCTCTGAAAGATCTACTCTAGCTTTATTTTATTGTTCTGGTCCGTCGACTGCTCGGCTCAACTCCTGGATCTCTGGCGACTGTCCACATCAGTGATCATGTCACGCGCACGCACGCACGCACGCACGCACGCACGCACGCACACACAGACACACACATATACACACACACAGATAGACACACAGATACACACAGACACATATACACGCACGCACGCACGCACGCACTCACACACAGACACACACATATACACACACACACACACAGATAGACACACAGATACACACAGACACATATACACGCACGCACGCACGCACGCACACAGACACACACAGATAGACACACACACACACATATATACATACACACACACACACATATATACATACACACACACACACAGACACACATATACACACACACACAGATAGACATATACACGCACGCACGCACGTACGCACACACACATATACACACACACACAGATAGACACACAGATAGACACACACACACACACATATATATACACACACACACACACAGACACACAGATAGACACACATATACACACACGCACGCACGCACGCACACACACACACACACACAGATAGACACACAGACACATATACACACACACGCACACATATACACACACACACGTGCGCACACACAGACACACTGACACATGTACACACACACGCACACACACACACACGCACGCACACACACAGACACACACACACACACACAGACACAGATAGACATACAGACACACGCACAGACACACACAGATAGACACACAACACACACACACACACAGACACACACACACACACACACACCGGCAGACAGACAGACAGGAGGTCGAAATGCATTTTTTTGGCCATAACTCAAAGACTTTCTAAGCTAATTATGACAACGATTCACACAAATGTCTAATAGGATAAAATGATGAAGTGATGAAATTTGATATCTAAAAGGTCAACGGTCAAGTTCACTGTGACGTCATAACGTTCGGCAAAAACACATTTCTGGCACTTATTCATCGTTATAACTCAGGAACACAAGGGGAGACATTTACATCTTAAAATGTAAAATTCTGTGCTGCCGGGCTGAAGATGAGTGTAACGCATCCATGTTTTGCAAACATCTATTATATAAGTCCGGACAGACATGGATGTAAACTGCAACTTGACTGGTTGGCAGAGGCATACAACTGCAAGGAAGTAATTCTGTTTGTTATTTGGCAGGTTTTGGACATCGTTGCTGCTTTGCCTTTTCATTCTGTAGTGAAACACAACATCCACAAAATGCGTCTTTATTGGTAGAAAAACATCACGACTCAACAACTGGTCTGTCCTGTCTCCCCCTGCCTGTAGGTGGCGCTGGTCTTCCCCAACAACGACCCTGCTGCCTTCATGACGGCGTTTTACGGCTGCCTGCTGGCCGAAGTCGTCCCTGTGCCAATAGAAGTACCGCTGACCAGGAAGGTAAGCCTTCGTGGTGCAGAACATCAACGAAATACCGACAACTGTTGGTCCAGCTGGGTGAGAACTATGTATGTAAATGAGAAACTATGTAGGGCCAAGTGTGTCATAGGTGTGGATGGTGATGGTATATATTGCGTTAAACTGAGAGGTGTTTTGTAATGTTAGAATGGACAAGAAATCATCTATAAAATGCAATTCAATAACAGTGAAGTACATTTACTCATGGTGCATATTCACAGAAGTCTCGTTTACACGTACGTGGTTATTCTGAAAAACGGAGACATTTCCCTTCGTCTGTGCCCCTTTGTTTACACGCATTCTCCTCTGAAAACAAGACTTTCTAAAAACTCCGGCCAGAGTGGAGATTTGTGAAATCTTCGTTTGCACCTTTGCACGTAAACTGAGACAAACGGAGGTTTAGGCAGCCGAGGAAGTGAGGAAGAGGAGAGACGGGAACGGATTCTGATTGGCTAACGTGGGCTTGATCTTCTCGTTACACTGCCACCTACAGGTCCGGGTACGTGTAAACAAACACTTTTATTTTTGAAAATGGAGAGGTTGAAATGTCCGTTTATGAAAATAGCCGCACGCGTGTAAACAGAGTCTTGAGAAACTTTTCTAGAACACATTCAATACATCCAAATACATATGCATATATAGTAGTTCTGCATATACAGTAGTTCTGCATATACAGTAGTTCTGCATATACAGTAGTTCTGCATATACAGTAGTTCTGCCATATACAGTAGTTCTGCATATATAGTAGTTCTGCATATATAGTAGTTCTGCATATATAGTAGTTCTGCATATATAGTAGTTCTGCATATATAGTAGTTCTGCATATATAGTAGTTCTGCATATATAGTAGTTCTGCATATATAGTAGTTCTGCATATACAGTAGTTCTGCATATATAGTAGTTCTGCATATACAGTAGTTCTTCCATATACAGTAGTTCTGCATATATAGTAGTTCTGCATATACAGTAGTTCTGCATATATAGTAGTTCTGCATATACAGTAGTTCTGCATATATAGTAGTTCTGCATATATAGTAGTTCTGCATATATAGTAGTTCTTCCATATACAGTAGTTCTTCCATATACAGTAGTTCTGCATATACAGTAGTTCTGCATACACAGTAGTTCTGCATATACAGTAGTTCTGCCATATACAGGCATATATAGTAGTTCTGCATATACAGTAGTTCTGCATATATAGTAGTTCTGCATATACAGTAGTTCTGCATATACAGTAGTTCTTCCATATACAATAGTTCTGCATATACAGTAGTTCTGCATATACGGTAGTTCTGCATACACAGTAGTTCTGCATATACAGTAGTTCTGCCATATACAGTAGTTCTGCCATATACAGTAGTTCTGCCATATACGGTAGTTCTGCATATACGGTAGTTCTGCATATACAGTAGTTCTGCATATACAGTAGTTCTGCCATATACAGTAGTTCTGCATATACAGTAGTTCTGCATATACAGTAGTTCTGCATATACAGTAGTTCTGCATACGCAGACTGTATACACAGTGAAACTGAGGCGGCGTCCACACGGAGACGGTTTTTGGTGCAAACGCACACGTTTTGCATCGTTTTGGCCGATCGTCCAAAATGAATCCTGTGAACTGCCTGAAGACGCACTTTTTTTAAACCTGGTCCCAGGGTGAAAGAATGTGAAACATCGCCCTCACGTCTTCCTTTGGACGGTGAAGCCGCATACTTGCATATCGATGATGTCATCGCCACACCCCTCGACCTCTAGCCTTCGACCTCTTAACCCGCGACGACGTCTCATAACAACAACAACAACGGCGGACTACATGCTTGTGTAGTTTCTGGTTTCCTTGCGCCAGCCATTTTCGTCGTCGTCTTCTTCTTGTGTTTGGTTTTCTTCTTCTACTGTCTGTTTGTATAAAGCGCGCAAGCTTTATACGCATGCTCCTCCTCTTCTTCTCCATTTTTGGTGAATTTCCGTAGCAGAAACAGCGCCACCTATTGGCCTGGAGTATGAAGTAGCGTGTTCAGTCATTTACAAATGGATCCATTTGGACGCAACTATTCTTGAAACGACGCCAGGCAGGGACGGACCGGGACAGCCATTCCGTCCCTTACGGCCCAATTTCAGACGGGGACATTATTTGCTTTATAATAGCAAAAACCAGGCTCACGTGAGATTATGGCACCAGCACCCTGAGGCACACTTACAGGCTTTCATAATGAAATACAGTCCCTCCAGAAAAACGCAGAGTTTTTTTGTGATTGTTGCGGGCAAAAATCCTTGATTATGCGGCACGTTTTCTTAAAATATGTGATGGAATGTGCGGGATATTTATGCAATTTTATGCGATGAAATTGCGGGAACTTGCAAAAACTTTGATGAAAAAAGAGAAAAAAAAGTTCTCTGTCGTCACTTCATAACGTTCTCATGGCAAGAGGGGAAAATGGCTGCTCTTGTGTGAAGTAAACGCAACATTTTTCAACTTTCTGCTGAGATATATGAGACTTTTTTGCAACGAAAATGCGGGGATTATGAAATCATGCAAGCCCCGCAAATTTTTGCGCGGAAATCGGCAATATACACAATTCATAAAACCTTAAAATTAACTACCATGGTGGCATCTTAGAATAGAATGGAAATGCATTTAAAACATGTTATTACATAGGCTACTCAAACACCCAGAACACCAAAGTACGATAGCCGACCAGACGCAAGCTTTTATTTTGAAAAGCAGCATCCCGATTTCTCCAGGCAGGAGGCTCCAGGCTGCAGCCGGACAGTCTGGCATGTTTTTGTTTAAAATATTTTTTCCAGCGACCCACATCGGCCCAAGAGTGCATCGGCCCTTCTGGCATTCACCAGAACTGCCAGATTGCCAGTCTGGATGCAGCAGAAATGGTCAATAACAATCTGTGTAACAAAAACTTTTTTTTAACTTTATTAGTCTGTCCCCCTCACGTCGGAAATCAGGGCTACGCCCCTGGGGCATGGTGTTCAAGTACGCCGCCTAGATTATGTTTATTTATCAGAATAAAGAAGAAACATTCATATTAAATGATTCTGCAACAGGATAACAGAGAAAGAGAGAAAGTGGTGGAGTCTGTTTTCAGTTGTTTGAGTCAACAGTCGGCCCCCCTCGGGCAGCCGGAGACGTTTTCTGTTGCCATGTCTTCTTTTTCCTCCACGTCAAACGCCATTAGTGAGTTGAAAAGAGGACGTGCGGCAGAGCCCCAGAGAGCTAATTCACACCAGTCAACGGAGCTAATTCTTCACTGGGGGATTGTATTATAAACATGAGTCATCAGAAGGCGTCCGTGCTGAGTCATGGTGCAGCACAGAGGACACTGAGCTCTGCTGAGGTGTAATCAGAGCCAAACGTCTCGGGAGAAACATCTCCGCTGCTGTTGTTGTTGTAGCGATTGTTGGAGTCATAGTTTGGCTTGGCGGTCAAAGTGGGAGGAATCAGGAGAGCCAAAGTGTGTGTGTGTGTGTGTGTGTGTGTGTGTGTGTGTGTGTGTGTGTGTGTGTGTGTGCGCGTCCTTTAGTGTGTAATATAGTTTTTATGTTAATGTAATCGATGTATAAACATAGTGTAGCTATCAGCAGACCAAGCTCCATCTTTTAAAGGTATAATGGAGGATTTTCCCGAATTTTAGAAAAGAACCGCCCTCGCCACTTTTTGAAGAAATGCTCCAGAGAGGGAACGCCTATTAAACGTGTGCACGAGAGAGCGTGCACGAGCCTAGTTCTCCTCGTGCACGCTCTGTTTACAAGTTGCTGTCGGCACGGCTCTACAAGCCGACTTTCCAAAAGAAGATTTGCACTTTTTCCACTACGTCAGACTCGCCACCGGTGAGTGGAAATCTATTTAGGACAAGCATCTCTATAGCTAACGTTAGCATGCTACAGGCCAACAAACAAGCTATCGCCGAGAGCGGGGGGGGGCAGCGGTCGGAGGCTTTTATATACCGTCTATGATCGGAGGCCGTGGCCGTCTGCTCGCTGACCTGTCACGGCACGTAAACATATCCCAGAATGATTGACAACCAGGAGGACCAATAGTCTTGATGATCCACCCGGGAAAAAGAAAATCCTCCACTATACCTTTAAGACTGAACATCAGTCTGGGGAGTCTGCTCTGTGTTTTCTCTGCACAAGAGGCGGGACCAACAGGCATAGTTCAAATGACTCTGTACGCCATTGGATAGTCCTTCAGCCAATCAGACCAACGATCCGGGTTACATAGCAGCGACAGCGGCATCAACGGGTTGCTGCGCTTCGGTGCCCGCCATATTGAATGTAAACAAGAAGCTGCTTGGTCGCTTCTCTATCGTCATTTATTAAAGGTCCAATGGCATGAAAATATCACTTGAGGCCTATATAAAAGAGACTTCAGATACAGTATTAGGGCACCACTAAGGTCTATATAAAAGAGACTTCAGATACAGTATTAGGGGACCACTAAGGTCTATATAAAAGAGACTTCAGATACAGTATTAGGGGACCACTAAGGTCTATATAAAAGAGACTACAGATACAGTATTAGGGGACCACTAAGGCCTATATAAAAGCATCCAAAAAGCAGCATTGGACCTGTCTCTCTCTCTGTCTCTGACTCTGACTCTGTCTCTGTCTCTGACTCTGTCTCTGTCTCTGTCTCTGACTCTCTCTCTGTCTCTGACTCTGTCTCTGTCTCTGACTCTGTCTCTGACTCTCTCTCTGACTCTGACTCTGACTCTGTCTCTGACTCTGTCTCTGAGTCTCTCTCTGTCTCTGACTCTGTCTCTGTCTCTGTCTCTGACTCTGACTCTGACTCTGTCTCTGACTCTGACTCTGTCTCTGACTCTGTCTCTGTCTCTGACTCTCTCTCTGACTCTGACTCTGACTCTGACTCTGTCTCTGTCTCTGTCTCTGACTCTCTCTCTGACTCTGTCTCTGACTCTGACTCTGACTCTGACTCTGTCTCTGACTCTCTCTCTGTCTCTGACTGACTCTCTCTCTGTCTCTGACTCTCTCTCTCTGACTCTGACTCTGTCTCTGTCTCTGTCTCTGACTCTCTCTCTGACTCTCTCTCTGACTCTGTCTCTGTCTCTGACTCTCTCTCTGTCTCTGACTCTCTCTCTGACTCTCTCTCTGTCTCTGACTCTCTCTCTCTGACTCTGACTCTGTCTCTGTCTCTGACTCTGACTCTGACTCTGTCTCTGACTCTGTCTCTGTCTCTGTCTCTGGCTCTGTCTCTGGCTCTGTCTCTGTCTCTGACTCTGTCTCTGACTCGGTCTCTGACTCGGTCTCTGACTCGGTCTCTCTCTCTGTCCAGGACGCCGGCAGTCAGCAGATCGGGTTTCTGTTGGGGAGCTGTGGAGTGACCGTGGCTCTGACCAGCGATGCCTGCCATAAAGGCTTACCTAAGAGTCCCACTGGAGAGATCCCACAGTTCAAAGGTCACACACACACACACACACACACACACACACACACACACACACACACACACACACAGAGACAGACAGACAGACGGACACACTTGGAGCACAGAGTCACGGAGTACAAAGTATATGTGTGCCTCTCTTGTTTTAGCACAGGTTTCCTGTCTCTCTCAGTGGGATGAACGGACAGACTGATGGCAACAGACAGCAAGGCTGAGTAATGGATGAAACAGAGAGAGAGAGAGAGAGAGAGAGAGAGAAAGAGAGAGTAGAAATAGAAAGAGAGAGACTTCGAGAGAGGCAGTGAAGTGGTATCGCAAATCGATGGGGAAGCAGCCGACAAGAAGAAAGAAGCAGACACATGATGAATTGAGAATAGAGAGACATTAGGACTAAACAGAGAGAGAGAGAGAGAGAGAGAGACAGAGAGAGAGGCAGAGAGAGAGAGACACAGAAAGAGAGGGAGAGAGAGAGACACAGAAAGAGAGGGAGAGAGACAGAGAGAGAGAGAGATATAGAGAGAGAGAGAGACAGAGAGAGAGAAAGATATAGAGAGAGAGAGACAGAGAGAGAGACAGAGAGAGAGAGATATAGAGAGAGAGAGAGACAGAGAGAGAGAGAGAGATATAGAGAGAGAGACAGAGAGAGACAGAGAGAGAGAGAGAGAGAGAGACAGAGAGAGAGAGACAGAGAGAGAGAGAGAGAGAGAGAGAGAGACAGAGAGAGAGACACACAGAGAGAGAGAGAGTATACTAGTGAGTGATTAATAACGACTGTTTGCTTTTTTCAGTAATGGATGTATAAATAGCAACATGATGCTGACAGATTTACTGCTCCTCACTCAGCATGGCTTTAGGAGTGTATGTGTGTGTGTGTGTGTGTGTGTGTGTGTGTTTCTCATTAAGGTGGAGTGCTCCTCTTATTGATCCGCTGGCTTTAAACTCATCTCTGATTGTTTCTTCTGTCTCAGTGCCCGGGGCCGGCCAGCATTAATCCAGACATTAACAGCCCCTCACATTTTACATCCAATCACGTTCTGTCACTCAGCACTGAGCGTATTAATAATAGTCCTCATGACTTTGATGTTCTACATGCTTCCACTTGGCCAAATAATACACAAACATCACTGTCTTCTCAGTAATACTGTGTGTGGAAGGCATGCAATTAGGAGCCGCTAGCAATCTATCATCACGTGCTGGATGTCCACTACCGACCTTCTGTAAAGTCAATGAAGAACTATCAGAAACAGTCTTGTTTCAGTCAGTTAACTCTTCACCCATTAAGCATCTAGTGCCAAGAATATAGAAGTTATATTTGACTTTAATCCGACTTTTGCTTGTCTCCCTGTTTTTATCCAATTATATCGTTTCAGATATTACTTTACTTACTTATAATGTAAGTTTTGTTCACAAGCAGTGTTTAACTTTTAATTGGGGGGGGCTGTAGGGATCCGTATCGTTTAAAAATACCAATACCAGTATCATTAAAGTGATACAGATACCTATAGTACTAGAGTACTTTATCCAGTACTACTTCATTGTCTGTCTGTCAGCTACGGAAGCCCTGAAAGGCAAGGTTAAAAAAAAAGTTTTTTTCTGGCATCGTCGGCCGAAAACCTACGTTTAAGTCCTACATACGAGTTAAATATAGCTTTCGGCGATTAATAGTATCTCCTACGTAGGAGATACTATCTCCTAGAAAACTTTTTTTCATCACCCGCTCCACCCATCCAGGAGGCTCAGACATTTTTGCGTTCAGCGTCCACCGACAACTGCGGACTTGTACCGGTCGTGCAGCCACAACGTTGCGTGCATTTTCCTGGACACATGCAGCCACTTTCCCAGTAGTAGGAACCGCCCATGCAACTGATCGACTCGTTCTCACTCCCAACTCGTCAAATGAGGACGCTCGGGCAGTGTCTCTCGGCGTCAGATGTTGACGCAAAAATCACCCTTTAGCGTCTGTACGGAACGCACCGGGCAGAGCAGCGGCTCGACCGCGGCGCCGTAAGATGACGTAGTATTAAAAGCGGCAACGGTAGCAAGTAGTGTGAAAGTAGGGAGGTTGGATGGGTCAAACAACACGGGACTTTCACCCAGGAGACCGGGGTTCGTGTCCCGTTCTTGTACCACGTCACTGAAACGTACAACCCCAAATCAGAAAAAGTTGGGACAGTATGGAAAACACAAATAAAAAAAGAAAGTAGTGATTTCTAAATGTACTTTGACTTTGATTTCATTGCAGACAATGTGAACACAAAATATTTCATGTTTTGTCTGGTCAACTTAATTTAACTTGTAAATATACATCCTTTCCTGTCATTCAGACCTGCAACACATTCCAAAAAAGGTTGGGACAGGAGCAATTTAGGGCTAGTAATCAGGTAAATTGGTTAAATAATGATGTGATTTGAAACAGGTGATGTCAACAGGTGATTGTAATTATGATTTGGTACAAAAGCAGCATCCAAGAAAGGTCTAGTCCTTTAGGAGCAAAGATGGGCCAACAAATACGTGAGGAAATTATTGAAATGTTTAAAAAAATGTTCCTCAATGAAAGATAGGAAGACATTTGCTTATTTCACCTTCAACAGTGCATAATATAATTAAAAGATTCAAGGAATGAGGAGGATTTTCAGTGCGTAAAGGACAAGGGCACAAGCCTAAGCTGAACAACCGTGATCTCCGATCCCTCAGGCGGCACTGCATCAAGAATCGTCATTCATCTATAAGTGATATCACCACATGGGCTCAGGACTACTTTGGCAAACCTTTGTCAAGTACCACAATACGTAGTTACAGCCACAAATGGCAGTTAAAACTGTACTGTGCCAAAAGGAAGCCCTATGTTAACAGTGTCCAGAAGCGCCGTTGACTTCTCTGGGCTCGGAGGCATCTGGGATGGACCATCACACAGTGGAAACGTGTACTGTGGTCAGACGAATCAGTATTTCAGGTATTTTTTGGGAGAAATGGACACCGTGTGCTCCGGACCAAAGAAGAAAAGGATCATCCAGACTGTTACCAGCAACAAGTCCAAAAGCCAGGGTCTGTCATGGTATGGGGTTGTGTCAGTGCCCTTGGCAAAGGTAACTTGCACTTCTGTGATGGCACCATTAATGCTGAAAAGTACATAGAGATTTTGGAGCACAATATGCTGCCTTCAAGAAGACATCTTTTCCAGGGACGTCCATGCATATTTCAACAAGATAATGCAAAACCACATTCTGCACACATTACAAAGTCCTGGCTGCGGAGGAAGAGGACACGGGTACTTGACTGGCCTGCCTGCAGTCCCGACCTGTCTCCAATAGAGAATGTGTGGCGCATTTTAAAGCGCAAAATACGACAACGAAGACCCCGTACTGTTGCCCACCTTAAGACTTGTTTGCAGCAAGAATGGGACAAAAATGACACCTGAAACACTTCATCACTTGGTGTCTTCAGTCCCTAAACGTCTTTTAAGTGTTGTGAAGGAATGGCAACAAGAACCAAAATAGGAATTTTGTTTTTTTTAAACAAAAACAATGAAAATAATGAGGAACACATTAAATTATGTGCTGCTGTATTGTCTGCAATGAAATACAAGTCGAAGTACATTTAGAAATCACTACTTTCTTTTTTTATTTGTGTTTTCCATACTGTCCCAACTTTTTCTTATTTGGAGTTGTATTTGACATTTATTTATTGAAGAGGAATAACCCCTTGAGATGAACCATCTCGTTTTCAAGGGGATCCTCAAATCCAGGCACAGAAATTGACATTGACCTTACAGCGGCAGTCCAAAGATTGCTCACTCATCCCTCAACAAAGTAAACACATGAAATATGAAATATGTATGTACCGAAACACACATCTAGACAGCAGTAAACACGTATGCACACATACATGTAAATGTAAATGTAAGGGATAAATGCACCATGAGATAGGTTTCGTTTAATTAAATCAGGAAGCAGTGGTTCACCTGTGACTGTTTGTTTTTTGTCTCCGTGTGTCCAGGCTGGCCCAAGGTGCTGTGGTTCGTCGCAGAGTCCAAACACCTCTCCAAGCCTCCCCGAGACTGGTTCCCACATATCAAGGACGCCAACCACGACACGGCCTACATCGAGGTAACACACACAGACACACACACAGACACACACACAGACACACACGCAGACACACGCAGACACACACACAGACACACGCAGACACACACACAGACACACACACAGACACACACACAGACACACGCAGACACACACACAGACACACACACAGACACACACACAGACACACGCAGACACACACACACACAGACACACACACACATACACACGCAGACACACACACAGACACACACAGAGACACACACACAGACACACAGACACACACACACGCAGATATATACACACACACACACACGCAGACACACGCAGACACACACACACACAGACACACACACACGCAGATATACACACACACACACACACACACACACACGCAGACACACACACACACGCAGACATATACACACACACACACACACACACACACACACAGACACACGCAGACACACACACAGACACACGCAGACACACACACAGACACACACACAGACACACACACAGACACACGCAGACACACACACACACACAGACACACACACACATACACACGCAGACACACACACAGACACACACAGAGACACACACACAGACACACAGACACACACACACGCAGATATATACACACACACACACACACACACGCAGACACACGCAGACACACACACAGACACACACAGACACACGCAGACACACACACACACACACACACACACACACACACACACACACACACACACACATGCAAACACTGAATAAAGTGTATCTCCTCCAGGCAGTCTTGTAACGTAACAAAGTACAAAACTTTGCTACTGTACTTAAGTAGAAGTTTCACATATCTGTACTTTACTTCGTTACTTATATTTCTGGAAACTTTTACTTTGACTTTACTACATATCCTGAATAAAGTGAATACTTTTACTCCACTACATTTCCCCTCAGCATCTTAGTTACTCGTTACCTGCAACGTCGGAGGTAACGATTCTTTCTCACAAACAGTCAAATTCAGTTTGTGTTTTCCTCTTTGTTGATGTCAGACGTGATGTTTAAGGTGTGGAAACCCTGAATATTACGCTTCACTATAAGGGAGCTACAATAAAGTTCTAAAGTTTTAATACTTAAGTAAATTTAATATCACAAAATTACTTTTGATACTTACGTATACAGTAAATATCAGATACTTTAAGACTTTTACTCAAGTGATATTCTAAAAGGTGACTTTAACTTCTACCAAAGTAATTTTTCTGGTAAGATACTTGTACTTTTACTCAAGTATTGTTTTCGAGTACTTTATACAAGACACATTTCCACCTGTGTAGTTCCACTTGTTACTATCGTTACTGGAAATCAATGGTACTCCATGTCTTTTGGATTCCAGTCACCGTGTAGCTGAGTGGATGTTTCTCCGCCGGCTGCTAATCAATGGTACCATCTCGTCTGATTGATTTCAAATTCACCTGACGCACCTGGGCAGAAGTAGCACCGGCAGCACGGTGATTGCGCCGGGGATTGAAACAGGCCGAAAGGAAAATGATGAAAGCGGAGGGATGATTGAAAAACGATCGACTTTTTGTTTTGTTTTTAGCCGAGACTGATGAACTTACTGTATCTTTTTAAAAAAATATTTCTTCAGAAACTCTAACATATTTTTGTTAATGTCTCCTCGTGATTCATACCTTTTAATAGCAGCTCCTAATGTGCTTCGTTTTCATTCCAGCCAGCAGCCGTTTGTCAGATATGTGTCAGACTTATCACACAGAGATCTCATTTTGGAAAGAATCTCATCCATTAGCGTCGGCCGCGCAGCACTCAGACATCATTTTAGCTTTTTTGGAACCTTAAATTCACCAATCATCATTTTTACATCTGATTCGTGACCTTAAATATATTCATATTGTTCTCACAATGTCTCAAGAATGAATTCCTGTTTTTATGGTCGCATGCTTGACTGAGAACTAAGATATCTTTTCACAGACAGTGTTCTGACTCTGACAACAGCTATTATCATGTTATATGCTTCACTGACTAACTAAACCGGCTGTCACAAAGGGAGTCGGAGGCAAAAGACTTGTTGCCATCTAGTCACTGAATTCACATTTAAGTACAAGGGTGAACATTTGCAATTTGTTTGGTCATTTAAAAAAAAAAAAATGAAGGTAACCAAGCAGCATTTTGTTAAAAAATTATGTTTAGATATAGACTAAAACAAAAGCAATCCCTCTCGATCTTCACTTATGACTCACTACAAGTGTGTGGCGGTGTCTGCAGAAACGCTGTCCTCTGCCTGTATTTGCTGTATTAAGATGTGTGCGGGATGTTTCTGACTGACTCTGACTCTGTCTCTGACTCTGACTCTGTCTCTGACTCTGACTCTGTCTCTGTCTCTCTCTCTGACTCTATCTCTGACTCTGACTCTGACTCTATCTCTGACTCTGTCTCTGACTCTCTCTGACTCTGACTCTGTCTCTGACTCTGACTCTTTCTCTATCTCTGACTCTGTCTCTGACTCTCTCTGACTCTGACTCTGTCTCTGTCTCTCTCTCTGTCTCTGACTCTGACTCTGACTCTGTCTCTGACTCTGTCTCTCTCTCTCTCTCTGACTCTGTCTCTGACTCTGTCTCTCTCTCTGACTCTGTCTCTGTCTCTGACTCTCTCTCTGACTCTGTCTCTGACTCTGTCTCTCTCTCTGACTCTGTCTCTGTCTCTGTCTCTGACTCTGTCTCTGTCTCTGACTCTCTCTCTGACTCTGTCTCTGACTCTCTCTCTGTCTCTGACTCTGTCTCTGTCTCTCTCTCTCTCTCTGACTCTGTCTCTGTCTCTGTCTCTGTCTCTGACTCTGACTCTGTCTCTGTCTGTGACTCTGTCTCTGTCTCTGACTCTGTGACTCTGTCTCTATCTCTGTCTCTGACTGTCTCTGTGACTCTGTCTCTATCTCTGTCTCTGACTCTGACTCTGACTCTCTCTCTGTCTCTGTCTCTGACTCTGACTCTGACTCTGTCTCTCTCTCTGACTCTGACTCTGTCTCTGACTCTGTCTCTGACTCTGACTCTGTCTCTGTCTCTGACTCTGACTCTGTCTCTGTCTGTGTCTCTGACTCTGTCTCTGTGACTCTGTCTCTATCTCTGTGACTCTGACTCTGTCTCTTTGGTGCAGTATAAGACCTGTAAGGACGGCAGTGTCCTCGGTGTGACGGTGATGAGGATAGCCATGCTCACACACTGCCAGGCCCTCACACAGTCCTGCTCATACACAGAAGGTAACACACACACACACACACACACACACACACACACACACACACACACACACACACACACCACATAATGTGTTGTTTCTCCCTGACTGTGGCGTTCATGTGTCTCTCTCGTCCTCCAGCTGAGACCATAGTGAATGTATTAGACTTCAAGAAGGATGTAGGACTGTGGCACGCCGTCCTGACTGTAAGAAGAGCTCTCCTTAACCCTTACTGTCTCTCTTAATCATTCCGAATAATAAATGAAGGCTAATAGCACAATTTCCCTGACTATTGTTTAGTTTTTTTGATATATATACGCAATATAGAAAATCTTTTTTATTTTCCCATTTGGTGGCTTCTGAGCTGTAAATAGTAACCGTAAAGTTAAATATTCAAATGGAAGATGTCAACTTTCTGTCCGTCTCTGTCTCTGTTTCTATTCTTTAAAGTTATACATATTTTAACTTCATACTTTACAAGAACAAGCTCTCTTGAAACATCCCTCACACTCGATTCCTTAATTTCTCCCTGTCTCTGTCTCTGTCAGAGTGTAATGAATATGATGCATGTCATCAGTATTCCCTACGCTCTCATGAAGGTCAACCCTCTGTCCTGGATCCAAAAAGTCTGCCAGAACAAAGGTAACCAAATCTACTTAAAACTCATTGCAAACGCTGCTGGAAAAGTCCCATTTCAACATGTATAAATCATGCACATGTTACTTGACCTACTGTAAACTAATCAGACTTGTTTTAACATTGTGATCCAGCAGATCAGCGTTTGAGGGAAACCTGCTGGATAGCTTTAGAGCGCACAGTTTGATATTTTCTTGCTGTTGCTTTTTACAAACGGCATCTACGGTGGCCAAACGGGGACAAACGCACCGCAACTTAACCTCAAATAGACAGCTGCAAATACACACAACACAACCAAATACAGAAATGCGCTGCAAATATAGAAACAATGCAAAATGAAAAGCACCGAAAACAAATACAACAGAAAAAACGCTGCATGCAGTTTACACACCGGAAGGCGAGGTTATGTCAGAGTGGATATTTTGTGTTCCTAATTTTGTTTTCTACTTTTCAGTAACATATATGGGCGGTGTTGCCAACTTAGCGACTTTGTCGCTAGATTTAGTGACTTGTCAGACCCCCCCCCCCCCCCCCCCCCTTAGCGACTTTTCTTTCACAAAAGCGACTAGCTACAAATCTGGAGACTTTCTGTAGAAAAGACGCCAATATTGTCCAGCGAGCATGCAAGGTATTTCTCTTTTTGTGGCAGTCACCTCTCTATTCTTCTGTTCTGTGACTGAGGAGCAGCAACTCTCTCTCTCCCTCTCTCTCTCTCTGTCTCTCTCTCTCTCTCTCTCCCTCTCGGTGGGGTTGTAATATCAAGCTGTTCCAACTGGACAACTTCCATTGTGTAAACTGGATGCAGCATTTTTCTGTTGCATTTGTTTGTCGCGGTTTGTGTGCTTTTCATTTTGCATCGTTCCTGTATGTGCATTGCGTTTGTGTGTTTTGTTGTGTTTGTGTGTATTCACAGCGTGTTTGCTAAATGCTGCGCATGTGGTGTCAAATGAATGAAGACGTTTTCTTAATTTGCATGTGTATTTTTTTACGGCCACCGTAAGCGGGTGACAGAATCGGCCTATTTTCGCCTTGTTGGCTGCAATCAGCAGATAAGAAGATATTCACCTATTGCAGTGGCCACTTCTGTGAAACAAGGTTATATTAAAGGTTGTCTGTCTGATTGAATTTGTGCTTATTCTTAACCCTAACCATGAGTTAATAGTGACTAAATGTGTATGAATATTTTGCTGTTGGTGTGTGTTTTCTCTTTGCGTAGCCAAGGTGGCGTGCGTGAAGTCGCGGGACATGCACTGGGCTCTGGTCGCCCACCGGGAGCAGCGGGACATCAACCTGAGCTCCCTGCGCATGCTGGTGGTGGCTGACGGTTCAAATCCCTGTAAGAACACACTCTGAGAAGAAACTGATCTGCTCGTGCGAGAAGTGAAAGCGCACGAGCAGATCATACCATAATACTGTCTCATATTGTTATATTTTTTGCATGTTTGTGTGCTGCTGCTAGTTCTCTCGTTATTTTAAGTTGATACAACGAAGCACTTTTACTGTGTAATTATACATTGAAAGATCAGGATTGTAAATACAAAACTTGATCAGCTTATTTTATGTAATGCATTGTAAAATATGAAACTGTCAAATAAAGAATGTGTAATGGGTAGTGAGGTGCTGGGGTAACGCACGCAGAATGACCTTCAGAACTGTGTCTGTCAGGGTCGGTCTCGTCCTGCGACGCCTTCCTCAACGTGTTCCAGACTAAAGGTCTGAAGCCAGAGGTCATCTGTCCCTGTGCCAGCTCCCCCGAGGCCCTGACTGTAGCTTTAAGGAGGTACGCACGCACGCACACGCACACGCACACGCACACGCACTCTTACGCACACACACACACACACACACATGCACGGACGCATGCACACACACATGCACGCACACACATGCACAGACACACGCACACAAACATGCACGCACGCACACACTCACACACACACACAAATTCACGTACACATGCACACACACATGCACGGACAAACCCACACGCACACACACGCACAGACACGCACACACACACATGCACGGACAAACCCACACGCGCGCACACACGCACACTTACACACGCACAGACACACATGCACGCACACACACATGCACGCACGCTTACGCACAGACACGCACACATACACACAGGCGCACACTTACGCACGCACACACACATGCACACCCACGGACACACGCACAGACACACGCACAGACACGCACACACACAAATGCACGGACAAACACACACGCACACACACATGCACACTTACGCATGCACGCACGCACACGCACAGACACATGCACACACACTCACAGACACACACACGGACACACACACACACACACACACACGTGGCTTTTCATTGGTGTGTGCACATGTGAACCATCACGTTACACACATAAATGCACATGGACTGCATTTATCGCTTTTATAGTCTTAACGAGTCAAGCACATTTATAGAGTTGCTCCTAAATGTAATTTATATTTAATGAATAAAAAAAAAAAAGTAAAACCAAAAAAATCTATAGTTTCTTTTGACTGCAGAGATATACGATGTTCTTATTTAAAATAGAATCAGGTTGTCATTATCAGAAGGCATCAAACTCTGTAGTTCTACACACAAATCATTAAATAATTAACAAAACACTGTTATAAAATCGCTTATTTTATGGCCTTAACTCCTGCAAACAGTTTCCCCTTCCATAAATAATAACCATACAGTATGTATTTACTCTCCTCCGCAAATAAGTTGCTTTTCCTCCCTTCCACTGTGTCCCGCTCTTATTTTTTTTTAGCTCAATCAAACTTCTCACTTTACAGTTTTGTGGCTTTTGAAAGACTAAACTTACAACTTTTCCACCTCTTTCATCATCCATTCATGCTCTTAATTAGGACACTGTAAAATCCCTGTGTGTGTGTGTGTGTGTGTGTGTGTGTGTGTGTGTGTGTGTGTGTGTGTGCGTGCGCGCTTTAAGTGTATGTGTGTTTTAATTGTGCCACACACAGGCTAATAAAAAGCACTTTGCCTCAGCGGGTGGGGTTGTAATGAACTCACTTTATTTTCAGAAGAGCTGCTTTAAAACTCATTAAAAAATCACAAAACAGGACACACACACACACACACACACACGCACACACACACACACACACGCACACACACACACACACAAACACACACACACACACACACACACACACACACACACACACACGCACACACACACACACACAAACACACACACACACACACACACACCATAACTGGACTTGTACTTCTGAGGATCCTTATTGGCACACAGTCCCTAGCTCCTAAGTCTAACTTAAACCTCAATTTATCCTAAACCTTAGACTGAAATCTCCCTAAAAACCCTCAAACAGGGATGCAGTGACAACGAAGAAGGCCCTCACTTTCTGAAAGGATTTTGCATTTATGCATTTTATAAAAAAAAAAACATTGTCCAAGCACAACAAAAAATGTGATCTCTTTCCAAAAATGTCCACACTTACTAAAAATGTTTTTACTTTCCAAAAATATTGTTACTTTCTTTCTGTCTTTCTTGCAAAAAAATCCTCATATTACAAAGATATTGCGACTTTCCTAAAATGTCTTCACTTTCCAGGTTGTCCCTACTCCTCCTCGCTTAATTAAACACGTCCTCGCTTTATCAGACAAAATATCGTCACTTTCCAAAAATGTCCCCATTTTGAAAAAAAAAGTCTCCCTTGAGAAAATGTCCCAACTTTTCAAAAAAATAACTTTTTCCTGAAGTGTCTTCACTTTCCAAAACGTTCTTTACTTTCTAAAAATGTCCTCGCTTTCAAATTTTTTTTTTCACTTTCCCAAAAAATGCCCTCAGCCTTAAAAACTGTCCACACTTAACAAGTTCTCCCCCAATTATTCTTTCAAAGAAATGTCCTGACTCTCAGGATGTAACCGTTCTCGTCACAAAGATAAAAATTGAAGGGAGCGCACACATCGCTCCATCCCCGTTTCCAAGTGATCTGATTGGCTGTCTCCTCTCCCCCCCCCCCCCCCCCCCCTTTCTGCAGGCCCGTGGAGGAGGGCAGCGACCCCCCCGGCCGCGGCGTCCTGTCCATGCAGGGGCTGAGTCACGGCGTGATCCGGGTCGACTCAGAGGAGAAGCTGTCGGTGCTCACGCTGCAGGACGTCGGCTCCGTCATGCCCGGAGGTGAGACCGCCGCCGCCGCCGCACGTGCCCAACGAGTACAGTTTTTGGGAGACTTTCTACTTTTCCAAGGCTCGATATTTTACGTTTTACCATTTATCTGATAGCTGGAGTTGTTACTGTGTGTGAAAGAAGCATGTTTTGACATCAAGGACCCCCAAACTGACACAAATTAGACCACGAACCCCCATTTGATTACATTTTGTCTCAAGTTTATTACAGAAAATCTATGAAAGCCATGACCAAAATAGTCATTTATTCTGCGATTGTTGTTATTAGTTATGGATGGAATAATAGTGAAAATGTAGTCCACATTTTGCTGGGGACCCCCTGGAACCCCCCCTCAAGGACCTCCGTGGGTCCCCGGACCCCACTTTGAGAACCACTGATGCAGAGCAACACACGAGTCCAGACGAAGATGTGGATAAAACCAAATAATATCTCTGGGTTTTTGCTTTTAAGACTTTTTCTTCTTATTTTTTTGTATACATACATAACATAACACACATATTAGTTAGTTGTTACTTTGCAGAATCATATTTTCAAACATCAAACATAAGATAAATGTGACTGCTGTCGGGTACTAATCCTTCAAAGAATATCCCCAAAAGACAAAGGAAACTGCTTTGTTCCAACTCAATGACTTGAAAGCATCGTCTAAAAGATATTTGAGATTTTACTCAACCGGTACCAGACATTTATGTCTGTCTGTCCAGTCTTTCTCATCAATTCTTCTGTCTTTCCTTCTGTCCTAACGTCTTCTGTCTGTCCTTCTGTCCTAACGTCTTCCGTCTTTCCTTCTGTCCTAACGTCTTCTGTCTTTCCTTCTGTCCTAACGTCTTCCGTCTTTCCTTCTGTCCTAACGTCTTCTGTCTTTCCTTCTGTCCTAACATCTTCTGTCTTTCCTTCTGTCCTAACGTCTTCTGTCTTTCCTTCTGTCCTAACGACTTCTGTCTTTCCTTCTGTCCTAACGTCTTCTGTCTGTCCTTCTGTCCTAATGTCTTCTGTCTTTCCTTCTGTCCTAACGTCTTCTGTCTTTCCTTCTGTCCTAACGTCTTCTGTCTTTCCTTCTGTCCTAACGTCTTCTGTCTTTCCTTCTGTCCTAACGTCTTCCGTCTTTCCTTCTGTCCTAACGTCTTCTGTCTTTCCTTCTGTCCTAACGACTTCTGTCTTTCCTTCTGTCCTAACGTCTTCTGTCTTTCCTTCTGTCCTAACGTCTTCTGTCTGTCCTTCTGTCCTAACGACTTCTGTCTTTCCTTCTGTCCTAACGTCTTCTGTCTTTCCTTCTGTCCTAACGTCTTCTGTCTGTCCTTCTGTCCTAACGACTTCTGTCTTTCCTTCTGTCCTAACGTCTTCTGTCTTTCCTTCTGTCCTAACGTCTTCTGTCTTTCCTTCTGTCCTAACGTCTTCCGTCTTTCCTTCTGTCCTAACGTCTTCTGTCTTTCCTTCTGTCCTAACGACTTCTGTCTTTCCTTCTGTCCTAACGACTTCTGTCTTTCCTTCTGTCCTAACGTCTTCTGTCTTTCCTTCTGTCCTAACGTCTTCCGTCTTTCCTTCTGTCCTAACGTCTTCGGTCTTTCCTTCTGTCCTAACGTCTTCCGTCTTTCCTTCTGTCCTAACGTCTTCTGTCTTTCCTTCTGTCCTAACGTCTTCTGTCTTTCCTTCTGTCCTAACGTCTTCCGTCTTTCCTTCTGTCCTAACGTCTTCTGTCTTTCCTTCTGTCCTAACGTCTTCCGTCTTTCCTTCTGTCCTAACGTCTTCTTCTGTCTTTCCTTCTGTCCTAACGTCTTCTGTCTTTCCTTCTGTCCTAACATCTTCTGTCTTTCCTTCTGTCCTAACGTCTTCCGTCTTTCCTTCTGTCCTAACGTCTTCTGTCTTTCCTTCTGTCCTAACGTCTTCCGTCTTTCCTTCTGTCCTAACGTCTTCTTCTGTCTTTCCTTCTGTCCTAACGTCTTCTGTCTTTCCTTCTGTCCTAACATCTTCTGTCTTTCCTTCTGTCCTAACGTCTTCCGTCTTTCCTTCTGTCCTAACGTCTTCTGTCTTTCCTTCTGTCCTAACGTCTTCTGTCTTTCCTTCTGTCCTAACGTCTTCTGTCTTTCCTTCTGTCCTAACGTCTTCCGTCTTTCCTTCTGTCCTAACGTCTTCTTCTGTCTTTCCTTCTGTCCTAACGTCTTCCGTCTTTCCTTCTGTCCTAACATCTTCTGTCTTTCCTTCTGTCCTAACGTCTTCCGTCTTTCCTTCTGTCCTAACGTCTTCTGTCTTTCCTTCTGTCCTAATGTCTTCTGTCTTTCCTTCTGTCCTAACGTCTTCCGTCTTTCCTTCTGTCCTAACGTCTTCTGTCTTTCCTTCTGTCCTAACGTCTTCTGTCTTTCCTTCTGTCCTAACGTCTTCTGTCTTTCCTTCTGTCCTAACGTCTTCCGTCTTTCCTTCTGTCCTAACGTCTTCTGTCTTTCCTTCTGTCCTAATGTCTTCTGTCTTTCCTTCTGTCCTAACGTCTTCCGTCTTTCCTTCTGTCCTAACGTCTTCTGTCTTTCCTTCTGTCCTAACATCTTCTGTCTTTCCTTCTGTCCTAATGTCTTCTGTCTTTCCTTCTGTCCTAATGTCTTCTGTCTTTCCTTCTGTCCTAACGTCTTCCGTCTTTCCTTCTGTCCTAACGTCTTCTGTCTTTCCTTCTGTCCTAACGTCTTCCGTCTTTCCTTCTGTCCTAACGTCTTCTTCTGTCTTTCCTTCTGTCCTAACATCTTCTTCTGTCTGTCCTTTCAGATTTCTTTTTCAGCTGATCCGAAAACAAAACAAAAATCCCCATTTTACTGGTATCATTTATTACATGAATGCAGGACTTATTTTTCACTTTTTGTAACTTGATACTTTAACTAAAGTAAGACTTGTATCTGACTCCATATTTCTCTTGAAAACTGTCCTCCTAATCATTTCATGTTGTTTGACAGAGGTAATGTTCATGTAAAACTACACAAATTATCATTATTGTAAGAATTTGTTCCTGTCTGTGTGTCTGTAGGTATGATGTGTGTGGTGAAGTCCGAAGGTGTTCCTCAGCTCTGTAAAACGGACGAGATCGGAGAGTTGTGCGTTTGTACTATTGCCACGGGAACGTCCTACTACGGTCTGGCCGGCATGACCAAGAACACCTTCGAGGTGAGCGCGCGTGTGTGTGTGTGTGTGTGTGTGTGTGTGTGTGTGTGTGTGTGTGTGTGTGTGTGTGTGTTTTTTCTCACCGTCTGCTTTAAAGAGCTCATATTATGCTATTATCCAAACAGCTCTGTTGTAGTCCAGCCTTTACTTCAGAGACACACGTGGTCACTTTGGAACACACGTTATAATGCTCGCCTAGCTGCTAGCATGGCACGCCCTCATACTCTGCTTCTGACTGGCTAGTAGTCCTTACCTAGGTACTGTCAGGACACGCCCTCATACTCTGCTCCTGACTGGCTAGTAGTCCTTACCTAGCTACTGTCAGGGCACGCCCTCATACTCTGCTTCTGACTGGCTAGTAGTCCTTACCTAGGTACTGTCAGGACACGCCCTCATACTCTGCTTCTGACTGGCTAGTAGTCCTTACCTAGGTACTGTCAGGGCACGCCCTCATACTCTGCTTCTGACTGGCTAGTAGTCCTTACCTAGGTACTGTCAGGGCACGCCCTCATACTCTGCTTCTGACTGGCTAGTAGTCCTTACCTAGGTACTGTCAGGACACGCCCTCATACTCTGCTTCTGACTGGCTAGTAGTCCTTAGTAGCCAGACCCTCCTCCAGCGCACTTTGGAGGATGGTCTGGCAAAGCGAGACTAGTTTCTGACTGGCTAGTAGTCCTTAAAACAAAGATGGAACAGAAGTGAGATGTCTCACTCTGTAGCTGAAACAGAGAGCTCAACACACAGGATGAAAAGAGGAGCTGCAGCAATGTGCAGTATGACGCAAATATGATGTGAAAATGAGCGTAATACGATGTTTAAAAAAACTACGCAGGTCTTCCCTGTGAGCAACACCGGGGCTCCCATCGGTGAGTTTCCCTTCACTAGGACCGGCCTGCTGGGCTTCATTGGACCCGCGGGGCTGATCTTCGTGGCGGGGAAGATGGACGGTCTGATGGTGGTCGGAGGGCGGCAGCACAACGCCGACGACATCGTCGCCACGGCGCTCGCTGTGGAGCCAATGAAGTTTGTGTACAGGGGCAGGTAAGAGTTGGATGCAGGCTTCTCTCTGCCTCGTAGCGTTACTACTCCGCTGCTCGTTTGTCCTTTTACTGTAAAACCTCAGCTCCGCGACTCGCCTGAAGTCGGCTTATTATCGGAAGTTTATATTATCGGAAGTTTATACGTTACCATGGCAATGGTACACATAAAAATGGCTGCCGCTCTGACCATTCTGCTACGTTGATTTGAATGGAAATGGCCTTTCTATTCATTTTATTCCCAGTCCCTCCAGAAAAACGTGATTATGCGATCGCATGATTCAATTCATAATCAGCCAAAGTCTGCATATTTATGCGCAGGGCGGGGGTTGCATTTTTTCAAACACGCTGCACTTTCGCCGCATAAATTGCCGATTTCCGCGCAAAATATGCGGGGCTTGCATGATTTCATAATCCCGCATTTTCGTTGCAAAAAAGTCACATATATCTCAGCAGAAAGATGAAAAATGTTGCGTTTACTTCACACAAGAGCAGCCATTTTCCCCTGTTGCCATGGGAACGTTATGAAGTGATGTCATTTCTCCTAGTGAGAACACGGTGTTGGGGGGAATCACTTTGTTTTCTCTTTTTCATCAAACCGCAATTTTTGCAAGTTCCCGCAATTTTATCGCATAAAACTGCATAAATATCCCGCATATTCCATCGCATTTTTTAAGAAAACGTGCCGCATAATCGAGGATTTTTGCCCACAACAATCACAAAAAAACTCCATGATTTTCTGGGGGGACTGGTATTTCTATGGAACCAGCACTGGAATTTATTATTATTTTTTTTTAAATTGCAGACTGAGCCTATAGAAAACGTGTATTCTATACGGATATACAATTAGTTTAAAATGAAAACCAGTGAAACTAATAATGAATGTTATTAGTTTGTGACGATATTGAGTTATTGCCCAGCCCCAGCTGACTCTATCTGTCTGTGTTTGTGTTTCAGGATCGCGGTGTTCTCCATCACCGTGCTGCACGATGAGAGGATCGTGGTGGTGGCGGAGCAGCGGCCCGACTCCACCGAGGAAGACAGCTTCCAGTGGATGAGCCGAGTTCTGCAGGTACACAACACACACACACACACACATACAAAATAACTGTTGCATGCCTTTGTTATTAAGACAGAGGGCTCACCGGCTCATCCAGGTGGGCAACTCTCCGATCTCGTCCGTTTTACAGAGCTGAGGAACACCTTCGGACTTCACCACACACATCATACCTACAGACACACAGACAGGAACAAATTCTTACAATAATGATAATTTGTGTAGTTTTACATGAACATTACCTCTGTCAAACAACATGAAATGATTAGGAGGACAGTTTTCAAGAGAAATATGGAGTCAGATACAAGTCTTACTTTAGTTAAAGTATCAAGTTACAAAAAGTGAAAAATAAGTCCTGCATTCATGTAATAAATGATACCAGTAAAATGGGGATTTTTGTTTTATTTTCGGATCAGCTGAAAAAGAAATCTGAAAGGACAGACAGAAGAAGATGTTAGGACAGAAGGAAAGACAGAAGAAGACATTAGGACAGAAGGAAAGACGGAAGACGTTAGGACAGAAGGAAAGACAGAAGACGTTAGGACAGAAGGAAAGACAGAAGACATTAGAACAGAAGGAAAGACAGAAGACGTTAGGACAGAAGGAAAGACAGAAGTCGTTAGGACAGAAGGAAAGACAGAAGTCGTTAGGACAGAAGGAAAGACAGAAGACGTTAGGACAGAAGGAAAGACAGAAGACATTAGGACAGAAGGAAAGACAGAAGACGTTAGGACAGAAGGAAAGACAGAAGACGTTAGGACAGAAGGAAAGACAGAAGTCGTTAGGACAGAAGGAAAGACAGAAGACATTAGGACAGAAGGAAAGACAGAAGACGTTAGGACAGAAGGAAAGACGGAAGACGTTAGGACAGAAGGAAAGACAGAAGACATTAGGACAGAAGGAAAGACAGAAGACATTAGGACAGAAGGAAAGACAGAAGACGTTAGGACAGAAGGAAAGACAGAAGACGTTAGGACAGAAGGAAAGACAGAAGACATTAGGACAGAAGGAAAGACAGAAGACGTTAGGACAGGAGGAATTGACGAGACGGTTGTTGGTGAGGCTGTCTGCAGAGGGGAGGCGTGAGATTTTGGTCCTGATGGACCGCAGCCTCCTGCCAGAGGGGAGGGGTTCAAGAATTAAAGATACAGTTGCATTCTGTCTTTAAAAGTCAACCCGTATCAACTTTCCAGGCGATAGACGGCATCCATCAGGTAGGGGTGTACTGCCTGGCTCTGGTGCCCTCCAACACTCTGCCCAAGACTCCCTTGGGTGGCATCCACCTGTCGGAGACGAAGCAGCTCTTCCTGGAGGGGGCGCTGCACCCCTGCAACGTCCTCATGTGTCCGCACACCTGCGTCACCAACCTGCCCAAACCCCGGCAGAAGCAGCCAGGTACGGTGTGAAGGGATGGGGGGAATTATACACGTACATGTGTTAGTTTCTCGTAACCCAAGCAATCAACGACATGTTAGGGCACAATCGCAAGTTATGTAGAACAGCTCATAAAAAGAAAGTTTGGAGATGTGTCTTATAACCTCTTCAGATCTTAAGACGGCTACACACGAAAACCGCTCTGCGCCGGGCCGATCCATTGATTTCCTACGGGGGAACTAGGCGCACCGCTCGGAATTGCCGCCGTGCGCTGTGCTCAAAGTTCAAATTATTTCAATAGTAATAATAATCCCGGAAATGAAACGTCGGTGATATTGAATAAATAAATATATATCTAAATACAGACACTTCATCGGGGGATTTGAGGATGATAATGCTGCGTTCCAGGCGACCCGTAACCCGTGTTTTCACCACCTTCTACCCGTGAAAGCGCCCTGGAACGGCGGTCCAACCCGTAACTTACTACCCGTGAACTCGTACCAGATCGTTGTTCTCCCAGTTTTTTACGTCACACACACATAAACAACAATGGCGACCCCTGTCGATGCCGTACAGACGCCGGTGATTAACGGTGAGAAATAGACATAAACAGGCAACGTAAAGTAATTCCGCACATTGTAATCAAAACAATACACATGTGATTGTGTACTACTACAGGTTATGTTTATTAAATGAAGCCCAAAATATGTCGCCGACTAGAAATCACTAGTATTAGCTAGTGCTAGCTAACATCAACATTAGGTAGCCGCTAGCTAACGTTAACATTAGTTAGCCTAACCTGAACCCTGCCAACTGCACAATGTTTAGCTCGCCAGCTCGTGACTTTGCCTGGAACGCTACCAAGTCGTGAGTCGTGACTTGGAGTCGTAACTTACGGGCTAAAAATTGTGTCTGGAACGCAGCATAAGACCCGACTCTGGTGCTCGAGTCAGGCTGGGTTCCAATTTTATCCAGTCTAATCGGGTCGGGTTGGTTTCCCAAGTTTCCCAAGATGTATATATATATTTCAATCAGGAGAGACTTGTTTGCAGATATGCAAATATTTATTTGAAGATACACATGCAAAGTAACAAAGGTTTGCATCAAATTTTGGAGATTAGACTCCAACGGACAAAAGGTATATAGGCTATACAATTTCTAGAGTTTTAGAAAAGCCAGTATATGCCCCCCGATGGAGTCTAGACACTGGCGGTGGTGATTAAACCAAAGGGGGGGTCCGTCAGCCAGAAGAAGACCGAGGACCCCGTGGTTAGAGGTGTCTGGAGGTGGAAGGGGAGGAGGCGGGTCGCACGCTCGTCTGCAGAGACAACTGACAGAAGCGGGAGAGAGAACAGATTCAAAACATGGTTGTTGTGCTGTGATTGGCTTGAAGGAACGTGCCCGATTCTGATTGGATACGTGACTTGAGCTACTTCTCACCACACAGCTGATCAGACTAACCAGCTGATTACGAGAGTGTGTAACATTAATGACGTCTCCCTGCCTGAATTTACGCTGAGCTACATTAGTGGTGGGCATAGATACATTTTTTTTTAATCTAGATTAATCTCACTGTAATCTTGGAATTAATCTAGATTAAAATGGCTCATTTGAATTCTGCCGAAGGCATTCAGAATATGTGTGCTACCCAAATAATGACTAAAAGTAAGTCTTTGAGAACGGGTTTCTCAAGCCAGGTGGCGCTTTAGACCAGAGGCTCATCACCTGTTTCCTGAATGCATTACTTACTAACTACGACTAGTTACCTTTCTAAAGGTGAGAAATCGCTGGTTTGCTAAGAGTCGGTTGGGACTCTGACGTTAACACACCGGCAGACACAAGAGACAGAGAGACGGAGGAGAGCAGGGAAGGAAATATGCTGCTGAACGAATACGCTGCATGTTTTAAATAGTGGTAAAAAAAATGAATAAATGCAAGTGCGGCGGGCGGTGTTGATTGTGAGGCTCACCGCCGCACATTAGTCTATGTGGGAAACGCTGTTACTGACTGTTTATTCAGTTAAACATTCATTATGAACTGTTTTACAGTCAGTAGGCTGTAAACATCCGCGCTAACATATCAAGGTGAAAGTCATCATAGCTGCGTAGTCGCCTATAGACCAGCTCCCAACACAACTAGAGAAGAGATTAATGGAGATATTTATTTATCGCCCAGTAAGAGTCTCGATAACGGCCCACCACTAATATATATATATATATATATATATATATATATATATATATACATAGTATATATTGACAAAACAGACTCAGGAAGGAACTTGTTTTGGTGGAACATGTGTACGTAGTTTTAGTCGTGCAGCAGAAAACTCCGATTGGACAGATAGTCTAGCTAGCTGTCTGGATTTACCCTGAAGAGATCTGAGGAGCAGTTAACCAGAGTCCTCACAAATCAGCCGGAGGTTAGAACGCCAACACAGAGAAACAGGAAGGAGACGGATAAAATGGACATCCGGCACGGGAGCAATCCCGAAAAGTGGAACGTCGTGGATATAGACAAACTGGAGCTATAAACACTTGTGGACACGCTGATCGCTTTTGGGTCAAAACTCTGCTTAAAAAACCCAAACGTCGCAATGTAAATGTAGCCTTAACCTCACATATTGTTTCCTTTTCTCTTATTCCTCCTCCTCCTCCTCTTCCTCCTCCTCCTCTTCTTCCTCTTCCTCCTCCTCCTCTTCCTCCTCCTCTTCCTCCTCCTCCTCTTGCTCAGAGATCGGTCCTGCGTCTGTGATGGTGGGGAACCTGGTGTCGGGGAAGAGGATCGCCCAGGCCAGCGGCAGGGATCTGGCTCAGATCGAAGACAATGACCAGGCAAGGAAGGTGTGTGTGAGAGGGGGGCTGCTGGTTTTCACCATCAACATCAACATCAATATCACACACACACACACACACACACACACACACACACACACATACACGCATTACCATTTCATTGTGTTTGTCTTTGCACACCATCGTGGTTTATTCCCAGTCACACTCCTCATTTTGTGTTCATTCATTTGGATCGTTTCTTGTCAGTGACTTGGCCTGCAGTGTGTAATGTGGTTTACATTTCGTATATATATATATATATATATATATATATATATATATATATATATGTATATGTATATATATTCTTTTGATTATTGCATTCATCGTGTCAAAGCGTCATCAAGTGGCGGAACAACACAGCGTTAATCTGTTGCTTTTCTTTCCCTGGAAAATCAAGCTGATTCAACGTTGTTTGTAGAAGACTTGTACAAATTCTTTCAACATGCAAAGTGGCCTTCTTTCTCAAGTTTTTCTACGCTATGACTTGGGATTAAAAAGCAATTAATGAAGCAGAAGGGAAAGTCGGATGATGGCAGCGGATGTTAGACGCTTTGGCGGCACTGTTCATGTCGTATTTGTGCCAACAAAAGTGAGTAAGACAGGAGAGTAGAGTCAGTGAAGAAACAGAGAGAGAGAGAACACGACTGAATGTGAGTAATAGAGATCATAAGAGCATGAACCAACAGACATGAAGACAGAGAGCATGTGGACACAAGAGAATGGGGGGAAAAGAGAAAACAACAGAATAATTTAAGTACAGAGAACAAAAAGCAAGGCCAGGACTGATGGAGAGAAACGGGCAGCGTGTGTTACTGACAGAACGGATTTTCCTCTCTTCTCTGGTGCTGAAAGTGTCATCGGTTACAGCGTCTGGCAGCCGGCGGCCGCGCACAGCGTGTAGACGCTAACAGGAAGAGACAGGCCCCAAATAATAACGACCGCAGCACACAGCCCGTGTCATCGGCCTCGCTCTCAACATGCTACGCAAGTCTGCCTGTTTGTCTGGATGTCACCAAACAGATGTGGATGAACTTTGTTTTCATGCTAAACAAACTCCCCGAGCTTGCTCATATTTTCACTTCTCGCATCCCAATAAAAAACAGGACATGTGTTGCCAGGACACGTCACACCAAGCAGGTAGCAGCAGACATGTAGCCCTGACTGCAGACCCGCAGACCTCAATGTGGGCGGAGTTAAACGTTGAACCCCGCCGTCACGTCCGCCGTCACGTACCGCCGTCCTGCTGTCGTCCTTCCGCATGTCTCCTTCCACGCGCAGGGAAGAGGGACAAGGAACCTTAATGAATGTGGCGAAATAGCGCTAGCTGATGGTTGTAATTCACCATGTGTTATGGTTATATGAATACGTCCATGGTATTATCTTATTAAGTTATGATGCATCCGAGGGATGTGTGTGTGTGTTTGTAAAGCCTGTTACATGGATGTAACGTCATTAGCGTTTCCCAAACTGGTGGGGCTATCGGCTAGCTAGCTAGTTGCTAACATCAGGGGTAGCTAGCTTTATGCCTACACAACGTTACTACAGACATAGTGATTACATTGCCTTGGTTCTCTCTTATGATACACCCGAGGGCTGTATGCTGTAAAGCTTGTAACGTGGATGAACGAAAACACAATGTTTAACGTCAGTGAATGTTTTAGACAATAAAAACGGCGAGTTCGTGAGTTCGCCACTTGTTAGAGACACGCTCGTGAAAGAGCATGTTGTTACCGGTTGCTAAGACAACGCAAACAAATAGTTGCTAGTGCGCGTGTCCATCGAGCTCCATGTTGTCTGTATGCGCTTTTGAGCAACTCTCATTGGAACGTACGGGGCTTCCCGCCGAACACTGTATCCACTTCTCTTAATGCATCCATGACGGTGACACGGTGACGGCGGGGTTCAACGTTCAACTCCGCCCACATTGAGGTCTGCGGGTCTGCAGTGAGGGGCTTCTCGCAGCAGACAGGGCTGGACTGGGATAAAGCTGCATTTTGTACACAAACTTCAACATACGAGAGACTTCTTTGCAAATATGAAAAGATTTATTGTACAAGACAAAAATATGAACTGTGCAAAGTCTTTGGGGAATTAGACTCCATCACATCCATAAATTATGTAGGGGTGGGGGGGTGTAACCCATACATATCCCCCGATGGAGTCTAGACAATGGTGGTGGTGACGAAGGTGCACAGGAACCGATCGAGAGTACCAAGAGGTATTCAGTCGACGATACCCGAAGTACCTGGGCGATACTACCGGTGGTTGAAGGGGGGGAGGCGGGACGCGCTGTACTCCTGAAACGACAACTGACAACCGGATAGGAGAGAGCAGATTTAAAACAGGATGTCGTGCTGTGATTGGCTTGCAATACAAGGCTGTCTCTGATTGGTTTAACTGACACAGCTGAACCTGATTGACTACTGACAAGTGAATGCCTAGGAACAGCTGATCAGTTAGCAGTGATGTGAAAAAGGAGCTTGAAGTCTTCCTGAAAGAACTTAACGCTGAGCTCCATAACTTGCTTAAATCAGAAAGCTATATTATCACATTTGCATAACTAACATCAGCTCTGCTTTTCTGCATCGTTTGTGCAGAGAGACGCGTTTACTCCTCCCTGTTGAAGAGCACTTTGGTCGACTTTTGGCAGCTTTTCCTCAGCAGATTAACGGGCAGGGTCAGTGTTCCTGCAAAATGAGTTTCTGTGATTTGGAAATGATCGTAAATTTAGTTCAATTTCGCCGGATGGTTGTTATTTTTCACGAGGTCAGAAGGGGACGCTTCATTCAGAATTAGATTTGTGGATTTTGTGTAAAAATGCAAAATATGTCTGCTGAATGTTTACCGGGTTTAGCGGATGAACTTTCTGCTGGGCTCCAGATGCTGCTCCTCATCGTCGATATGCTCATTGATCCATTCCTTCACCAGTTTGTTTATGCATCGATCACTGCATGTGTACCAGCTCTGAAAACCCAGCCCTCGGTGTGAATGAGCTCCTCTTTCTCCTCAAACTGTTGGTGATTATTGAAATGTTGTGTGTGTGTGTGTGTGTGTGTGTGTGTGTGTGTGTGTGTGTGTGTGTGTGTGTGTGTGTGTGTGTGTCAGTGTGATATTATGGAGTGAAATGTGATTTACTTTGAACGTCTTCTCATGAAGTGTATTCATCCAGGGAACACACTGACCCTACAGTCACGCGTGCTACAAAAGAGAGCGACGCGCGCTCGCTTGACGGGCGCTCCCGGGCGTGCCTTAGCCTACTCCTGGTTGCTTGGCAACAGTAAACAGAAATTCTCCGGCGCTGCCTTCAAGCACGTCTTACAAGTCACTTCAGAGGGATCGTCAAGTCACAAGAACGATGTTTTTGGATTTAAAAGTATTTATTTCTCGATAAAAGTAACAAAATATATGAGATAAAATGCCAAACTTATCAGATATTTACAGAAATACGGCGTCCTGAAGCGTTTTCCGCCATCTTGAATTATTTCTGCGACTCGAGCAACCAACGTGCATACGTCACGCTGCCCTCGCGCTGCCTTCGCTCCGATTGGCCGTCGCTTTGTCGCATCGCTCAGCATTTGCATAAAATAGCCTTCTTGTCTATTTCGGCCCCCGCCTCGCTCGTGGCAGCGGCGAGCTCGTCGCTTGTCGCTGGCAAACGGCCGCTCCCGTTGAAAATGAATGGCAGCCTGTCGCTTTGTCGCTCTCTTTTGTAGCACGTGTGACTGCAGGGTGACTCTGTTAAAGCTGCGTAGAGTGAGACCTCCCTCTGCTGCTGGCCCTGTACTACGGGTTGCTAGTGCTAGATAACAATTAGCAATGCCACGAAACGTGTTGTTTTGATAATTGGCAATTTGCTATTAGTCATCAAAACTTGGTTTGAAGTACCAATGCACAAATACTTGCTTCAGCAGATTAGATGTGGAGTTATTGAACGCTGCCAGTTCAGTCACACGTTGGCAGGCACATCTGGCATTGCAGGATGATACTATTGGCCCTCTTGAATTTAAATGAAAAACAGTCTAGTGACAATACGCGTTACTTTCCACCTCTGCTTTTGCTGCTGAGTAATATGCAAAGTCATACGTAGTGCTCCTCTGTATAGACATCCACCGACTTCATACACTAACCTGTACGAGTTACGTTGTTTTTATCCCGATGTCTGTATGTAGCAGCAATTCTATAACAATATCTGTCCTGCTTTCTTTGTAAAGAAATGAAAGACATGCGGCGGGATATCCGGCAACACTGGAGCAATCCTGGACGTGAAACTTCGTCGATATAGACCAGCCTTGAATTAGCTGCAGCCTCGAGCCTTTTTTGCGTTGGTTAAACAGAACTTTCACTGAAGCAATTTGTAGAACAGCCAATAGGAACTATCTCTTTCTCTCGGAAATGACCTGTGATTGGACAACGTCTCCAGTCACGGACTAGATTATCTAAAGCCTGAAAACAGCCAATTTCATAGTGTCATATCATAACAGAAGTTATCTCGGGACACTTTACAGATAGAGTAGGTCTAGACCACACTCTATAATTTAGTAAGACTCAACAATTCCCCTAGCCAGGTCAGTAGTAACTGAGAAGGTTCTGGGGGAAGATTCATTCACAGCCCGTTTCCAACGGACACCGCTCAAATGCCTCTGCGCGCAATTGGATAGTCCTTCAACCAATCAGAGCAACGATCCGAGTGACGTAGCAGCAACAGCGGCATCAACGGGTCGCTGTGCTTCGGTGGCCGCCATGTTGAATGTAAACAAGAAGCTGCTCGCCGTCGCTTCGCTATCGTCATCGTGTAGAGCCGCCTCAGCGGTTGTGATTGGTGTAGAGCTGCCTTGACGGTTGTGATTGGTGTAGAGCCTCCTTAATGGTTGTGATTGGTGTAGAGCCTCCTCAACGGTTGTGATTGGCGTAGAGCCTCCTCAACGGTTGTGATTGGTGCCTCGATTTGGAGACTTTGGACACACTTGAATGGTCTCTTGGCCAGACTGACTTGCAGAGCAAATCTCAAATTTGCTGAAAGTTTGTCAGAGTTTTCCCAGACTACAGTCCCCCCCCAAGAGCAAAACATTTAGTGGCAAGAAAATGTTTCGAGTTTTAAATAATTGCCATGTTTTATCAGGAAGATTGTGTCTTACATGTTCCACAATCAGCAGATAATTTAGTAATAAAGGCTTTGACAGCGTTAGGGTTCACGCGTGTGCCGTTGCCGTCGCGGCACTTCGGGGTCATTTTGGATAAACGCCTCCAGCAAGTAGTAGATGTTAATGTATGAGGCAGGAGACTGGAAAGGAAGCAGACTTTCATTTGCCGTTATGAAAGTTTAATGAAGGCTCAGAGCCGAGCCGACACGCAGCTGAGTGATTTTTTTCCGTCGGGGGAGGAAAACCGTTTGCTTTGATTTGCGACGCATGGAGCCGGCGGTGAGTGATGTGGGAGCGTTTCGTGCAGCCCGACTCTGAGAGTCGACTGCACGAGTTTTATAAAAAGGGAAACGGGAAACTTTGGCCGAAGGAGGGAGCTGAGTGATGGTCTCAGCAGCGGAGGTTATAAACGCCGCTTTGAAGGAGTTCCTTTACAACAGATTGTTTTTAATTAACAGCCGTGATGAGTGAGGCATTCGTCTTTGGTGACAGCTTGTATAAAACACAAAGTACAGTCATCACCACATAACCTCACAGTATGACTCAGACACACAACATGGACATTTTAGTCCTTTAGTCTGTATGTGGAGGCTACTAAACTGAGATATTGCACCATCACTTAAAGCTGCACTAACCATTACTTTTATGCTGCAGCTGCATAATTGCGACACAAAAGTCAAAAGTCACACTTGCTTATTTCAACCCTCAGCTGCAGGAACAACGGTTCACTATATGAGCTCCTCTGGAATAATAATTCACTTTTGAACATTTGGTAAAAATTTGCTGTACAAATCAAGCGTGCCCAGAGAGCGATGTGTGGCGCAGAGAGGAGGTCCGCTTGCTTTACGGTTGGCAGGTTAGGATTTTGACAGCTGATTTCGATAGCAACACACACACACACACACACATGCACGCACGCACGCACGCACGCACACATAAAACTGACTTTCTCTGGCTGAACATAACCTAAAATCTATTGCACTCCCTGCGATTCACCGCTCAGCAGCAAATCTTGAAAGATTCATGAGTCTAGAATCAAACTCTCTTTTGATTTGTTCTCTCCTCCCTTCTCTAATTTCCATCTCTCTTTTCTCGTCTCTGCTGTTGTAAAGTAGGAAGCCAAGTTGTTGCCTTTCCTTGCTCCCCATCTTCCATGCATATTAACTTTTTTTCTGTCAGTCACTCTCTGGCTTCCAAATTAAGTTCACCATCCCACCACTCTACAAGTCACCGATATGGTTTTAGTATTCACTCTCAGTGTCTCCACAAAGCTCCTAATCTCAAAAACATTTTTGAGCCGGCAGAGTTTTGTTAACGAGTGAATTTGCAGCTGCATTTCCACCAAATTATGCCAAAGCCATGCCTGTACACTGCACAGTGTTGGGCAGGTTGCATGAAATTTAAATTTAAACTACGCATGACTTTGCATATTACTCAGCAGCAACAGTAGAGGTGGAAAGTAACTCGTATTGTCACTAGACTGTTGTCTAGTGTGACAATGAACTGTGACTGAACTGGCAGCGTTCAATAACTCCATATCTAATCTGCAGAAGCAAGTATTTGTGCATTGGTACTTCAAACCAAGTTTTGATGACTAATAGCAAATTGCCAATTATCAAAACAACACGTTTCGTGGCATTGCTAATTGTTATCTAGCACTAGCAACCCGTAGGACAGGGCCAGCAGCAGAGGGAGGTCTCACTCTACGCAGCTTTAACAGAGTCACCCTGCAGTCACACGTGCTACAAAAGAGAGCGACAAAGCGACAGGCTGCCGTTCATTTTCAATGGGAGCGACAAGCGACGAGCTCGCCGCTGCCACGAGCGAGGCGGGGGCCGAAATAGACAAGAAGTTTATTTTATGCAAATGCTGAGCGATGCGACGAAGCGACGGCCAATCGGAGCGAAGGCAGCGTGACATATGCACGTTGGTCGCTTGAGTCGCAGAAATAATTCAAGGTGGCGGAAAGCGCTTCAGGACGCCGTATTTCTGTAAAAATCTGATAAGTTTGGCATTTTATCTCACATATTTTGTTACTTTTATCGAGCAATAAATACTTTTAAATCCAAAAACATCGTTATTGTGACTTGACGATCCCTCTGAAGTGACTTGTAAGACGTGCTTGAAGGCAGCGCCGGAGAATTTCTGTTTACTGTTGCCAAGCAACCAGGAGTAGGCTAAGGCACGCCCGGGACAGATATTGTTATAGAATTGCTGCTACATACAGACATCGGGATAAAAACAACGTAACTCGTACAGGTTAGTGTATGAAGTCGGTGGATGTCTATACAGAGGAGCACTACGTATGACTTTGCATATTACTCAGCAGCAAAAGCAGAGGTGGAAAGTAACGCGTATTGTCACTAGACTGTTTTTCATTTAAATTCAAGAGGGCCAATAGTATCATCCTGCAATGCCAGATGTGCCTGCCAACGTGTGACTGAACTGGCAGCGTTCAATAACTCCACATCTAATCTGCTGAAGCAAGTATTTGTGCATTGGTACTTCAAACCAAGTTTTGATGACTAATAGCAAATTGCCAATTATCAAAACAACATGTTTCGTGGCATTGCTAATTGTTATCTAGCACTAGCAACCCGTAGTACAACATATATATATAGGACACTGGCTAAATCCCCCCGCCCCGTTTTACAGTAACTTTTACTTAAAGTACATTTTAAATGAACTACTTTTTACTTTTACTTGAGTAATATACAGTATTTTAGTACTTTTTCCACCTCTGAGCTCCAGCGGTGTGTTTTCAAACGCTCGCAGGTTGCATCTCGTGTATTTAGCACTTGTAGAAAAAGCAGTTGTGGTTTAAAACAATCTGGAAGATCTCCGTTTTGCAGAACAAACAGCACGCTTCTTCACACACAGATAACGTTGAAGAGTCTGCTGTGTTTGCTCCGCCTACTCTCTCTGGCGGACCAATCACTGCTGGATGATGGAAAACACATCACTAACTGTGCACTGCTTGTGAGTTTCCTGAAAAAAAAAGTCGCTCCAGACACCCAGTTTGGAAAACTGAAAATGCAAAGGCTCAACCACCATCGGGTTGCCATGTTATTGGGCGATAGATAGCACCTTAAAGCCTTAGTGCGGAACTTGTTGATGTTAATGAACGTCCGTTACATTCAAGCCGTCGCCAAATGAGTTGCTACAAAGCTAATGAAGACTCTCAGCTCCTCACAACTCTCTCTGGATCTCAGTGTGACTGTGATCAGAAGATCGTGGCGTCCGGTGACTTTCCCGCGCAGAAACTCGAGTGAAGATAATGACCTCTTCTGAAGAGTCCGTCATGTTTACTCATGTTTACTCTACATCAGGGCCGTCAAACTCAACTTCCCAGAGGGCCACACTGGAAAATAAGAATCCCATCAAGGGCCGGACACAGAGTTTATTGATATGCTTTTATTTAATCGAAATAGTCAAATATCTTTGACTGTATTATTGCATGTGTCATATAGTCTTCTCTCTTAGTTTGGTCGATATAAAGTCATAAAGAAGTCAGCAAAAAGTTCCTCAGCCATCATAGAAAAAAAGCGG
>CM042436.1:35604922-35609922 GCA_023631565.1 Gymnocephalus cernua | reverse complement strand
TCCTCCCATCTCTCCTCCTTTCCCTCCCTTACACCCCTCCTTTCCTTATCTCTCGTCCTCCTTCCGTTTTCCTTGTGCATTTCTGTCTCTCTCTCTCCCCCCTTTCCTCTCTCCTCACTTTTCCTCTTCCTCCATTCTCATCTTGCCTCCCTCCTTTTGCATTTCAATCATCTTCCCTTCTCTCCTTCACTTTTCATCCGTCCCTCTCGATTCCCTCCCGTTCCCTTTTGCCTTACTCTCCATCCTATTTACCTTTTTTCTTTCCTCTCCTCCATTTTTTCCCTGTATATCCTCCTTCCTCTGCCTTCGCTGTCCTCCCTCCATCCTCCTTTTTACCACCCTCTACTTTTCCTCTCTTCCTCTCCTTCTTTCCCTAACCCAATCTCCCATGCACATCTCCCTCTTCTTTCTTATCCTGCCTCTCTACTCTTCCTTTCTCCCTCCTGCTCTTCCCTTTCTTGTGCATCTCTGTCTGTGTTCCTCTCTTTTTCCTCTTCTTCCATTCTCATCTTGCCTCCCTCTTTCCTTTGTCTTCTTCCATCTCATCCTGTCTCATTTCAAACCTCCTCCCTTCTTTCCTTCCTCTCCGTCCTCTTCCACTTTTTTTCCTTTCTCTTCTCCATGTTTTCCACTCTATCCTCCCTCCTCTTTCTTTCCTCCCTCCATCCTCCTTGTTAATAATATCTCCATCCACATCTCCCTCTTCTTCCTTATTCCCCCCTGTAGGTATCGACCTCATCGTGGCCTTTTACGGCTGCCTGTACGCCGGCTGCGTGCCCATCACGGTGCGACCGCCGCACCCTCAGAACATCGCCACCACGCTGCCCACCGTCAAGATGATCGTGGAGGTAAAAACACTTTGAGGCTTCAATCTGCCAGATTATTTATGACTTCCAAAGAGCATGTCGTCTCATGTTGTCCCCGTAACAATATGACATTTCAGGCCCGTAGCGAGCCTAGTGAAGGGGCGGGGGGGTGGTGGGGGTCAGGGTAGTTTCTTTTTTATTTTAATTGTACCCTCTTGCAATTTTACCCTCATCTTGTATCTTATTATGAGGTTCAAATACTGTGTTTTGGTGAGTTTTTATGCACTAATTTCTGCTGGATCAGCGTGTCTGCACACACACACGCACACACACACACACACACGCGCGCACACACACACACACGTCCTTGGCCTTACAGATTTAGCTATGAGTGCATAAACTTAGTTGCATGGATTGTTGATACATTAGACGTTAGATTGTCATTAAAAAAACAGACTTAAATAAGTCCTCTCTACGAGCATTTATGGAAAAAATGGCTGAAAGTCAAAAATATTCAGGAACTAACTAGTCACCATCTCACAGAAACGCTAAACTCAGCAAAGAAACCTATAACTACGTTTTTTTAATACTTGTCTTCAGTGTGAGCATTAAAAGAAACTGAATGGAAACACCAGAAAGCGTGCACACTATGCTTGTTACACACACAGGGACGCACAGCAGCACACACACATGCAGAATATTACTAATAAACATATTAGGGTGCAAATCCTCCATCATAACAGCAATGCTCCAAGGTCCAAACGCGCCTGGCTTTTAAAGGGACTTTAAAACTCTCTGATTGGTTGATGGACCTACGGCACCTTTAAGGGGGGCGCGGGGAGAGAAGTAACAGTTCCACTTTTACAACTAGAAATGAGTCATTTTTGGTTGCATTTGAAGCAGGAAGTTTTACATCCAGTGAAGACAATGAAGACACTCAGTACGACCCTTTAGAACCAGGCGCCCGGCGCACGGACACTTTTTACCGCCGTCGAACTAGCAGAAGTGGATTTGGACACGCCCTAAACACACCTGCGCCAGGCGCTTCACGCCGTGACCTCAGATGGTTAAAATAGGGCCCTGTATGTCAAAGCAGAAGAGTCTAGAAACTTCTTTTACATAGACATGAAACCACAATACAAACAGACGTCAGTGTGGCAAAAATAAGTGAGCTGTGAAGCCTTGTTAAGAGAGAGAGAGAGACGTGAAGCTAGTCTATCAGACCTGTCTGCACGCTGTTGGATGCCACACGACAGGATGCAACGTGGCGCTTGTTTCAGTGGTCAGATGTGTCAGATGTGTCGGATGTAAGTCGTGTGTGCTGTGTCGTGCAGGTGAGCCGCTCGGTGTGTGTGATGACCACACAGCTCATCTGTAAACTGCTGAGGTCCAAGGAGGCCTCGGCAGCCGTGGACGTCCGGACCCTGGCCCCCCCGTCCTGGACACAGGTATACACGCACACACACTAACAGACGCACACACAATCAGTCACACGCACGCACAGACACACACGCACACTAACAGACACACACACAATCAGTCACACGCACACACGCACAGACACACACGCACACTAACAGACGCACACACAATCAGTCACACGCACGCACAGACACACACGCACACTAACAGACGCACACACAATCAGTCACACGCACACACGCACAGACACACACGCACACTAACAGACGCACACACAATCAGTCACACGCACGCACAGACACACACGCACACTAACAGACGCACACACAATCAGTCACACGCACACACGCACAGACACACACGCACACTAACAGACGCACACACAATCAGTCACACGCACGCACAGACACACACGCACACTAACAGACGCACACACAATCAGTCACACGCACACACGCACAGACACACACGCACACTAACAGACGCACACACAATCAGTCACACGCACGCACAGACACACACGCACACTAACAGACGCACACACAATCAGTCACACGCACACACGCACAGACACACACGCACACTAACAGACGCACACACAATCAGTCACACGCACGCACAGACACACACGCACACTAACAGACGCACACACAATCAGTCACACACACGCACAGACACACACGCACACTAACAGACGCACACACGCACGCACAGACACACACGCACGCACAGACGCACACACGCACGCACAGACACACACGCACGCACAGACGCACACACGCACGCACAGACACACACACGCACGCACAGACACACACGCACACTAACAGACGCACACACGCACGCACAGACACACACACAATCAGTCACACACACACACAGACACACACGCACAGACGCACACACGCACACTAACAGACACACACGCACACTAACAGACGCACACACAATCAGTCACACGCACGCACACACGCACGCACAGACGCACACACGCACACTAACAGACGCACACACAATCAATCACACGCACGCACAGACACACACGCACACTAACAGACGCACACGCACACTAACAGACGCACACACAATCAGTCACACACATGCACACACAGACACACACGTGCACTAACAGACGCACACACAATCACACGCACGCACAGACACACACGCACACTAACAGACGCACACACAATCAGTCACACGCACGCACAGACACACACGCACACTAACAGACGCACACACAATCAGTCACACGCACGCACAGACACACACGCACACTAACAGACACACACACAATCAGTCACACGCACGCACAGACACACACGCACACTAACAGACGCACACACAATCAGTCACACACACGCACAGACACACACGCACACTAACAGACACACACACAATCAGTCACACGCACGCACAGACACACACGCACACTAACAGACGCACACACAATCAGTCACACACACGCACAGACACACACGCACACTAACAGACGCACACACAATCAGTCACACGCACGCACAGACACACACGCACACTAACAGACGCACACACAATCAGTCACACGCACGCACAGACACACACGCACACTAACAGACACACACACAATCAGTCACACGCACGCACAGACACACACGCACACTAACAGACGCACACACAATCAGTCACACGCACGCACAGACACACACGCACACTAACAGACGCACACACTATCAATCACACGCACGCACAGACACACACGTACACTAACAGACACACACGCACACTAACAGACGCACACACTATCAATCACACGCACGCACAGACACACACGTACACTAACAGACACACACGCACACTAACAGACGCACACACTATCAATCACACGCACACTAACAGACACACACGCACACTAACAGACACACACGCACACTAACAGACACACACACTATCAATCACACACATGCACGCACAGACACACACGCACACTAACAGACACGCACACACACTAACAGACGCACACACAATCAGTCACACGCACGCACAGACACACACGCACACTAACAGACGCACACACTATCAATCACACGCACGCACAGACACACACGTACACTAACAGACACACACGCACACTAACAGACGCACACACAATCAGTCACACGCACGCACAGACACACACGCACACTAACAGACACACACACAATCAGTCACACGCACGCACAGACACACACGCACACTAACAGACGCACACACAATCAGTCACACACACGCACAGACACACACGCACACTAACAGACGCACACACAATCAGTCACACGCACGCACAGACACACACGCACACTAACAGACGCACACACAATCAGTCACACACACGCACAGACACACACGCACACTAACAGACGCACACACAATCAGTCACACGCACGCACAGACACACACGCACACTAACAGACACACACACAATCAGTCACACGCACGCACAGACACACACGCACACTAACAGACACACACACAATCAGTCACACGCACGCACAGACACACACGCACACTAACAGACACACACGCACACTAACAGACACACACACTATCAATCACACACATGCACGCACAGACACACACGCACACTAACAGACACACACGCACACTAACAGACGCACACACTATCAATCACACGCACGCACAGACACACACGTACACTAACAGACGCACACACAATCAATCACACGCACGCACAGACACACACGCACACTAACAGACGCACACACAATCAGTCACACGCACACACGCACAGAC
>CM042436.1:35569922-35599922 GCA_023631565.1 Gymnocephalus cernua | reverse complement strand
CGTCAGCTAAATGACATGTAATAATAATAAATATCCCGCATATTCCATCACGTTTTTTAAGAAAACGTGCCGCATAATCAAGGATTTTTGCCCGCAACAATCCCAAAAAAACTCAGAGTTTATCTGGAGGGACTGACTTTTAGCGCCAGCAAAGCAGGAAGTCCAAACTTTAGATTTGCTTTGTGTGTGAGAGTCTGAAAAAAAACTACTCTGTTTCTCATTTCTGCTTAAAAAAAAAGAAGATCAAAGATCACAAGAGCAGTGTTGTAATGTAACAAAGTGCAAATACTTCGTTACTGCCAAATATCTATTCCGAAGCTGCAGGGGGAGCTGTATAGAGAAACTTGCGAGAAAACAGCGAAGAAATTGCCAAAACTGCGTAGCGCCCCTTTAACACAGACCAATGAGAATATCTCCATTTCTTTCCTAGACACTAGTAAACTAAAATGTGTTTCTAGAAGCTGCACTGCAGAGAAATATCTCCATGCATGGACGACTGTTTTCTGAGTGCTCTGTGTGTGTGTGTGTGTGTGTGTGTGTGTGTGTGTGTGTGTGTGTGTGTGTGTGTGTGTGTGTCCTGTTTTAGATGTCTCACACCGCCACCAGTGCCTTCTGCCGCTCCATCAAGCTGCAGTGTGAGCTTTACCCGTCCAGGGAGGTCGCCATCTGCCTGGACCCGTACTGCGGCCTGGGCTTCGTCCTCTGGTGCCTTTGCAGGTCAGACAAATAAACACACACACACACACTCACTCACTCACTCACTCACACAAACACACACTCACACAAACACACACACACACACACACTTGCACCAACACACACACACTAACACACGCATACACACATACTAACACTGGGCTTCGTCCTCTGGTGCCTTTGCAAGTTATTTAGTGTTGTCATTCATTATATAAGCAATGCAAACTGTCTAGTTTGAGTTATTTAGTGCATGTTAAATCAGTCAATTTGTCTCGACGTGTTGGTCTGGATATTAGCTTAGCCTGCTAGTAGCTAAATTCAGCTTCTTGAATAGCAGCGCAACGGCTAACCTCTTTGTTGCTAAATCTACGACTGGTGTTTGAAGGTCCCATATCATTCTAATTTTACATGTTTACATGCTTTAATGTTAAAAAAACACAGTATTTGTCTCATACTGTCTGTCTGAATATACCTGTTTTCACCCTCTGTCTGAAACGCTGTCTCTGTAAGCCTCGCCCAGTCTGCTCTGATTGGTCAGCGTTTCCGGGTCTTCTCTGCGTCTCTGCACCGTCATTGCAGTCGGGGACAGACTGTAACGGCACCGTAGAGCCAATTTCAACCAATATTTAGTATAGTTGTGACATCAAAACCGTACAGAAGTCCTGACGGCTTGTTTAAAGGAACATTTTCTGAATACTGCCTGTGTGCATTTCTCTGTGGATTGAGCGTTTTGATGCTTTCACAGTTTTTATGAAGCAACCCCGACCTGCTGCTGTAAATCTCACTTTTTTACGATATGGGACCTTTAAATACTCATTCTAGTCATGGAGGGTAGATGCAGAAGAAGGGGTGAAGTCAGGTGTAATAAAATAATGATTAGAAGTGAAGTGATAAGGAGATCATTTGTCACAAAAGAGGAGTGACGTGAATGATGATTAATTTGATTCTTTATTCAAGATTGAACAAAGGAGGCAGCCACGTATACACACGCAAGATGTGTGTATCCCACAGTGTCTGACTTAACATGAGAGTGAACAGTTCTTTATATAATATAATAGCCTCTCCGCACCTTTTTATGGTCGAGACTCGTAACAGCTGTTGTCTCTAAACAACATGCATCTGAAAACCCTGAATGCTGAAATGTCAACCTACCATCAGGTCAAAGAGGAAGATTTGTTTTGAAGAGCATCTTTACAACTCGTCGTAGCTTGAACATACCGTCACTGCGCGATGTGAGTCGCGCGTGCGTCACTTTGCGACAAGTAGCCTACAAGATGCTAACGCCGTGCTAACACGTTTTTGAAATGACTGCTGGCTACAAGTTAGCAATCAAACACAACAAAGGCCGTAACATGAATGGCGTTTTGAGCTAACGTTAGCAATCAAACAATCATAGATAGCTACAACGTTTCTGAAATGATTTCCATCTTCTGTTATTGTTTGTAATTGTGAATTTCACAAATTTCAGTAAGACGCGTTATGCCGTAAACCGTTATGAGCACGCACGACTCACGTCTGCACTCGACCAGAGCATAGACAGTATATAAAATGGACACAGCGATCCCGCCGTTTTTGACGGAGACAAGTGAAGCCTCTTACCAGCACTTTTCCGGTGATGGGAAAGTGTTACTGAGCGTTACTGCGCAGCCTCAAACTGAGCTTGATGACGTAGATGTGACGTGAGCAACGTGTCTGAACGTTGTAAGTCTTCTGGTAGCTGTGCCGAGAGAAATCTCAATCATTCCCAATCTATCAGAGACGGAGAGCGTAGGTATATGTAAGGAGATAACATAGGCACAGGCTAGTTATTGATCACTAAAATGCTAGTTAACATTAGTAATTAAACTAAACAGCTGATGTAAGTCCAAACTGCCTGCGAGCTTCTCCTGTACTGTATGGTAATTCCTCTACTATGAGACAGGAAGTCTCGTGGTTATGACCCAACCGTTAGCCTATTTTTATTAAATCATCTGCTACGGAGCCATAACGTGAGGTAGAAGGTAACGGAGCCTTTTATACATTGTCGTGTTTCTTTAGAAATAAACAACGGATAAATGAAGTCTTCAAACGCTTCAGATGTAAAGTTATTGGCTGTCAAAGTGACGCCAAAATGAATGGAAGTCAATGGGATGCTAACGGGGGGTGATGGCTTATTAGCATCAAAATGGCGCCATAGGAGGCTTCACTCTGAGGAGAGAAGCCTGGCCCCTTGGACCAGAGCCGGTCTGACTCGGCTAACATCGGGTGTGACGCGTTATGCCGTAAACAGTTTAAATCTGAGCACGCGCGACTCAAATCGCCACTCCACTCACATCGCGCAGTGACAGCAGCACCCAACAGTACTAACGATGTCTCTTCTCTCGTCTGGTTCCTCTGTGCAGTGTGTACTCAGGTCACCAGTCCATCCTGATCCCGCCGGCCGAGCTGGAGGTGAACCCGGCTCTCTGGCTGTCGGTCGTCAGCCAGTACAAAGTCCGCGACACCTTCTGCTCCTACAGCGTCATGGAGCTCTGCACCAAAGGCCTCGGCCTGCAGACCGAGTCGCTGAAGGTAAAAGGGGGCGCTGCGTCTCCACAAGAGAACACTTTGTGTTGTACCCTTGATGTTTTATGAATTTTAAAGAGCCTCATATTTGTTTGTTGTTTGAAGTTTATTTAAATAGGGACAGATACAAAAAAAACATAGATTATTACATAAAGAACAATCCGATGCCTGTATCGCAGCGTTTATAGCCGCGGCTAATTCGCAACTCCTGTCCCTAGAAGGAACAGTAAACAATAATAAAGAACTACAAGTTTTACAGTGAATACAATAAAACATCCACAAAGCAGTTAACAGCAATAAAAATAAGTGTAGTAAATACACACATTCAAACTCACACAGATGCTCACCTCACATACCTACAGCTATACGTTTCATATGGCGTGATCACGCTGCTGCTGCTGTATGAACCGCGCTTTTGATAGTTTATTAGTTTATTTATTAAGGTGGACAATGTAGTTAGAGTCTTTATATTTGTAGGAAGCCAGTTCCACAGATTTGTACTGTTGGGGGTCTTCTAGAATAACGCCTTATGTTGCTCATACTGCCCATTGCTGCAGCTCCTGGCTTTCTCGAGCAGTGACATCATTAATTGAGGAAACGGGCATAAGGGCGAAGGCGTTTCAGGCAGTTGAGAAAAAGTGTTTCCTGTGGGAGAGGAAGCTCCATTTGGAGTGAAATGTGTCTTTTGTACTTTATACATCTATTAAATACACACAAATATTCAATTACATTTGGGCGCCTGGTTAGCTCACCTAGTAGAGCGGGTGCCCATATTCAGTTAAATTGTATTTACAGGTGTAAAATCACAACAGGAGTTGTCTCAGGTCTCTAGACCACACTCTATAATTTACAAAGACCCAACAATTTCCCCACGAGCAAGCATTCGGTGCGACAGTAGTGAGGAAAAACTTCCTTTTTTTACGGGCAGAAACCTCGAGACAGACCCTGGCTCTTGGTTGGCGGCCATCTGCCGAGACACAGATACAGAAAACCAGAAATAAACAGACACAGATATGGAGAAATATGATGCATAATAATTATAGCAGTTGGTGTGATGAACAGTGGCAATTATAGTACCAATAAACAGTATAGAACTATGACTAGAAATACCAGTAGTAGCAGCGAAGGGCGTCAAGCAGCGACCACGAAGAAGAAGAAAAAAAAGACGCATAATAGGGGCTCTTTAAAGTGGCATGCAGATATAAAAGGGAACGGATCACAGATACTAAATGTCATCTGCTTCCTCTTCAGTCTCGAGGGTTGGACTTGTCTCGGGTGAGGACGTGTGTGGTTGTAGCGGAGGAGCGTCCCAGGATAGCCCTGACGCAGTCCTTCTCCAAGCTCTTCAAGGACCTGGGACTGCACCCTCGAGCCGTCAGCACCTCCTTCGGCTGCCGGGTCAACCTGGCCATCTGCCTGCAGGTCGGTCCGACGTTCCGCTCCTGGTTTTCTCTCATTCAAAATAGAAATTGCGCACTCGCACACGAGACGACGAGTCGGCTTTTTTCCCCATGTGTGGAGGAAGCGTCATCCTTCCATTTCAAGCAGATCATTTGCTTTTACATCTCAGCTTTCATTTGCAACCTTAAGTGGATCGGATCAGGATGTTGCCCAAATTCATATGTACGTGTCACAAAGTTTTGTCCAGTCCGTCCAGAAAAACGCTGAGTTTTTTTTTGTGATTGTTGCGGGCAAAAATCCTTGATTACGCGGCACGTTTTCTTAAAAAATGCGATGGAATATGCGGGATATTTATGCAATTTTATGCGATGAAATTGCGGGAACTTGCAAAAATTGTGGTTTGATGAAAAAGAGACAACAAAGTGATTTCCCCAAATGACATCACTTCATAACGTTCCCATGGCAACAGGGGAAAATGGCTGCTCTTGTGTGAAGTAAACGCAACATTTTTCATCTTTCTGCTGAGATATATGTGACTTTTTTGCAAAGAAAATACGGGGATTATGAAATCATGCAAGACCCGGATATTTTGCGCGAAAATCGTCAATTTATGCGGCGACAGTGCGGCGTATTTTAAAAAATGCGGCCCCCCGTTTTTTTAACAAAACGTGCCACATAATCAAGGATTTTTGCCCCGCAACAATCACAAAAAAACTTTTCTGGAGGGACTGAAATATTTTGGGAAAGCACCAATTGTCAACCCTACCATGTCGTCGATGTATTTGGTCAAAAATATCATGATATCTGATTTTCTCCATATCGTCCAGCACTAGTTTTTTTTTTTTTTGCAGTCCTGACTGCTTGTTTTGTTTCTTTGAGTTTTTCCATTTTGACATTTTTTCTTTTCCTTCCCTCCTCTTTTCTTGTTTTAACCATAACCCCCGCCCACATATCTCATACTTGGGTTTGTCTCCGCCCTCCCTCCTTACCTCCTTACCTCCTCCTCCGCCCCTCTCTGCTGCTGTAGCCTCACAGGCTGGGAAAGCTTGCTGACCAGGTAGGGAACCACCATCGACCCCCCCACACCCCCAAGCCACCTCCACCCCCAAACCACCACCTCCACCCCCTCTGCTTACAAGCACTTCACTCCTCAGCTGGCCTAGATCCAGGTTTTTTAAAGGGGAACTACGCCGTTTTTATCTTAATTTAACTGAACAGCTTGGTAGTCATTGGAATGGTTATATGACTTTTTTCGGGTTGAATGGTGGTCGTCTCGCTCCCCCCCTATAGCGCCTCTGAGCTGAAAAACCACCCTAGCAACTTTTGGCCTCAGCGTCAGGAAGTACGGCGTGATATCAGGTCTCGCCGTGTAACGAATCGCTTCACGGCACTGCACACGTACGGCCGTTCAGGAACCGGCTAACAAGGTAGAGATGGAGTTTTTCACACTATCGTCACGGCTGAGCCGGCAAAAAAGAAAAAAGAGTCAGACACGAGGAAACATAGGAGCTGCCAGATATCTATTCTTTAAGGATTATTTTGAGTATAGCGATATCACTTGCGATACATAAACAGTGTACTCAGCGTACTGCTGAAATACAACAAATTGGTTGATGAATAATAATAAAAAACACTGAAAGGAAATTATTTACAACTTTCTTTTGTTGAGCTATTGAACAAAACAAAGCAAAGAATGAGCAAAGAAAAGTAGCAGTAGCATCCTCTGGTAGCATCCTCTGGTAGCATCCTCTGGTAGCAGTAGCAGTAGCATCCTCTGGTAGCAGTAGCATCCTCTGGTAGCAGTAGCAGTAGCATCCTCCAGTAGCAGTAGCATCCTCTGGTAGCAGTAGCAGTTGCAGTAGCATCCTCCAGTAGCAGTAGCATCCTCTGGTAGCAGTAGCAGTAGCAGTAGCGTCCTCTGGTAGCAGTAGCATCCTCTGGTAGCAGTAGCAGTAGCATCCTCTGGTAGCAGTAGCAGTAGCATCCTCTGATAGCAGTAGCAGTAGCATCCTCCGGTAGCAGTAGCAGTAGCATCCTCCGGTAGCAGTAGCAGTAGCATCCTCTGGTAGCAGTAGCAGTAGCGTCCTCTGGTAGCAGTAGCAGTAGCATCCTCTGGTAGCAGTAGCTGTAGCATCCTCCGGTAGCAGTAGCAGTAGCATCCTCTGGTAGCAGTAGCAGTAGCATCCTCCGGTAGCAGTAGCATCCTCCGGTAGCAGTAGCAGTAGCATCCTCTGGTAGCAGTAGCAGTAGCGTCCTCTGGTAGCAGTAGCAGTAGCATCCTCTGGTAGCAGTAGCTGTAGCATCCTCCGGTAGCAGTAGCAGTAGCATCCTCTGGTAGCAGTAGCATCCTCTGGTAGCAGTAGCAGTAGCATCCTCTGGTAGCAGTAGCATCCTCTGGTAGCAGTAGCAGTAGCATCCTCTGGTAGCAGTAGCAGTAGCATCCTCTGGTAGCAGTAGCAGTAGCATCCTCTGGTAGCAGTAGCACCCTCTGGTAGCAGTAGCAGTAGCATCCTCTGGTAGCAGTAGCATCCTCTGGTAGCAGTAGCTGTAGCATCCTCTGGTAGCAGTAGCAGTAGCATCCTCTGGTAGCAGTAGAAGTAGCATCCTCTGGTAGCAGTAGCAGTAGCATCCTCTGGTAGCAGTAGCAGTAGCATCCTCTGGTAGCAGTAGCAGTAGCAGTAGTATAATAATAAAAAAAACTGAAAGGAAATTATTTACAACTTTCTTTTGTTGAACTATTGAACAAAACAAAGAATGATAGTTATTAGATATTTTTAAGTGCAGTTTTTTACTCTTTTACACTAAATGTTTTTGATGTTTATTGCGCAAGTTGATATCGCAATGACAATGAAAAAAAACTAATTCTGAATTAGGAAATTATTATTATTATTACTGGTGTAACCGGGCACCAATATATTCCAATAGTGACCCAGAGTCATAACAAAAAAATAAAGCTATCACCAGCTGACCCAGTCTCTCCTCCATTGGTCCTCTGGTGGACTTTAAAACGTTTGAGAAGTAATCTATTTAGCTGTCATGGAGACGATGCTATCTGCCATTTTGTGCTCTGGGTGTGCAGCCTTCTGACTCCCAGCATGCCGCTGTGTGTCCGCTGGCGGGCTCTGTGTACAGTTTCCCTCTTGAGAGACAAAAGGGGGGATGGAGGGATGGTGGAGGAAGAGAGAGGGAGAGAGGTCGGAACGGGGGTCTTTATCTCTTTCCTTTTCTCTGACTTGATTGGAAGTTTTCCCTCACATTTAGGATGCAGTCACTCAGCTACGTCATCATCACCACCCCTCCTTTCTTCTCTCTTTCTTTCCCCCTGGCTTGATGTCACTTTTCCCTCTTTTTCTTTCCTCTAAAAGAAATTGTTGTGTTTTCATTGTGACTTTTTGTTTGCATGTTGATCAAGAGAGAAGAATCTTGATTTTTGAAAGCTTTTTTCTTTTATTTTGGGATACCATTGTGTTGTCTTCCCGTCGACCATGAAAAAAAAAACTTTTTCCTCAACTTTTGGTCCCTTTTTTCAACATCTTCATAGCTTTATCAGGTGTTTTGGTCATTTTTTTCTGACGTTTTTTGTCTTTGTTTTTGGCGCTTTTTCCAACATTTTTTACAGTGTTCCCAACGTTTTGTCACTTTTCTCGACACTCATTTCAACTTCCCATATTTCTGATATGAAAAACTTTGAAAACGGGTCAAATTTGACCCGAGGACACCATGAGGGTTAATCTGTCTTATGTTTTGCTGATTTCCCTAAAAAGATCATCCCGCTGCTGTCGCTCCCACATTGTTCTCCCCTCCATTTTGTAAAATGTTGTAGATCTTTTGTGGGATCCCGCCATCCTTCTCAAAGCCAAAGCTCCCCCCTCTGCTGTGCAGGGAGAAGCTTGTGTCTGTGAGCACTCATGCACGAGCAGTAGCATCCTCTGGTAGCAGTAGCAGTAGCATCCTCTGGTAGGAGTAGCAGTAGATCTGGTAGCAGTAGCATCCTCTGGTAGCAGTAGGAGTAGCAGTAGCATCCTCTGGTAGCAGTAGGAGTAGCAGTAGCATCCTCTGGTAGCATCCTCTGGTAGCATCCTCTGGTAGCAGTAGCAGTAGCATCCTCTGGTAGCAGTAGCAGTAGCATCCTCTGGTAGCAGTAGCAGTAGAGGAAGTGCTTGTCATGCACTTGTGCAGTGGCAGGAGCATCCTCTGGTAGCAGTAGGAGTAGCATCCTCTGGTAGCAGTAGCAGTAGCATCCTCTGGTAGCAGTAGCAGTAGCATCCTCTGGTAGCAGTAGCAGTAGCATCCTCTGGTAGCAGTAGCAGTAGAGGAAGTGCTTGTCATGCACTTGTGCAGTGGCAGGAGCATCCTCTGGTAGCAGTAGGAGTAGCAGTAGCATCCTCTGGTAGCAGTAGGAGTAGCAGTAGCATCCTCTGGTAGCAGTAGCAGTAGCATCCTCTGGTAGCAGTAGGAGTAGCAGTAGCATCCTCTGGTAGCAGTAGGAGTAGCAGTAGCATCCTCTGGTAGCAGTAGGAGTAGCAGTAGCATCCTCTGGTAGCAGTAGGAGTAGCTGTAGCATCCTCTGGTAGCAGTAGCAGTAGCATCCTCTGGTAGCAGTAGGAGTAGCAGTAGCATCCTCTGGTAGCAGTAGCAGTAGCATCCTCTGGTAGCAGTAGGAGTAGCAGTAGCATCCTCTGGTAGCAGTAGCAGTAGCATCCTCTGGTAGCAGTAGGAGTAGCAGTAGCATCCTCTGGTAGGAGTAGCAGTGGCAGGAGCAGTGGTTTAGTCTACGTGATACGCAGGTGTACGGAGTATACCCACTAGGAAAGGTCAAGGATTTCCGTATACCCACTATCGCAAGGATAACATTACGTAACAATGATTTTTTTGTGAGAGAACTTTCACACTTAACGTTCATAAATTCACCCCGTCTGTGTGTGCGAGTCGCCTATAGGAGATAAGTAGTGCAAAAGAGGGGGGTAAGGTGCACAGTTCTGAGAGCTATAGACATATATAGAAATATTAAAATGTAAAGATTGATATGATTTTATGTACAGTGTGAAATGCAGCGTGAAGTAATGATATTGCACAGTAATGAAATTGCACAGAATTGTCTATATTATCAAAAGTTAGAGTTAGCGTTAATGAGTCATGTCACTCTTATGTAGATACCGTCAAGTAAAGTGTTACCAAATGAACTAATGTGGATCACTAAAGTAGATTTTTAAACTTCACTCTGTCAGTGATTTGGTAAGCCGACCCCCTGAAGCTGTACTGCCGCGTCGAGTGACGCTGCAGCAGACGTTAACGTTACTGAAACTACCGGAAATGATCCCAGATGAGGATGATGCTTTATGCCAGGGGAGGGTCAAACTCAGTTTCCCAGAAGGCCACACTGGAAAATGAGAATCACGTCAAGGGCCGGACATGTAGAGATTATTGACGTGTTTATTTAAGAGAAAAAGTCTTAATATTTTGACTGTATTACTGCATGTCTCATATACTGTGAGACATATCTTCTCACTTCCATTTTGGGCCTCATGAAGCCCCCAAAAAAGTTCTTCAGCCAGCAACAAATACGTTGAAAAATGCGCCAAAAAAGTTGGAAAAAAGCGCGTAAAAAAACAAAAAAAACACCAACATTTTGGGAAAAAATGACAAAAACTAGGTGTGCCTAAATTTATTTATTGTGAACTTAAATTGAAATGCGGGCCGGATGAAAACCTGCGAGGGGCCGGATTTGGCCCTCGGGCCTCGAGTTTGACACGTGTGCTTTACGCGGTAACGTTACAAAAACCCCACGGGGTTGTCGCTCTGGGACGCGTCGCTCTGGGACGGCGAGTCTACCGCCGGGAGGGAAAGAATGACTCACTACAACAAAACTAGACTAATGTAAATGTAAATGGACTGTATTTATATAGCGCTTTTCTAGTCTTAACAACTACTCAAAGCGCTTTTACAAGGTACAGGAACCATTCACCATTCACACACATTCATACACTGTGGCCGAGGCTGCCGTACAAGGTGCCACCTGCTCATCAGATAAACATTCACACACATTTACACTCCGATGCGCAGCATCGGGGGCAACTGAGGGTTCAGTGTCTTGCCCAAGGACACTTCGACATGGGACTGCAGGGCCAGGGATCGAAGCACCAACTTTCTGATTGGCAGGCAACCACTCTACCACTGAGCCACAGCCGACTACACCACTGGGCAGGGGTTTTGTAAAAGGACACGGTGTGACGCTGTTGTTGTTGTTGTTGTTGTTTCTCAGGGAACCTCAGGACCCGACCCCACGACTGTGTTCGTCGACATGAGGGCGCTACGGCACGACAGGTGAGTTGAACAATAATAATAATAATAATAATAATAATAATAATACATTTTATTTGTAGAGCACTTTTCATAAGAAAATCTCAAAGTGCTACAGAAACCACATCAAAACACATGAATAATAGAAAATAACAGAAAACATATACAATCAATAAAATACATACAGAAAAAACGCATTTGAAAGGAAAACATCTAAACGAGCAGTTGAGTGCAAATTAAAATCCGCAAAGGCTACGAACAACTTAAGAACGCCTGCCTGAACAGAACAGTTTTAAGCTGTTTTTTAAAAGTGTCCACAGACTGAGGTTTTGTGAGATGTTCAGGGAGGGAGTTCCAGATGCGAGGGGGCAGTGACGGAGAAAGCTCGATCTCCCATGGGGGGTGCGGAGTTTTGAGCGGGGCTGATGGAGGAGGTTTGTGCTTTGGGACCGGAGGTTATGGGTAGATGAGTGAGGGATAACGAGGTCTTTGAGGTAATTGCGGGGCGTTGTTGTAGATGCAATGGTGGGTGATGAGGGCGATCTTGTATTGAATTCTTGAGGTTATGGGGAGCCAATGAAGGTTCTGATGTGCCTGAAAAACAAACAGGAACAGACCAGGACCAGAAACAGCGTTCAGACCAGCTAAAGCGATCCGGTGATTTGTAGCAGGTTGGTACACAAGTAGACTTCGTATTTCACAGTTACTGTTTTCCGTCCGATCGTTTATAGCAGAGGTCTTCAACGTTTTTAAAGCCAAGGCCCCCCTAACTGAAAGAGAGATGGATCAGGGACCCCCTAACTGAAAGAGAGATGGATCAGGGACCCCCTAACTGAAAGAGAGATGGATCAGGGATCCCCTAACTGAAAGAGAGATGGATCAGGGTCCCCCTAACTGAAAGAGAGATGGATCAGGGTCCCCCTAACTGAAAGAGAGATGGATCAGGGACCCCCTAACTGAAAGAGAGATGGATCAGGGACCCCCTAACTGAAAGAGAGATGGATCAGGGACCCCCTAACTGAAAGAGAGATGGATCAGGGACCCCCTAACTGAAAGAGAGATGGATCAGGGACCCCCTAACTGAAAGAGAGATGGATCAGGGACCCCCTAACTGAAAGAGAGATGGTTCAGGGACCCCCTAACTGAAAGAGAGATGGATCAGGGACCCCCTAACTGAAAGAGAGATGGTTCAGGGACCCCCTAACTGAAAGAGAGATGGTTCAGGGACCCCCTAACTGAAAGAGAGATGGATCAGGGACCCCCTAACTGAAAGAGAGATGGTTCAGGGACCCCCTAACTGAAAGAGAGATGGATCAGGGTCCCCCTAACTGAAAGAGAGATGGATCAGGGACCCCCTAAGTGAAAGAGAGATGGATCAGGGACCCCCTAACTGAAAGAGAGATGGATCAGGGACCCCCTAACTGAAAGAGAGATGGATCAGGGACCCCCTAACTGAAAGAGAGATGGATCAGGGACCCCCTAACTGAAAGAGAGATGGATCAGGGACCCCCTAACTGAAAGAGAGATGGATCAGGGACCCCCTAACTGAAAGAGAGATGGATCAGGGTCCCCCTAACTGAAAGAGAGATGGATCAGGGACCCCCTAACTGAAAGAGAGATGGATCAGGGACCCCCTAACTGAAAGAGAGATGGATCAGGGACCCCCTAACTGAAAGAGAGATGGATCAGGGATCCCCTAACTGAAAGAGAGATGGATCAGGGACCCCCTAACTGAAAGAGAGATGGACCAGGGACCCCCTACTACATATATTGTATAAAATGAAGTTGCATATTAAACTGAGCCTACAGTAACATGTGGGCAGGCTGAAGCCTTTATACTGTACGTACCTTTTCTGCATGGAATACTAAGCGTTAAATGTTTAGTCTTATAAATGTTTTCATTTTAAAACATGTAAATCCTCAGGATGACTGTATCTGTGGATGGTTACCTTAGTGACTACCTTACATAGGCCAGTAAGCCTATATCATGTGGGGATTCATATTTGCTAATAATATGTTGGGTTCATTGAAAAAAAACTAAAATTAACAAAAATAGACCCCCCCCTTGCATTGTTGAAGATCCCTGGTTTATAGATTTCGGCGTTTCCGACCGCACTTGAAGGCGCTTTAAAGTCTAGCTTGGCGTCCCTGCAGTTGTTGTCCATCTCTGTTGCCTGGAAACGGACAGCTTCACCACTAATGTTGAGCCCTCACAGCCATTTTCAAACCTGAAGTCAGATTTCTCCGCAGAAAAGCCCAAAAAACTCCAGCAAAACCAATTCGGGAGACTCCCGAGATGCTATTTTCGGTGTCACCCAGCATGCAATGTGACTCCGACTGAGATTGATGGGTTTAAAGTGCATCTTTCTCAGACTGGAAGTGTTTTCAGAGGCTCTGAGGGTGACAGCCTGATGTGCCTGAAACCGTCATATTGTCTCAAAGAAACTTTTTTTAAGCTTCTCATTATATCCAAACTTTTTTTACGATGAGCGGCTGGAATGAAAATCAAATTTTTTCACTACAAAAGCGTCCTAGTCAACTTTTTATTATCAAAAAAGACGCCAACTGTGAATATATATATATATATATATATATATATATATATATATATATATTTATATATATATATATATATATAGTCTTAAGGTGAAGACACACCATCCAGACGGGCCGACTGTTGGCAGTAAAGCCAGTCGGGCTGATGAGTCGGCTCCCCGAGGTCCAAAAAGTGCCTCAGAACACACCGAAGAGACGTTGTTATGGAGACGTAATGCGTCTCCATCACTACTCTGTATTGTCGCCCAAAAAAAATGAAAACTGGCGGCTGATTGGACAAACGCGTCACGTGGAGCTGCCTGCTGCTTCCGGATTTTGGATTTTTCAATTGCGGCTCATTCAGAATATACAATCTCATATATGTGTGGCTCAGCGGTAGAGCGGTTGCCTGCCAATCGGAAGGTTGGTGGTTCGATCCCCGGCCCTGCAGTCCCATGTCGTAGTGTCCTTGGGACAAGACACTGAACCCTGAGTTGTAAATGTGTGTGAATGTTTATCTGATGAGCAGGTGGCACCTTGTACGGCAACCTCGGCCACAGTGTATGAATGTGTGTGGATGGTTCAAACTGGTTAACTGCAGAAAACCTTTCTTTTTTTTTTTTACTGCTGCTTTTTGTTGATTACTTGCACACAATTAGGAATTTACTCTTGAATTTGATCTACTTTTCATAGTTTTATTCTAGATTTTATGGTTTTTATTTTAGTATTAAGTGCTTTTAATTCATTATTAAATTGTATCTTATATTTGATTTTTGATTGTGTTTTGATGTTTTATGTAAAGCACATTGAATTGCATTGCTGCTGAGCTGTGCTATACAAATAAAACTGCCTTGCCTTGCCTATATATAAGTTTTATTTTTTATTTATTTATTGTTAGCGCCTCATTATCATTTCATTTGATTCCGGTGGTCCATAAAGGGACTTTCATCGTTTTTTTTTGTATGTTCAATATTTTGCATTTATCCTCATATATTCATTGTTATTCAGTGAAAAAAAAAATCCTTTATTCCAAATGCCATTAGTATCCTCAACCAAACTAAGTGACAACATCAAATTGAGCAGCTTTCTTAATGTATTTAAGCATTTCTTTTTTTTTTTATTCTGACATTTTTCATTTTTATCTTTTTTTTATACTCCACTTATGTCTGAGACATTGTGTGTATGTTTATTTATGCTGTATGTCGGTGAGCCAAAGACAAATTTCCACCTTGGTGGACAATAAAGATTTATTCTATTCTATTCTGTTTAGCAAGGGGGGGGTTAACACTTTTGCAAGGCACTGTATCCGTGTCACATTCAGGGTTCAAAATTAACTTTTTCGTCTATTTCGTCAAATTTTACCAGCCACTCAATAAACTAACATTGTTTTTTTTGGCTGGTGAGTCGACCAGCCACTTGCATATTTTCCCAGCATTTGGCTGGCGGATGGTGCTAAATGGTGCTTAAATTTTGAACCCTGGTCACATTCTCATTAGGGGCTGAGCCCCCCCCCTAAAGGTCTGATCCTAGACCCTGCTGTGGTGGTGATGGTGCGGTGGATACGCCGCGTGTCTTTGGTGTGGTGAGATCTGTGATCCATCAACCAATGTGTCCCTGAGCAACACACTTAACCTCTAGTTGCTGCAGAGGCGTGCGACCTCTGACGTACATAGCAATTGTAAGTCGCTTTGGATAAAAGCCTCAGCTAAATGACATGTAATGTAATGTAATGTAATGTTATGTTATGTTAATGTAGAAATAGAACTGTCAGTGTGCATGATTACATGTAATCACTGTTGATTCAAGCAGGCCTGTTTCTAGCAGAGACGCTCCGTCTTTCACGTTTATTATCCGACCGACCACTTCTGTCGCGTTTCCTTTTTGGGATGGATATTTTTATTTTATTTGTAGTTGTTTGGGTTGAAAGTATAATTACTGTTTGTTTTTTTCCCCCAACGTCCTGTGTAATTTCATTTAAATTCTAAAAAGTCCCATGTTTGTTCCCAGTGAGCATATTATTGTGTTAATGTAAGTGCAAATTTTAGGGGCGCCTGGGTAGCTCACCTGGTGGGGCGCGCGCCCATATCCAGAGGTTTACTCCTCGACACAACGGCCGGGTGTTAGACTCCGACCTGCGGCCCTTTGCTGCATGTCACCCCCCCCCCACCCCTCCTCTCTCCCCTTTCATGTCTTCAGCTGTCCTATCAAAATAAAAGCCTAACATGCCCCCAAAAAGTACACATTTTAAAAACAACTAAGAAATATGAGAGGAAAAACAGTTGATTGGTTAGTTATTGTTTTATTACACATTTGTCATTTGTTATTGTTTTATTACACATTTGTCATTTGTTTTTGTTATTGTTTTATTACACATTTGTCATTTGTTATTGTTTTATTACACATTTGTCATTTGTTTTTGTTATTGTTTTATTACACATTTGTCATTTGTTATTGTTTTATTACACATTTGTCATTTGTTTTTGTTATTGTTTTATTACACATTTGTCATTTGTTATTGTTTTATTACACATTTGTCATTTGTTTTTGTTATTGTTTTATTACACATTTGTCATTTGTTATTGTTTTATTACACATTTGTCATTTGTTTTTGTTATTGTTTTATTACACATTTGTCATTTGTTATTGTTTTATTACACATTTGTCATTTGTTATTGTTTTATTACACATTTGTCATTTGTTATTGTTTTATTACACATTTGTCATTTGTTATTGTTTTATTACACATTTGTCATTTGTTTTTGTTATTGTTTTATTACACATTTGTCATTTGTTTTTGTTATTGTTTTATTACACATTTGTTGTCATTTGTTATTGTTATTGTTTTATTACACATTTGTCATTTGTTTTTGTTATTGTTTTATTACACATTTGTCATTTGTTATTGTTTTATTACACATTTGTCATTTGTTATTGTTTTATTACACATTTGTTGTCATTTGTTATTGTTTTATTACACATTTGTTGTCATTTGTTATTGTTTTATTACACATTTGTCATTTGTTATTGTTTTATTACACATTTGTTGTCAATTGTTATTGTGTTATTACACATTTGTCATTTGTTATTGTTTTATTACACATTTGTCATTTGTTTTTGTTATTGTTTTATTACACATTTGTCATTTGTTATTGTTTTATTACACATTTGTCATTTGTTTTTGTTATTGTTTTATTACACATTTGTCATTTGTTATTGTTTTATTACACATTTGTCATTTGTTATTGTTTTATTACACATTTGTCATTTGTTATTGTTTTATTACACATTTGTCATTTGTTATTGTTTTATTACACATTTGTCATTTGTTTTTGTTATTGTTTTATTACACATTTGTTGTCATTTGTTATTGTTATTGTTTTATTACACATTTGTCATTTGTTTTTGTTATTGTTTTATTACACATTTGTCATTTGTTATTGTTTTATTACACATTTGTCATTTGTTATTGTTTTATTACACATTTGTTGTCATTTGTTATTGTTTTATTACACATTTGTTGTCATTTGTTATTGTTTTATTACACATTTGTCATTTGTTATTGTTTTATTACACATTTGTTGTCATTTGTTATTGTTTTATTACACATTTGTCATTTGTTATTGTTTTATTACACATTTGTCATTTGTTATTGTTGTATTACACATTTGTCATTTGTTGTTTTATTACACATTTGTCATTTGTTATTGTTTTATTACACATTTGTCATTTGTTATTGTTTTATTACACATTTGTCATTTGTTTTTGTTATTGTTTTATTACACATTTGTCATTTGTTATTGTTTTATTACGCATTTGTCATTTGTTATTGTGTTATTACACATTTGTCATTTGTTATTGTTTTATTACACATTTGACATTTGTTATTGTTTTATTACACATTTGTCATTTGTTATTGTTATTTTATTACACATTTGTCATTTGTTATTGTTTTATTACACATTTGTCATTTGTTATTGTTTTATTACACATTTGTCATTTGTTATTGTTTTATTACACATTTGTCATTTGTCATTTGTTATTGTTTTATTACACATTTGTCATTTGTTATTGTTTTATTACACATTTGTCATTTGTTATTGTTTTATTACACATTTGTCATTTGTTTTTGTTGTTTTATTACACATTTGTCATTTGTTATTGTTTTATTACACATTTTTTGTCATTTGTTGTTGTTTTATTACACATTTGTCATTTGTTATTGTTTTATTACACATTTGTTGTCATTTGTTATTGTTTTATTACACATTTGTTTTTGTTATTGTTTTATTACACATTTGTTGTCATTTGTTATTGTTTTATTACACATTTGTTGTCATTTGTTATTGTTTTATTACACATTTGTCATTTGTTATTGTTTTATTACACATTTGTCATTTGTTATTGTTTTATTACACATTTGTCATTTGTTATTGTTTTATTACACATTTGTCATTTGTTATTGTTTTATTACACATTTGTCATTTGTTTTTGTTATTGTTTTATTACACATTTGTCATTTGTTTTTGTTTTATTACACATTTGTCATTTGTTATTGTTTTATTACACATTTGTCATTTGTTATTGTTTTATTACACATTTGTTGTCATTTGTTATTGTTTTATTACACATTTGTCATTTGTTATTGTTTTAACAAAACAATTTAACCCTCTGAGGTCTAAGAGCATTTTTACATTTCTTTTTTAAATTACACATTTTAGGGATTTTTGCGTATAACTGGATACCTATGTGTTTCATATCATAATGTTCAGAATAACCTCAGCTTTCTGTATAGTGAGGCCCAAACGTGTTCCAGAGCGACGTGTAAAGAGATATGTTGGACATGTGTTTGACATTTCTCAAATCTCTTGTGAAAACAAAGCTACACTCAATTGTTTTTGTGCTTGAAATAAGTTTACACAAGTCTTGGGTTCACACAAGTAGTGTAATATATATCAATAAAATAGTAAATAAATGTCTAAACTGAAATTGTGTCAAACATCGCTTGGACTTGCCGGTGAGTCTTTTGTTCTCCGAGGGTTAAACGCTGAAGTTTCCTTAAATCTGTGTTTAAGAAAAGGCTTTGTCTCTTTGTTTGCCCCTGCAGGGTGCGACTAGTAGAGAGGGGATCACCGCACAGCCTGCCTCTGATGGAGTCTGGGAAGGTAAGGTGGTTTTTTGATTCTTTATCCTGTAGTTTAAGGATCTGAGGTCACGGCGTGAAGCGCCTGGTGCAGGTGCGTTTAGGGCATGTATGAATTCACTTTTGCTAGTTTGACGGCGGTAAAAAGTGTCCGTGTGCCGGGCGCCTGGTTCTAAAGGGTTGTACTTAGTGTCTTCATTAATCAGAGGTGTGTTTTGGGCGTAACATGCAATCAACCAATCAGAGAGTCATCTCCCATTCCCTTTAAAAGCCAGGCGCGTTTGGACCTTGGAGCATTGCTGTTATGATGGAGGATTTAACTGTAATATATTTATTTGTAAGTGGCAAAAACACTTTTTCCGACGTTTTAGACTTTTCTACAACGGCTAAGCACCTTTTTCCCCCGACGTTTTTAGTGCTTTATGAGGCCCAAACTGTAAGTTCGAAAGCTATATGAGACAATAATACAGTCAACATGTTTGACTTTTTCTCTGCTTGCTATGCTGTGCTATTATGCTTGTGTTACCATCTCCACCAGAAAACACTGTTCACCAACTGCTCCAAACAGCTCTGTTGTAGTCCAGCCTTTACTTCAGAGACACACGTGGTCACTTTGGAACACACGTTATAATGCTCGCCTAGCTGCTAGCATGGCACGCCCTCATACTCTGCTTCTGACTGGCTAGTAGTCCTTACCTAGCTACTGTCAGGACACGCCCTCATACTCTGCTTCTGACTGGCTAGTAGTCCTTACCTAGGTACTGTCAGGACACGCCCTCATACTCTGCTTCTGACTGGCTAGTAGTCCTTACCTAGGTACTGTCAGGACACGCCCTCATACTCTGCTTCTGACTGGCTAGTAGTCCTTACCTAGGTACTGTCAGGACACGCCCTCATACTCTGCTTCTGGCTGGCTAGTAGTCCTTACCTAGGTACTGTCAGGACACGCCCTCATACTCTGCTTCTGACTGGCTAGTAGTCCTTACCTAGGTACTGTCAGGACACGCCCTCATACTCTGCTTCTGACTGGCTAGTAGTCCTTACCTAGGTACTGTCAGGACACGCCCTCATACTCTGCTTCTGACTGGCTAGTAGTCCTTACCTAGGCACTGTCAGGACACGCCCTCATACTCTGCTTCTGACTGGCTAGTAGTCCTTACCTAGGCACTGTCAGGACACGCCCTCATACTCTGCTTCTGACTGGCTAGTAGTCCTTACCTAGGTACTGAGCATGTGCGACTCCCAACAAAGATGGAACAGAAGTGAGATGTCTCACTCTGTAGCTAAAACAGAGAGCTCAACACACAGGGTGAAAAGAGGAGCTGCAGCAATGTGCAGAACAAAAAAAAAATAGGGGTTTTCTGAAAATTAAACCACGTAAACCTATTCTGGTACAACTGTGGTGGAAGTTTTCCTTGTAGCAGCAGGGTTTAGTAAATATCAATGATAAGAATGAAAACAAATAAAGACTGATCTGAAGTCTGGTCTTTGAGCATTTATTATATTTTGCAAAATAGAGGAACACAATTTCAAGAGGTACACGCAGCACAACTGAAACAGTATTTCTGCCTTCTAGACAAAACATTACACATTACATAGGAAACAAACAGAACATTGGTAAAGCCAGCCCCCCCTCCTACATCCTTGGTGCATTTTTTTTTGGTCACATACCATAAACAATAAAAGTTAGTTTACATTCCTGCTCTGCTATGTTCTAATCTTTAGCCAAAACACCTCTCTGCATTGGAGACAGAAAGCAACGTAGTAGTAAGCAGTCATCGGCCTTCCTCACTTGTTCTCTAAGAACAAAGATAACAAGTTGAGGAAGCTTCAGGCTAGTTAAAGCAATATCATTTCTACCAGGCTGTAGTTGAGGGCTGCAGCTGTTTTCCCCCTCTGCTACTTTAAAAAGTCCACAGAGAGAGAGAAAGAAAAACAACCAGGATCTTGTGGAGGTTGAAAACAATCTTTAAGGTAATGGTTAAAATAAAATCACCATCCATCCATCCATCCATTGTCGTCCGCTTATCCGTGGTCAGGTCGCGGGGGGATCAGCTCCAGCAGGGAACCCCAAACTTCCCTTTCCCGAGCCACATTAACCAGCTCTGACTGGGGGATCCCGAGGCGTTCCCAGGCCAGGTTGGAGATGTAATCCCTCCACCTAGTCCTGGGTCTTCCCCGAGGTCTCCTCCCAGCTGGACGTCCCTCCACCTAGTCCTGGGTCTTCCTCGAGGTCTCCTCCCAGCTGGACGTCCCTCCACCTAGTCCTGGGTCTTCCCCGAGGTCTCTTCCCAGCTGGACGTCCCTCCACCTAGTCCTGGGTCTTCCCCGAGGCCTCCTCCCAGCTGGACGTCCCTCCACCTAGTCCTGGGTCTTCCTCGAGGCCTCCTCCCAGCTGGACGTGCCTGGAACACCTCCCTAGGGAGGCGCCCAGGGGGCATCCTTACCAGATGCCCGAACCACCTCAACTGGCTCCTTTCGACGTGAAGGAGCAGCGGCTCTACTCCGAGCTCCTCGCGGATGACTGAGCTTCTCACCCTCATCATCTCTAAGGGAGACGCCAGCCCCCCTCCTGAGGAAACCCATTTCGGCCGCTTGTACCCTGGATCTCATTCTTTGGGTCATGACCTCCAGCCTTCATGACCATAGGTGAGGGTAGGAACGAAAACTGACCGGTAGATCGAGAGCTTTGCCTTCTGGCTCAGCTCTCTTTTCATCGCAACGGTGCGATAAACTGAATGTAATACCGCCCCCCCGCTGCGCCGATTCTCCGACCAATCTCCCGCTCCATTGTCCCTTCACTCGCGAACAAGACCCCAAGGTACTTAAACTCCTTCACTTGGGGGTAAGGACTCATTCCCTGCCTGGAATTTGCCATCACACAACCTCTAAATACAAGTATGAACCTGAAGATGAGCATAACATGAGCACTTTAAATAAAAGCATGTCAATAAACTCTACGCGTCATTTTTCCAGTGCGGCCGTTGATGTGTGGTCTCTGATTTGTGAACAGATCCTGCCGGGGGTCCGAATCATCATCGCCAACCCAGAGACCAAGGGACCAATGGGAGAGTCACATCTGGGCGAGGTTGGTCTATAAATCACTCTTTTACACAAATGGCAAGAAGAGTTTAGAGTCTCTGTTTAGTCCGGACTCAGGTCTTCCTGTCTGCAGAGACGGGTCTCTGACACTGATGTGGCCATGCTTGATGATTGATTAAAAGTGATTAAAACGCAACTGTTGAAATCACTTATTCGATCATTCTTAGAAGCGAATATTAACCAGTTTGTTTATCAATATTTAGAATATATTTCTTAATATTTTAGAAAATAAAAATATACATTCATAAGCAAACTTCTTGTTATTTCTTGCAAATTAGGACAAAAGTTGATATTGTTTTCGTAAACTATTTACATTACATTTGTTGGAATAAGCAACTAGTCACTTGACAGAACATGTTCATTATAGTTTTAATCATCCATGAAGTTGTCAAATAAAAAAGTTGTTGGTTCCTGCTTCTGCAATGTTTTATATATATTTTTTATTTTGTCGTGTGTGTGTGTGTGTGTGTGTGTGTGTGTGTGTGTGTGTGTGTGTGTGTGTGTGTGTGTGTGTGTGTGTGTGTGTGTGTGTGTGTGTGACCTGTCTTGAATGAGGACCAGCAATGTGCAGGGTGGGCGGGTAAATGGGGGGCGGATGGTAGGGTGGGTTGGGGGAAGGGAGGTGGGTCGATATAATCAATAATAAATATTGAGGGAAGCATATTCAGTCCCTCCAGAGTTTTTTTTGTGATTGTTGCGGGCAAAAATCCTTGATTATGCGGCACGTTTTCTTAAAAAATGTGATGGAATATGCGGGATATTTATGCAGTTTTATGCGATGAAATTGCGGGAACTTGCAAAAACTGCAGTTTGATGAAAAAGAGAAAACAAAGTGATTCCCCCCCAACACCGTGTTCTCACTAGGAGAAATGACGTCACTTCATAACGTTCCCATGGCAACAGGGGAAAATGGCTGCTCTCTGTGAAGTAAACGCAACATTTTTCATCTTTCTGCTGAGATATATGTGACTTTTTTGCAACTAAAATGCGGTGATTATGAAATCATGCAAGCCCCGCATATTTTGCGAGGAAATTGGCAATTTATGCGGCGAAAGTGCGGCGTATTTGAAAGAAATGCGGCCCCCCCCCCCCCACATAAATATGCAGACTTTGGCTGATTATGCATTGAATTCTGCGATCGCATAATCGCGTTTTTCTGGAGGGAAGCATAGTATGTAAAAGTAGAGATGATTTCGCCCTTATTTGATGTACATCCTGGTACTTAATCATGATGACCCAGACACATTGTGTTGGTTGATGTGATTTCTCCTTTTGGTGGTACGAGCCTTCATGGACTGTACGTGTGTTTGCAGATCTGGGTGCACAGCGGCCACAACGCCAGCGGCTACTTCACCGTCTACGGAGACGAGGCGCTGCAGTCGGACCATTTCAACTCCAGGCTGAGCTTCGGAGACACGCAGACCGTCTGGGCTCGAACCGGATACCTGGGCTTCCTCCGCCGGACCGAGCTGACCGACGCCAGCGGAGGTGAGTAGGGCTGGGGGGGGGGATGGGGGGGCAGTGACTTTGATACGGGGGTCCTAAACGATACTTATTTTTTCGATACCAACTTTATAAAACAAAAGAAATTAGATTAATTAATTAATCAGTCCCTCCAGAAAAACGTGATTATGCGATCACATAATTCAATGCATAATCAGCCAAAGTCCGCATATTTATGTCACATTTTTTCAAATACGCCGCACTTTCGCCGCATAAATTGCCGATTAAATATGCGGGGCTTGCATGATTTCAAAATCTCCGCATTTTCGTTGCAAAAAAGTCACATATATCTCAGCAGAAAGATGAAAAATGTTGCGTTTACTTCACACAAGAGCAGCCATTTCCCCCTGTTGCCATGGGAACGTTATGAAGTGACGTCATTTTGCCTAGTGAGAACACGGTGTTGGGGGGGAATCACTTTTTTTCATCGCATAAATATCCCGCATATTCCATCGCATTTTTTAAGAAAACGTGCCGCATAATCAAGGATTTTTGCCGCAACAATCACAAAAAAACTGTTTTTTTCTGGAGGGACTGATTAATACATTACACATTACGGCACGTTCTTCTACTACGTGAGCCCCCGTCTCTCTGCGTAACGACGAGTTTGTCCTGCCTGCCTCTGCTACGAGTAACGTTACACCATAGGCGTAATTTACAGGGGTTTTTTTGAAGTTTTTGTCGTCTTTCTGTAGTTTTTTTTCTAAGTTTTTGTTGCTTCTTTCAGAGTTTTTGTCGCCTTTTCTGACATTTTTTACAGTTGTTTTGATGTTTATGTCGCTTTTCTCAATACATGCAGTCCCGGGACCCCCCTAGATAGCTGGAGAGCTCAACCCCCACCCCCACCCCCCACCACCCCAATGTTGAACCCAAAGTTACGCCCTCGCGTTAGACAGCCAATCACAAACATTATTAGATCTTGGTAGAAGCATGCTGCGTGCTCATTGGCTCACTGGCCCTGATGAGATTTACTCCTTAGGTATTAAAATTGGGTATTGAATGACGAGGCATTTTTCGATACTCGATACTTCAGAGCAGAGATCTTCAACAGGGGGTCCGGGACCCCTAGGGGGTCCTCATAGTCACTGCAGGGGGGCCGCCAAATTATGAATGTAAATCCAACATATTATTAACAAATATAAATCCCCAATGACGATAGGCTTACTGGTCTATAGGTAAAGTAGATTAGATTCAACTTTATTGTCATTGTGCAGTGTACCAGTACAAATACAACGAAATGCTAGAAGTGCAAAAACAGCAAAAAAAAGTGCAATGTGATATACAACGTATAGACAGGATAAGAAATATATTGCAGTGTTATAAGAGCAGAATAAATATGGTTGTGTTACATGAAAAATGTATGAACAGCATGTACAGATATGTGCAATGTAGTAGCAGTGATATATATATACTAGTAGTGAGAATAATATAGATATATGCAGTGTATTAGCAGAATATATAATAAGAAGAACAGAATAAATATGGATATTCTGTATGAACTTTAGTCCACTAAGATCCACAGATCCAGTTCATCCTGAGGATTGTTATTTTAATACACACATGTCAAACTCGAGGCGCGCGGGCCAAATTAGACCCCTCGCCAATTATGATCCGGCCCGCATATCAATTTACGTATATACAATACATTTTGGCCCACCTAGTGTTTGTCGCTTTTCTGACGTAATTTTTTGTTGGCGGTTTGTAACTTTTTTTTGACGTTTTGTCAGTTTTTCTGACATTTTGGCCACTTGTTTTGATGTTTTTGGTTGCTTTTCCGATGTTTTTGGGGTGCTTTTTTGATGTTTTTGGGTGCTTTTTCGACGTTTTTGTCACTTTTTCTGACATTTTGGCCGCTTTTTTTCAACGTTTTTGTCACTTTTTCTGATGTTTTTGGCCGCTTTTTTTCTATGATGTCTGAGGAACTTTTTGCTGACTTCTTTAGGACTTTATGTTGACCAAACTAAGAGAGAAGACTATATGACACATGCAATAATACAGTCAAAGATATTTGACTTTTTCGATTAAATAAAAGCATATCAATAAACTCTACATGTCCGGCCCTTGATGGGATTCTTATTTTCCAGTGTGGCCCTCTGGGAAGTTGAGTTTGACACCCCTGTTTTAATAGCTTAGTATTCTGTGCACTAAAAAGAAATGTATAAAGTCTTCTACACTTTATTGTAGGCCCAGTTTAATATGCAACTTCATTGTATACAATATACTATATGTAGGGGTCTCTTCTTCAGTTGAAGGGTCCCTGGTACCCAGCCCTAGAGGTGAGGACGTGACTTAAACGAATGATAGAATAATGTGAAATTTATAATTGATGGGGCCAAAACTGACCTTTAGTGTTCTCATATAACAGAGAGGACGAAGCGGCTTCAGGGCTGATTTTAAGTGCTGCCATCCTTGAAGGAATATCCATTAGTCTGGTTTTCACCGGAGAGTTACGCCGCGGTCTCAAAGAGGATTGTTCCTCTCTGATGAGCACAAATCTGACGCGCTGCAGTGTTATGATGTTCATGTCTTTGGCCGTTTAAATAGTCAGATGTTTACACACTGAATGTTGGTAGGAAATGTTTAGCTTGAATCCAAAAATATCATTAGTAAGCAAATATATTTCCATTTTCACCTGCTGTACAGCCATTAGGACCCTTAAACCGACCTAGAAAACAGAGGAAAGCTTAGTTTATTTTATAACTTTTAATCAGTCCCTCCAGAAAAACGCGATCTCCACCAAAAGGAGAAATCACATCAACCAACACAATGTATTTTTTTAATTAATTTCTGTGGGTCATCATGAGTAAGTACCAGGATGTACATCAAATAAGGGCGAAACAACAACAATGAAAAAAAGTCATCTCTGCTTTTACATACTATGCTTCCCTGCAGAAAAACGTGATTATGTGATCGCATAATTCAATGCATAATCAGCCAAAGTCCGCATATTTATGCAGACGCCGCATAAATTGCCGATTAAATATGCGGGGCTTGCATGATTTCATAATCCCCGCATTTTCTTTGCAAAAAAGTCACATATATCTCAGCAGAAAGATGAAAAATGTTGTTTACTTCACACAAGAGCAGCCATTTTCCCCCTGTTGCCATGGGAACGTTATGAAGTGACATCATTTCGCCTAGTGAGAACACGGTGTTGGGGGAATCACTTTGTTTCTCTTTTTCATCAAACCGCAGTTTTTGCAAGTTCCCGCAATTTCATCGCATAAAATTGCATAAATATCCCGCATATTCCATCACATTTATGAAGAAAACGTGCCGCATAATCAAGGATTTTTTCCCCGCAACAATCACAAATAACAGTTTTTCTGGAGGGACTGATTTAACAGTGATTAATCAGCGTGAAGAAGACTTGAACCGGTTAGATTTAAAGTGCAATGTCTTCAGCTATTTAGCCACGATGACGAGCGTTGTCAGTGAGACGTTCCCACGCCAAATGAAATAGTTTCCCTGTAACCAGCATTCTGTCTGTCTGTGTCTTCCTTTATTTGAATTATTAATTGACCATGATTGGTTGAGTGTTTCGGGCCAGAGTGGCAGCACAATCATGTGAAATAACACAATACACTTGCAAAAGTAATCTCTATTTTTTATTTATTTACAAACATCTTATTGGTCTTTTTTTTCCCATATCCAGGAAGAAATGCTCTTTTTGTCTTTTTTGTGATATATGAGAAAATACAGCACAACACTTTAAAAACATTCCAATTACAGGAAGTACATTTGTCATAAAGTTACTGTCAGAGAAGTTCTAAATGTGTAACTTGTGTGTGTGCTGCGTAGAGCGCCACGACGCCCTGTACGTGGTCGGTGCTCTGGAGGAAGCCATGGAGCTGAGAGGGATGCGTTACCACCCCATCGACATCGAGACCTCCGTCATCAGGACGCACAAGAGCATCACAGAGTGGTGAGGACAGCAGCGAGCTAACCTGAGACACAGTGACATCATGAAGCACTCTGACATCATGAAACACAGTGACATCATGAAACACAGTGACATCATGAAGCACTCTGACCTCATGAAACACTCTGACATCATGAAGCACTCTGACATCATGAAACACTCTGACATCATGAAACCACTCTGACATCATAAAACCACTCTGACATCATGAAACACTCTGACATCATGAAACACAGTGACATCATGAAACACAGTGACATCATGAAGCACTCTGACCTCATGAAACACTCTGACCTCATGAAACACTCTGACATCATGAAACACTCTGACATCATGAAACCACTCTGACATCATGAAACACTCTGACATCATGAAACCACTCTGACATCATAAAACCACTCTGACATCATGAGACCACTGTGACATCATGAAACACTGTGACATCATGAAACACTCTGACATCATGAAACCACTCTGACATCATGAAACCACTCTGACATCATGAAACCACTCTGACATCATGAAACCACTCTGACATCATGAGACACTGTGACATCATGAAACACTCTATCATGAAAACACTCTGACATCATGAAACCACTCTGACATCATGAGACACTGTGACATCATGAAACACTCTATCATGAAACCACTCTGACATCATGAAACCACTCTGACATCATGAGACACTGTGACATCATGAAACACTCTATCATGAAAACACTCTGACATCATGAAACACAGTGACCTCATGACGTGTTTTTAAGACTTTTTTCGACATACTGTACTATCACTTTTTTTTTTACATACTATACTTTTTTGACATACTATATTATGACTTTTTTCGACATATATATTAGAGGAGCCTGGGATTGATCCACCAATCTTGTGTTTATGAGGCAACAACCTCTAAGCCACAAGATATACTGTGACTTTTCTCGACATAATATACTATGATTTTTTTTTTACTTTTTCTACATACTATGACTTTTTAAAACTTTTATGACATGCTATACTATGATTTTTTATGATTTTTTTTACCTATTATACTATGACTTTTTTACTTTTTTGACATACTATACTACGACATTTTTTACATACTATAGTTTTTTTTACTTTTTTGATATACTATACTATGACTTTAATCAACATACTATACTATGATTTATTTGTACTTTTTTGATATACTATACTGACTTTTTTTAACTTTTTCGACATACTATACTACAACATTTTTTTACATACTATACTTTTTTTAATTTTTTAACATAGTATGACTTTTTTTTAACATACTATGACTTTTTTAAAGTTTTTCGACATACTATACTATGACTTTTTATGATTTTTTTTTACCTATTATACTATGACTTTTTTTACTTTTTTGACATACTATAAAATGATTTTTCTCGACATACTAAACTATGATTTTTTTAAAAGTTTTTCGACATGCTCTACTATGTTTTTTTTTTACTTTTTAGACATACTATACTATGACGTTTTTTCAACATACTATACTATGTTTTTTTTTACTTTTTTGACATACTATACTATGACATTTTTCTACATGCTATAATATAACATGGGGGGGAGGGGGACCTCTATCTAGGGAGGTCCCGGGACAAATTTAAAAAGTTGTATAAAAAAAAAAAAAAAAAAAACTGGAAAAAAGAGACAAGAAATGTTAAAGAAACGGGAAAAAAATTCAGAAAAAAAACCTCAAAAAAGGCGACAAAACCTCTGAAAGAATTACCTAAAAACCTCTCCAGTTATCAGGTTACAGTAAGGTTCAGGTTACTTTATTGGTACCCGTAGGTAAACCAGGTTTACAGTCTACGAGGCAGGACATTAAAACATATCAAACATTATTGGGGGAGTCGTATTCCTGCCAGAGGTGCTGGAGGGCCGTATGTGTCATGGTGTTTCTTCCCGTGTGCCTCCAGCGCTGTGTTCACGTGGACCAACCTGCTGGTGGTGGTGGTGGAGCTGGATGGCTCGGAGCACGAGGCCCTGGACCTGGTCCCCCTGGTCACCAACGTGGTCCTGGAGGAGCACTACCTGATCGTGGGCGTGGTGGTGGTGGTCGACATCGGCGTCATCCCCATCAACTCCCGCGGCGAGAAGCAGCGCATGCACCTGCGCGACGGCTTCCTGGCCGACCAGCTGGACCCCATCTACGTGGCCTACAACATGTAGTGACCCCCCCCCCCCCCCCAAACCCCCCCCCACCCCACCCCCGCTGGCCGATACGGAGGTGGATGAAGGAATGCAAAGACAGTCTGCTCCTGAGACTGAAAAGGACTCCGAGGCACGTGAAGGTTGTTGACTTTTCAGCCCTGAATTTCTCAGGCAGCGCTTACCCCCCCCCACCGCACCTCCCCCCCCAACCCCCCCCCCCCCCAATGGCTGCTGCCAACTAGCTCCACACAATCAAGTGTTTTTGTAATGTTTTTAGTGTTCAGGCTGTGGTTTTTTAATTTGGAGGCGGCGAGATTTGCAGGATTGAGAGGACGTGCAGCCCCCCCCCCCCCCACGCCCCCCCCCCCCATCCAGAGCAACCAAGTTCTCCCATTAGTGCCGAGCGTTTTACCGAAAAAGTGGCAATCGTGCGTCCCGAAGGGCGGAAGAGGACAATCGTTAACAAAGATTCTGGCGTGGGTCACTTTGATATTTTCCTGTTGAGTATTTTCTGAGTTTGCTTTTGTTGTTGTTGTTGTTGTTTCGTTTAGTTTTTGTCCTCGAAAAACACACACACACACACACACACACACACACACACACACACACACACACACACACACACACACACACACACACAGAGAGACACACACACACACACACACACAGAGAGACACACACA